>VXBZ01007862.1:98645-138847 GCA_013399135.1 Heliornis fulica | reverse complement strand
AAAAAAACCCCACAAAATAAACGATTATATTCTCCCTTTTCTGTGTTGCTCCAAAAGACCTGACCTAACAAAGAGAAGAAACACTACATTTCCCTTTAATAAATAGATCTGATTGTGAGGATAATTAGAAGGCAAATCAGCTCTTTGCATAACTGTGGGACACAAATGCAGAAGATCAAGAACCACCTATTCAGCATCTGCATTCAAAAGCTCAAGGCAGACAACTCTGTAGCTAGCACTAAGAAGTGAATTTAACACGGCATGTATTAAACCTGAAACTTGTCACAAACACATGTAAAACATCTGATCTTTTTTTCATGTTTGATTCTTCTCATGACTGTTTGCTACCACTCCCCAGTATCTGATCCTTTTTGCAGACTATTAACAAATCCAGGGCAGCAAAAGACAATGAAGTAAACGTCCCGCCACCCACTCCATCCCAGTCCTAGTCCTTGATCCATTCACTGTACATTTGTTTTCTGAGCACAGTTCACTCCAAATACCAATTCTCTCAGTGTTGTCAGTTGCCAGGATCCAGAAACTACCATGCAACCACTTTTTTAATCTTCTTCTTCTATTTAATGGAAAACAACCACTTTTTCCCACCAATGCAATTCCACTGTACCTTGCTACAACTCCTGTTATACCTCTTACTTTGCCTGTTTCTCTGTGATGCCATTTCATTTTAAGCTAGCTGATGTCTCCCACAGTTTTCCCACTGTCATTGAAAACTGCAGAATCAAACAGAACAGCAGTTGCTATGATAGGCATGCTAAAGACATCAAACAGCAACCACAAATACCATCGTTTATCTCATTTAAATTTTGTAAGTAGAAACAGAAACTGTCAATGTGGTTATGGAAAACTGCTATGCTTTTGGCTGAAAGACTGAAAGACACCTCTGATATGAGTCAACATAGTCACTTTGTCTCTGTACGAATACTTTCCACTACAGTGTAATTAGCATACTATTTATATGGTTGGGGGTTACCTGTAAAAAGGGCAAAGAAATACATCTTCTAATGTAAAGATTATTTTTTTAAATTAAAACATCCTTATAAATATTGTATGCAGCATTAAAATATCTTTCAGACCCTAACAAAAAGAATTAATATTAGAACATCTCACAGACTAAGTATCACAGACAGGTTTGGTTTGGAAGGGACCTCAAAGACCATCTAGTTCCACCCTCTCTGCCATAGGCAGGGACACCCTCAAACAAACCTGGCTGCCCCAAACCCCATCCAACATGCTTAGAAGTAACACTACAAGTGCAGTTTCTTCTAGACAGGAAGAGGAAGCCTCTAAGTAGTATGGGATTTGCCAGGGATATATAGGTTCCTATTGTATTTCTTTTTAGGAGATAACCAATCCATAACTCATCCTAAAACTAAAAGCTTTATCTGAACTGGAAAGATGGGAAAGGACAGCACATGGGAGAATAAAATGAGTAGGATATCTAGTGGCTAGAGCTAGGCTGTTAGATTGGGGTTTGTAAGGTTTTTTCATTGATTGATTTGGGGTTTTTTGTTTTATTTTGTTGAGGGTGTTTTTTTTTTGTTTGCTTTTAAAAACAGCACTAATGTGCTTGAGTCAGTGACACAGCTGGAAGCCAAAAATTTCCCAAGTCAAGACTCCTCATTCCTTTTTTGGCCAGCAGACATTACATCCTCATTAAGGCACAACACATACCAATGCTCTCAGCCATAATCTATTGGTAAAAAATAGCAAATTAAAAAAGACAGTATTGTTCCCATTTTGATCATGCCTGAAAACAAATCCAACCCAACACAGCATGTTTGTATCAAGAGAATACTATATCCTAATTATATCTTTGCAAGAATTTACTTATGTAAAAAGGCCTCAATGTATTTAGTGTTAGTCACTATTTTATCTTAATCTTAAAGCACTACTGCAATTAAGTTTGCATTATCAGCTATCAGTTGACCAATCCCTTCACATTTTGCAATAATTAAAGAATATTATCCCTCCTGAAATATGCTGTCTTCTCTTGAATTGCATAAATATGCCATGGGCCTATTTAAAAATGAAATACCTAATGGGAGCAATTAAAATGTTAACAAATCAAACATTTAGCAAAAATCCAAAGCACCAATCAAAAAAGCAAGCAACCAACCTCCTCTCTTCCCCTTTTTTTTTTATATAGTTTCCTTCTAAATTCACTAGCAAAGCCTGAGACTACACGTAGGAAATCAATTAATTTGCTACTGCCTCTTTGCAGGGATTCATTAACAGGCAAAGGTATGAGATGTAAAATTGCTTCCTGAATCTCTAACCAGAGGAATTTGAGCTGACAAAGAGAAATCGACTTCTAGCTGGGTTTTCCTATTGGTTTTCCATTCTCGCCTAGTTAACTGTAATAATAACTAACCAATAGGAAAACAAAACAGCAGGAGAGGGTATTCCTGTGAGTCAAATCAATCTCCATTGAAGTGGTAGCCACTGTCCCACCCCATCCCAGGCACCCAAATGCTCAGGGACTGAAAAATAAGACATCAGCAAAGTTAAAAGTCCACTCCAAGCTATACGGCATACCCAAAAGGTTAGTCACATCTAATTATTTCTGTTGCTGAAGTATGAGTAATATCCTGATATCAAAGTAACTTTTATAAACATGAGTTCCAATTATGTTAAGTTTCATCTTTTAAATATAGTCTTCAACCCAGCCCTGGGTTGTTACAGCTCTTAAAATAACTGAAGAACTCTGCAAATCTTTTAAACAAAAGGGATCTGAGCACCCTTCACAATTCAATCAGCTTCCTCAATGATTCCTGTATAGCTGAAATCTCCAGCAGCGCTTGTTTGAAATCTCTTATAACAAGTATCCATTTTGGAATATGAGATTGGTGTTCAAAGTTGAGGGTTTTATCAAGCAGAGAAAGAAGGAACGAACAAATGAAAAAAGATAAAACAAAAGCCCCTCAGTGTTATCACTAGTGACACAGTAGTTTATAATTTTACCTTTGGATTAATAGTAACAGGGAAGAAAACACCACTCTCTTTTCTCAGCAAAAAGAAAAAATTGAGTATATAAAAGGAAATATAAATAAATGCCAGAATTAAGAATGATTCCCAACTAGAAGAGGCTGACTCAAAATCCTGTCCTACCAAAACTGCTCAAAACCTTACACTGACACCAGGGATATTTACACTGCTAGTGAGGGAGGGACTTTCAAGGTGCTACGAGGACATCACTCTCTGTTTGGGTAACAGGAAAGGTCTCAGCTAGGAGAAACTGAGACAGCATATGCCAAATATCCTGCCTTGCTCTCCAGCAAGGAGCAGCTGACACCATTCCAAGCTCTCCCCTTTCTTTCATGAGCAGAAGTACAAACAGTGATGGATTACACAGTACTTAGACTTAAACTCTGCATCTGGATTCAGAATAAGCTCCTCTTCCTCCTTGCCTCTAAACATATTTAATGTTGTGGGTGGCATGGAAACACGTGAGAGGCTATTAGTTAACCTAGAGAGAGGTTATTTATTTGATATTGTATCTTCTGGCTGGTCCTTGTTTCAACTCTGTTTTTCATTTCCTTGGTTGTTTTCACATAAAAAGAATGTGCTTCACTAATCTCCTGTTTGGATGCCCAGGAAGGATATTTGAACTAAATCTGCTATCAGTTTGAACTTAAGGTTAGAAAACTGCGCAGAGCTAACAGAAATGTGCAGCTTCTCAACTGAGAACACCTGAAGAAACCAACAATTCTCTGTGCATCCACCAGTAGGATATGGTAACTGGATAGGTAACATCAGTTAAAACAATGAAACAATTGTTTCACAGAAACAATCCCTTTGTTTCCAATTGATCTAATCCAATTGGAAACTACTTATTGCATAAACTAAGTGCAGAAGCTAAAGCTAAATGACAGCACCAATATCAACATTTCTCTGATTCGGTAATAAATCGAGCTAGCATCCTATCTGTCCTCTTATTGAGGTTCACCAGACAATATTTGTATCCCATTTTTGGGTTGGTTTTTTTAGCTTCACTAATGTTCCATTGTTCTGGTAAAATTTCCCATGTTGGCAGTATGCCTCTGAAAAGGTATTTTAGGAAGCTTAAGCAAAAAAAAAAACCAAAAACAGTCAGTTGTGTCCAAGAATGAAAATGGATGCAACTATTTTTCTCATTTAGGAAAAAAGTCTGTTCAAGCATGCAGCTGATAGTCTTTAGCATCTCTGCACATCTGTGCAGAAAATAAAAATCTATCCAGTCGAAAAATAAAAAGAACCTAACAACACTAGCTCCGATATTATAGATTGTACCATAATGTATACACATAACATGAGAGAATTATCATTATTTGCATAATGCAACATCACTGTTTAGATTACTCTGGCCTTTTACTGCTTGGCTTTGCAACTTTACTGTTCATTTGCACACTGTTTGTTTCTAGTAATTAGCCCTTGCTACAAAAATGTTGGGCTTTTGGGTTGGTTCCATTTGGATTGGAAATTGTGGAAAGAAATTAACAGGGTTATTCTCAGAGCAATTCATTTATTTACTGACACATACTCGAAGTCCTATTTCTCGCACTAGCAGAATAAACAGGCAGAATGAACACACTCACAATGCTCCCATGTCAACCTTATCCTCCTTCAGCTAGGTAGGCACAGTTTTCTGTCTCTTCATCTCTTTTGGAAAAAAAAAATCCATACTCCTCCATTCTCTTTCAGCTTCCACATAGTTTATTATACTGAAAATCATTCTCTGGACACTTTATGCTATGCAGACAGCCAGTTCCTGAATCTGGGAGCTTGTCATTTGTAGACCTTACAAACGTAAGGCCTATTTTTTTTTGTTTTCAGAAAATCTTACTTAGACACTTTAAAAAGCAACTGGTAATTTCAAGGTGTTCAGCTAAAAATGCCTGAATTTTTACTGGACACATAGGAAGCCTACTTTGAAAATAGTGTCTTTTAAGATATCTCAGGACAAGCCTTGAAATTTAGCTGTTTTGAAACAACTTCCCTGCATGTTACAGCCTTCACAAGTCTTTGTTACGGTACTAATGCCACACAGTTTTGGAAAGTTAGAATGCAGTGAGCTGGAGCAGTGGAAGACCCAGAAAGATTTCTTATAAATCTAAAAAGATTTTTCAGGCATCACATGCCCCCAGCTTTGTGGTAGGCATACATGAAGATTACAAGAAAACAGGCTTTGTTGCCTCAGATAGCAGCAGGAAGTAGAACAACACCTAACCTGAGCATCAGATGTGTTTTTGAAAGGGAAGATGAGAGCTGAATCAGTACTTCAGGAAGCAGAAGCAAGAGATTTAGCAACAGGTTAGAGTTTGCCAAATTCAGTTTATTCCCCTGCCCAAAGAATAAAATTGGAAATAACACTTAAGCTACTTGAAAAAAATCTTAGCTTCCCTGATAAATCACATATCTAGACAAATGCCCAATTAAACAACTCACTGAAATAAAATATGCAGGTCTTTTCTTTCTATTGCCCTAATATTTCATTTTATAGTTTCAGTAACATTTTCAGGTGTGTAGTTACTGCAGAAGGATTACACATCTAATCTAAATCTGTAACTGATCCCATCACTGCGAACCAAGGCCAGGAATACCTCTGGCTGCTGGGGAGCAAGCAGAGCTTGGATTCTTGAGAGCCTTCGGCATTACGCATAGAGATCACCTCTTCTATACAGAGGGAACAGTGAACAAAGGTTCACAGCTAGAGCCACCTTAGTAACAAGTCTTTTCTTCCCTAACCTCATCACATACCTATCTGGATTATAAAAAAATTTAATCGTACTGTTTTCCCAGTTCATTCCTGGTGGCAATGCCTGTACAGTTTTATAGGCTACAGGAAGACTCAAGCACAGTATTTGTTAGGTCCCACTCTACATAAATATACTTTTGTCCATAAACCATCCATGCTTCATCGCTCTATGGTCACCTGATCTCAAGGCAGCTGGAACTACCACATGACAGCCACCCTTGCTGTTTTGTTGCTCATGACATCAGAACCCTTAAAAAGGGTCATCCAACTCATCTCAGTGACATCTCCTACGTAATTTCTCTGCAAGCCATCATGCCTGGTGGCAGACCTGGCACAACACATGCATATGTACCTAACCTACCCACAAAGCAGTCCAAAGCCACTCTGTGAAACCAAACCAACCCCAGCTCTCTTCCCAGCACATCTTGTTTCCAGCACTACAGCCTGCAGATGAAGCAGGCTGAACATCACTTAACTTTCAGCCATAGCACAAGTTGTTCTGGAAATTTTATCTGTTAACTGTAACACAGAGGGTGAACAAGTACAGGACAAGCACAGTGGGAATAATAATAAGAAAAAGCATCAGGGACAAAAAGAGGGATGGAAAGATACATAACCTGAGATATGCACGATCAAAACATAAAAAATAAAAGGTATTCAAAATACATCTCTGGCTTATACCTAGAATAAGAAGATTAATAATAGCTGCAGAACCTGAAGACGATTTGTGCAGATCTGGAAAGGTAGCTCAAACATCTGTAGTTCGATTTCAGCTCCCCGCACTTCCTATGTAAGGTCAATTATAGCAGACAATTTACTTGCTATGTACCTCTTGAGCATTTGACAAGACAAAAAGAACATCAAGAAATGCTCACGTATACAAATCTATCTCAACTATTGCAAAGCCTATATATATATATATATAAACACTATACAAGCAAGTCTTGCCAAGGAACCACTACCCTGGGGTTGAACAGCTGTGTTTTCATTACCACGGACAGATGTGTGAACTCCTATCAGATTACTCATGTTATCAATCAGTCACTTTCCATGAATTCGAACAAAGGCACCTGATCTTGTTGTCAGAGCATTGTTCCATTATTCCAAAAGCTGTGCTTTTCCAACTGCTTTCAGATCCAACAGGGCAATACAGAACTGCAGAGATGAGGGCATTCATAGCAAAAATTATTTGCTTGCTGCAAACAGATCTGTGCGTCAAGCCGCATGCAGTACGTGCTTTTCTCACCTTCCACAGAGGATTTTTTAAAAAAAAATTATTTTCCTACTACAGCACATCACCAAAATGCAGAAGTCAATTATATGTAGAGCCACACACAATATCCTCCGTAGAGGATATAGGATCACAAAGAGAAGTACTCAGAATTTCAAAACCAGCAGTCAGTTTTTAAACCTTACTTGGTTCTGTGTGTATGTTATGATTCCGTTTTTAATTATGGACTGCTTATTTTCCACAAGATCCCTGCTTAAAGCAGAAACTTGAGAAGGATAGAAATTGCTTCCTGGTTGACTAGTCAATATTCTGCTTCCTATTCATCACTCATTTTGTGACCTCAAACTTTATTGACTATCTACTAGAAGGTAGAATTATTAATTCCTTTAATAGATTTTCCTATAGCTCTCATTATTGTTGCATCCAAATACTTCACAAAAATTAATAATGGCTACAAAAACTCATGAGACCAAAAATTATTTACCCTATTTCACAGGCTAAGTGAACTAAGGATTAGAAAAAGTTGTGTAGGACTCGACACACCTAGAATCAGATTTTTCAAAGATATTTATATCTTTATAAAACACTGTGCCTTGTCTTGCTGTACAGTTAGTTTGAACAGTCTCATCTCTGTACATTATTTCTGTACAGCAAAGTAATTGCATCAGATCATGTCTAATTTTTATTGTTATTTTCTCTTTTGGTTCTCAAGTGATTAATAAAATACCTGACCTTATGGAGTAGGCTTTTTGGAAGTGCTGGTTTACAACCACCATCCTGAACTGTACCAGCTTCCTACTTCCACAGCCCCTGCATGCCCTAAAAGCTCCATCCTGACAGCAAGTTTTGCTAGTGCTAACTTTTTTTCTGAATGGCTTAAGAAACTCATTTTAAAAATTCAAGAAGCACCTTGAGGAAGGAAATGAAAGCAGCTTTATTAATTTGAAGTATTCACCTTTCTCCTAGACCCTTGAGGAAAAGGAGGCATAAAAGACAAAAGCCAAATAAATTGTAACAGCAATTCAGAAGAAATTAAGCAGTACTGCAGAATGGCAGGCAGAATTAACACAAAAACATTTATTAATGCTGCTAAAAGATTCCTTTTAGCACAGGACAGTTTTATATCATGACATTCTACCTTCTCCTCCCCCCGTCAACACCTAAAGGAAAATGTGATTGAGAAGATATAAGTTTCATTAAGCATACTTCTGCCTTGGGGAATATACAGAAGTCAGAGATGGTTAGATTCTTTTCACCAACTCCCCCTTTTTTTTTTTTAAATAGATAATTACAGTTCTTCAGTTGTAGTCAGTGTACAGGTCCCTTACACTGAATTTACTAGACCTCACTGTCTCACTTAATTGTCTAGACTATATAGGCAAGAGCAGTCAGACTCAAACACCTTCTTTGGGACAGCTAACTCAACACTTAGAACTACATACACATTGACAACACAGCATGGATAACTAGGCTTCTCGCCGCTTACCACAATGATGATGAAAGAGAAAAACAAGGCAGCTTATTTTCAAAGCATAAACAACCATCCCATAGGCAAGCCTAAGTTATTAGCAACTATTTTTCAAGTCAAGCCCATCTGAAAAATACAGACATACTCAGAAATATAAAAAAAGAAGCCTTCTTTACACCAAATAGTTGGGGAACAGACCCAATAGAGCCCCTAGCTAAATTTTCTCAAAGGTTTAATGAAAGAAGCCCGTTTTAAAAGAGCAGCTGATCCTGGACGTAAACCTAGCCAGAAACAATTTGTTTTCGCTACCTTTTAGTTTAACAAGCCTTACCTTCTGCTCACTGAGTTGGTCCCCTCCAGCCTCCACAAACTAAAGGAGAGAAATACTGATAAGGGTAGAAAAAAAGCTCTAGTTGCTGCAGATACAGCAAATATAATGATTTCCCAGAGCATGGTCTGAGAAAAGGCCTGTTAAAAGGAGGAGAACAGCAGTAGTGTGCAGTAGCAGAGCTAATGAGCAGCACATGTTTTTAGTTAAAGCCCTTAATTTAAAGCCAATTCTGAGCCAGGAGAACCTTGGAAATGGAGATAAGAGATAGTCAGTGCTCCTATCAGCCTAAGGAATCAAGATTTGAGTTTGGTTTTATTGCTTGTATGCTGCTAGGTCAGTACTTAGTGGGTGGATTTTTTTTTTTTATTTATTCCTTGGAGAAAAAGTGGCTTTTATAGCCACATAATCTGGAAGGAATTTCTGAGAGTACCAACAGATTAAGGAAGGTTTAGAATTTTTTTGAACAGTCATAATGCTTTACCTTCTGCCATATCTCATTAACTTTGTTTTACCTAGAGGCTGAAAGCAGCATGAGGGTAATAGTTCTAGTCTGAATACAGTTTATCTTGTATGTACCTGTTAATTGTCCCATCTTGGACCTAACCCATGCCATTAATTTCCATGCCAAAGTAATTACAAGCTTATTCAGGTGATCAGAAGAGATTTGGTCTTGTTCCACTGGTGCACAGGTAGCTAAAGGTCTAGCAGCATTCTGCCCTCAGCTCCTCACTTTGCGCTCTTACGCAGCAGCTTCTGATAATGAAGGGAAAGCATATCAGTAACCTGCTATGACAGAGAACAGAAACCAGTAATTAACAGGCACCAGTTTCCAGGCCCTTCTTCTGCTTTGCCCTTTTAGGGATAGGGAGGAAAGGATGGAGCACAGACTGACAAAGAAAAAGGAAAACAGGGAGAAAGGGCAGGAAAAGAGAGACAAATAAAATTTGTGAGTTCTTCCAAAGCAGGAGGAAGTGTAGACACGTATTGTATCTGTCACATTATCTAAAGAGTCCCTCCTCTTCCTTAAGGGCTTTGACAGGGCGGAATTAAAGCCTTTTCCTAAAGATGCCAGAAGTGTTTCTACAAAGGAACTAGAGATTTTGAAATCCATGTGATGAAAGGAACATTTTACTTGTGGAAATGTCTCTATACCTTCCTAACTTCCCTTATTATTGTCAAGTGGGAAGAACTACAAAATCTGGTTACAACCCCAAGAGCCACAGGCAAAACCATCTCCTGATCTGCTGAGGGGCCTGTGGGAAACCTCCATGCAAAAGCCTCCAGCTTGAGGGGCAGAGGTGGGGGAGCAACTCTCTCAGTTCTCTTGGAAGTGGCTGCACAGCTCGTGAGAGCCTCTCTGAGGAACTGTGTGGTGGCAAGTGTCCAAGGAACGCAGGGATAAGTATTAGCACCTAGTGTCAGAGGACTGCACGTTGCAGGGGTTGACACCCAAGTCATTAATGTCTTGTGTGCTCAAACATTGAACAGGATGGTTAAAAAGAGTAAGTTTCTGGAACACAGCTTCTGTCAGTATAGAGGCTACAAGCCCAGTTTATGTGAAAGAGGTGAACTCTCCAGCCCCTTGTTGGTTGACACAAGTTTATTAGTAACTGGAAAAAGCATGGTGCTCTACCTAAGCAGACGTGTTGGCAGAGATGCACTTTGTTTTACCAGAATTAATTTCCTCATCCTTGCTTAAAGGGAACACTTAGAACATAGCAAAATTAGTTGTATTTTTGGGTCAGAGAAATGCAGATGGCAAGCTGACAAAAAGCTTGTCTGATTCATTATGCCTACACTCTGGATTGAAAAATCTAGTGGATTTCAAAGGTCCTGATTAAGAAAAGATTGCCTTTCCATCGATAGGTAATCTGTTGATAAATATATAGCTGTTCTTTGATTGCTGTCTGAATTCCTTTTTCTCTTTACTAATATTTTTATTAAAAATAGACTTCAGAGAATCTCCTGAGGTTGGTTGTTTTGGTCCATGAAATAGATTAGTTTTTTGTAAAATTGGGCAGAGATGACTTTGTATTGAAAGTGGCAAATTCTTCATCTGGCTTTAATTTTTACATAAACATGTTTTTAGAAAGATGGATTGCTTTTTATGGGATAGCTTTAAAGTATATTAAATTCCATAAATCTTTGTCTGTAGAAATCATATTCAGAAGAGATAGATTATAAATGAATAGATTTTATTAATGTGGAGAAGTTTAAAATGGTCATGACAAGAAGTCTTTTAGAAGTTGCTGTGAATGAAATGTTTATGCTCAGCTTTTCTCTTGACCCCCTACCACATGCCCAATCCTTATTCACCACCCCTTACTAGAAATGGGATGATTTACTTTATCCAATCCAGGGGATTTTCAGATATTAAACTTGTAGAGTATTAGGGTTTTGCTTACCTCATCTGGCCATTTGCCAGAATGATTAGTGCAGGTGTTGCTCTAGCTAGACGTCGATAATGACTGGTGACTGAAGCAATCCAACTGATGATCAATGCTCTTAAAAAGCCATAAGGTGAACAAAGAAACACATTGGTAGACAGTGGAAAAAATGTCTACAGATAGTGGGATGGGACTGGTGTGTCAATCATGCTTGAGAGCAAATCATAAATCAGATCGCTATGCATTCTAATGAACAAAGACAGTGGTCATTATAAGTCTGTAAAAGTGTTGAGCTGGGAACAGGCTTTGGTACAAAAAGCATAAAAATCACTCCAGACTGGCATCACTAATGATCAACTTCTCTTGCTGAAGAGCCTGGAAGGCTGATGACTTGCTGTATCAGCTCCACTTTTCTGCTTGTGGAACAGATACTGTAGACCTTTGGACCCAAAAGGAGTTGGCATAACACCAGAGAAAAGGGGTAGATACAAGATGATTTTTTGGTATGACATTGTTAGCTGGTATGAAGCCTTTGAACAAGTGTTGGAATTATTGTAACTGGACTGTTAATAAATTTGTTGTATTTGAGAAAGGAAGAGAGCTGGGGGCCAGCTGTAGCATGGGGAGGGGGTGGGTGGGTATGCTAAACATGTACAGAAACACACAGTATTTTGCATAGATCTCATGTAGTGCTGCCACAGGCTTCTGTAACACACATGGACTGATGTTCAAATTCATTTTTAAAGTGACTTATACTGCACTTTAAATAATTTTCACTGTATCTCAAAGATTAATTTATCAGTTCCAGCCTCAGATTAGAGGAGCTTGTAATTAGAAACATTAAAAGCTTTCTCAGTGACAAGAAATAGCATTTAAACACAGTAGAAAAGTATTAGAAATGTTTCCCACATTTTTTCACAAGCACCACACAAGTCATTGCTGCTGTGCTACATAAAGTGTAAATTAATAGTAGAGATGCTATTCACTAGTATTCTCAGATTCTAGCAAACCAGATGTGGTTGTTCCAGTACTTATGCCAGCACTGTTGGAAAAGTTCACACCATGATTTGGAAATCTTTGGAAAGAAATGCCACATGAAGAGCAATGTTATTACTACTATTATGTTTTGTTTGCAATGTTTGAGCTCTTTTTGTTTACTCTGTTACTTGATTGTTAAAAACTCAGATGCATGTATTTCAAGCACTGGAAAGATACCAAAAATGTGTTTATTATCTCTTATTTATTATCTCTGACCAAAGAGACTGATACTACCTTTTCCAGAAAATAATTCATTACCTTAAATAACAGTATGACTAACATTTATTCAGAAGAGCCATTAAGAACATGAAGCTTCTGATTTATTTTTCTTTTAAATACAGAACAGAATTCAGCTTTTGTACTGCAAACAAAGGTGCTTTTATTACCTGGCCACCTAAGTGGCAAGCCTTGTACATTAAACTATAATTACAATTCTGGGATGCAAGTGACATACAATATTGCAAACTTTAGCGTTTCTGCTACTGACAATATTAATGCAGAATAATAAAGACATCTTTCATAATAAAGGCCATTGTAAAATGCTTACAACCAGCTAATAATTTAGAAAACTTTATTCAATATGTATATCAAAAGAATGCATAACTTACAACCAGCTAATAATTTAGAAAACTTTATTCAATATGTATATCAAAAGAATGCATAACATGGGCCATGCCAAGGGAAAAAAAAAAAGAACTGAAAAAAAGAAAAAAATCGTCAGTATTTAAGATTCAAACATATCAATGTAAATACACTATTTTAACATGAGATAATTCAGATGTCTGAGAGAGTGAGAAGGGAATGTTTTATTTCCAACATAATATTTTCCAATCTTTTTCTGAAACAGTCTTACCAAGAATCTGGTTACTTTGATCCTAGACGTGTTCATCAGTGAAATCAGGGCAACAAAACTCTGTGGATGAAATCAGTGTTGCATTGTTTAATCTGCATTTTATTTACTTACTTGCTGACATCAGAAGCAAAACAAATTAAATTTCTCTGGACCTACATATAGGTTACAGCTGCAATTTTAAGTGCATCTTTTTAAGTGCAAAATCTAAATGAATAAGCACACTCAATTTAGCATATGTCTAAAACACTTCAAGTTGACCTCAGTACAAAAAGCCAGTTTAATACATGCTAAAGTTATTATTCAACAAAGCATTTAAATTCACATTAATCACCAAGGATGCAAATACATTTGAGCCCAAACATTTAAGCATGTACCTGAGAACTGCTTTACAAAGATATTTAGAAGCCAGAATATGAATATAAACACCTTCTGAGATTCTGAGAAATGGTTAAGTTGGAGAATTAATTCCCAATTAAATTCCAGAAGTGATTTGCACCTGAGTCATAACTTAGTTAATTACTAGACATCTTGCACTTTACAAAGCTAAGCCATAGGATCAAAATATAGACCCTTGACCTTCATTTTTGGTACTGGTGAAAGTAAAACAGGTAATCATTATTCTCCCCCTAAATTTCTCAGCATTCGGTGTAAAGAATGATGTGCTGTGTACAAAAAACACATTGCTGTGATGTTATGGATCTTTGTTCCTGAGGAGGACTTTATTGTTTGGCTATACCAGATGGTGTTATTTCTAATGTTTATGTAGAAGGGACTTGTGGAGCTCAAATTTTTACTTCACAAACTCAGCAGTATCTGAAAAGTTAAATATCCCCTAGGTGAAAGTTTAAGAAAAGAGCTGGGATAGTCAAGTGACAACTTTTAGGCTTAAATATCTTCCATGCATATAATATAAAGCCCACATAATTTAGGTAGTCTTTCCTTTGGTGTAACATCTGTAATGCAACACAAAGTTCTCATTAAATCTTTCCATGTCCAGAAAGATTCAGTTGTCAAAGTGTTCAGGTCAAAAAAGCAGAACAGTGTAAAACATCTATACAGACATAGTAGGTATCTAGGAGATATTGTCAAAATATCATCTAAGAAAACAACTTTTTAAAAAATGGTATATAATATTATCACAGGAAAATTTCCCAATTGTTTTTTTTCCTCAAGAAAAAAGAGAAGGGGAAAGGGAAATAAAACAATTCAACACACAAGAATTAGTTACACTACATGTGTATTCCTATAGATTTTTTTACAGGTAGATGATTAATTCTTACAGTAAATAATTTTACAGTAAGCAAATTCCTTACCTCCTTCCATCATATCTGTTTCTTTTCAGATTAATTATTCTGCTTTTCTGAATACTCAGATATGCTGAGTGATAAAAAGGAAATAGTTTGTACCAACCACACAGACGCAACAAATCCATTTCAATACTACACAATAAATCTAGTTCAATATTACCTTGAAGAAAAATATTTCAAGGAAAAAAATAGGAGAAAACATATTAAAAAAAAAAAGAAAGAATATAGCAATGTTTTAAAAGTGAAGAGGAGTAAATAGGAGCAATAGAGAAGTGATGATAGGATTTAAAAAATCAAGTACCAGATTAAGAATGCAGAATGTTGGAGGAAGAGACAGAGATATAGTAGGAATAGTTACAAAAGGACAGTGATAGTCAAAAGACCCAGTGTTTGCTGACATTGAGAAGGGTTGAAGTCAAAGAAGATAAACTCCAACCAAATAAAAAACCCACACAAAATAAATAAACCCCCCAAAGCAAAGCCCACAGCAACAACAAAATAAAAATGGAGGAGATGGAACTGCAGAATATTTAATGAAATGTATGATTGCCTAATAGAAGAATGAAAGTAAATCTCAACTAAACCTGGGAACAATTTCCCAAGAAGTCATTCTGCTTCCCAGTCTGTTCAAAACTATTTTACAGAATCACAGAATGGTTTGGGCTGGGAGGGACCTCAAAGCGCATCTAGTTCCAACCCCCTGTCATGGGTGACAACACGCTCCACTAGAGCAGGTTGCCCAAAGCCCCATCCAAACTGGCCTTGGACACTGCCAGGGAGGGGGCAGCCGCAGCTTCTCCGGGGTATCTACTGCAGTTCCATACCACCCTCACAGCGAAGAATTTCTTCCATGTATGTCTAAAGATATATTTACCCTCATTCAGCTTAAAGACACTACATCTTTTCTAATCACTACTTACCCTTGTAAATAGTCCCACTGCAGCTTTCCTGCAGGCACCATTTAGATACTAGAAGGCCGCTATAAGGTCTCCCTGGAGGCTTTTTCTCTCAAATCTGAACAAGTCCAACTCTCAGCCTGTCCCCATCAGAGAGGTGCTCCAGCTCTCTGATCATCTTTGTGGCCCTCCTATGGATGGATGTGCTTGAACAGCTCCACGTCTTTCTTGTGTTGGGGACCCTATAGCTGGATATAGTACTTCAGGTGTGGTGTCATGAGAGTGGAGTAGAGGGGCAGAAACAACAACACATTGAAGAAACCACACCAGAAACATCAGAATTCAGCTTTTTTTCATAAATCTTTGTGTTGCTCCTATCTACACTGTTGTTCATGGAGAAAAGATAATGTTTGTATGTTTACCTTCTAGCATGATGTCTCTGTTATACAAATTGTAAATGGAAATCACAGAGGAAGTTGTCTGAGAAAATGGTTTTATTCCCATTCTGCCCAAAAAGCCCAGCTACGTTGGCACATCAGAAAAGAGATGGCATTTTAACTTGTATGGTATAGGCCTCAAGGAGTGGATTACTTGAGCTACATACAGGATCTGAAAATAAAGCCATCAAGCTTTATTGAATTTAAGGGGAATTAAGTACTTGAGTACTTAAGTTCTTTTAAAAGACTCAGTCTGAGAATCAAACCATATTTAACTGTTATAAATATATAAACATGTGAGGTATCCTTATGGGTGAACATAGTAATTGCTTAAAATAATAGTAATACTGATTTTTTTTTGTTTGCATTTTAGTATCACTTCCGTATTATGTTTTCAATTCTAGTACCTTTTTTTTTTTCCTCCTTATTCTTTTTTTTTTTTTTTAGTCTGTAGATTCCCAAGTGTTCTCATTGAAAAGACAGGTGAAATGGCATGTTTCCTTTTGGATTAGTACATCTTTCAAAATCTGCATGACTGGAATTACCAGACAGAACAGTTTCTGTCTGCAAAAGAATGTAGATGCTCTGCAAAAGAACCCTGTGTTGGAATCACCAGGTGAATTGTTGCAGCTGCACAAAATAATTCACACTGCTAGGGCCTCACATTTAATCAGGCTCTACAACACAAAGCATCCTTCTTATAAAGCATTTATCTTCCTTTAAGACCACTTGCAGTAATATTTATTGAGAATAAGCCTAATTTAGCAACATTATCCTAAAAAAGTAGATTAAAATGTGAAACAGATCACAGTCTTCTTTTTATTTTAGAATATTCATCCAGATTTCTACAGGAGGGAAAGTGACAGTGCCTACCATAAAGCATGTGTAGTTACAGAAATTATTAGCAGGTAACTAAAGTCGATTTATTCTGTAAGGATTTTTCCATGTGCTGTTCCCCTACTATGACAGCAGTGTTGTATAGATGAAAATAATTTATCATTCCACTATTTGGATAAGGCATTTTTAGCAGTATGGATGTAAGAGAGTTCACTAAGAGCTGTTTAGTTTTCTAGTCCATACTAAACTTCACATTCTTCTAATATTGTTCCTAACAGTTACTTGAACTTTCCAGGTTTGGCCCCTCTCAACTGTGCAGTAACATCTGTGTAGGTAGACCTTAGCTGAAGAAAATTTTTCCTAGAATAATGAAATTAATTCAACATCTTTTGAACAAAACAATTGTCGTAAATAAATGAAGCAATTGTAAATAAGATGTATTTTTGTTTTGTTATTCTTCTCCCACTTCCCACAAATATTTTTTTTTTCAAAATATTTTCCAGCATAAGCTTAAGTTTGAGACTTAAAGCATGGCTGTAGAGTCAAAAGGACTAACAAATATAGGTTCACTAAAAGAGTCACTAAGAGAATTCACTAAAAAGGTTATCACTGACAATCTGTAAATCAATACCAGACCAGTAATGTTAGGAGAAAGAGCAGAAAGCACTCTGGTTACTTAGACTCTTAGCATCATTTCATTATTCCATGTACCAGACATCATAATGATTTCGTCATGAAAAATTCCCCAGTTTGGATGACAAACAAAAATATTAGCCTGGGCTTTACATTCAACATTTGCCAACTTCTTTGAAGAGGGTCTTGTGAGTGAATACTTGTGAGTTCTGTGGAATGGTTCATGGCACATATTTTTGTGTTTGTGTATTATTTTCAATTGGGAGGAAAGTGATTTTTAAGGTTGAAATAAAAAATAATAGGGAGTCTAACTTTCCTAAACTTTAGCCTCAGAAAGATTTGACAGAGACCTATGATAATAGGGTGGGAAGTGAAAGCAAAAGCTTTCTCAGTAAGTGGCACAAGCTTTTTATCAGATTGATAGAAAAAAATCTTTCCATCCAGGACTGAAAGAGACCTGAATTTCAGAGAAAGTTTCCTTGCAAAATACCAAGGGACTCAACAGAACGATTTATGTTAGAAAATAGCATCCTCTAAAGGCCCTCAGCAATTATAGCCAATAAAAGGCGTAGGCACTTTCAGGCACCTTGGGATCTGCTTGGTCTGTAAAGAACAAGCAGAACCTAAAGCTACATGACTGGGTTTCCTGCACAGTGGGTGTAAGGAAGCTAGACCCTTTGCAGAACAATCTCAAACCCATGTCCACACTGAGTAGAAAGCAGCCAGGGAGCCAAGAGGAAATTCTCTTAGAGTGTAGGTCCCTGATTCAGGGTTGCAGAAACGTAATTTTTTCAATTTACAATTTAAGGAATTGAATGTAGCTCATGCTTGGTTTTCATCTGTTCCAAAATAAGGCTGCTGAAAGAGCCATTGCATCAATGTTATGGCACCACCTACACTTTATGTGATAGTTACGTGAAGGTTTTGCAACCCTTTCAGTAAGTTGGAAATATGGTATGTAGGCTATTCAAAGCCATATTTTCCTTTTTTTATTTTATTGTCTATTAAGGAAATAAGAAACATGGGACTACTCTGAAGATATTTTCTGTCTTGATTTATTTAATATAAAAAGTATATACTATGATGGAAACAGCACTCTTGATTTGTCCCTCTTCTTTTCTGTCTTTTTTTTTTTTTAACCTGCATTTTAAAAATGAAGCTGCTGTGACTTTTTGAGAGGTATGTAAATTTTAAAGGAAGTTTCTTATCTGTGTTCTTCACAACAGTAGTGGCTTTGCCTGGAAATTACAAACATCCAAGCCTCAGAAATTTTGTGCTGTATCCATCTAAGCTGTTACTGTATGGTCCTATACAATTATACAAAATCAGTACAGGAGAAAAATCAATCTAAAGTCTATGAATGAACAAGTTTATTAGCTTGTATAAGTACAACAATAGATAAGAAATCTCTGTTGCAAGATAAAGTGAATTAAAATGAAAAACAAAATGCAAGATACGGAGTAATGGAAAAATCTTCATTAAAATAATTAGAGCATGAAGAATATAGGTTTCTTGTAAAAAAACCCAAACCAACAAACTCCCACAAAAAAAAAAAAGAAACCACACTTAATTTCAAAGTTATACTCTTAAATAAAAAGAATCTTTGCAAGGAATTTAGCTGTCCAGTTGATAGCTACCTCTTTAAAATAATACTTATTTTTTAAACTCTGTATCAAGATATTTGCAAAATTAATATATAGAAGAAAATAAAATTAAATAATATACAATTTTCTTTCTTTAATGGAAAGTTTTGTGGAAAAATATTTCCAAACTGTCATATTTTTGTTGTTACTTGTTTATAATGCTTAATTAAGAAAATTCATTTGGACAATACTTCTCTTTATGGAAAATAATTCTCTACCAGTCCCAGAAATTATCTGATTGTTTGCACTGTATACTTACTTATGAACTTTATATTAGAAAACACAATGATATATAAGAATGCCAGAAGACTGATAAGTCACCTTTGCGTTTGGTTGCTAATGAGAAAGTAGAAAATATGTTAGGATGTTTAGTTTTAAAAGGATTCCAATTCTAGGGGAAAAAAAATCATATAGGATAAGGCCTACTTATCACCAAAATTCCTGATGTGGTATAAAAGAAGAGTAGGATGAAAGCCTTATTTAAGTACTAATCTCTTACTTGAGTATTATTTTAAATGAAAACCCAGAAAGGGATTTTATTCACCAAAAATATACATAATCCTGTGTTTAAACTTCAGTCATATGATCCTGCAATCATTAAACTACAGTAGAACTAATCATGAGCTGAAAATTATGCAAAGGATTAAGTACCTCACTGAATCTGGCTTTAGGAAACAGATCTCTCTCTTTTAAATAAATAATACTTTGCTTTTAAGATACAAATAAATTTTCCAGCAGATTACTTTCTGTCTGTATAGGTAGAATTTTTTATTTTCAGAAGTGAACCAAACGGCTCAGTCCTGGGTCCAGTTCTGTTCAAAATCTTTATCAGTGACCTGGATGAATGTTCCCTCAGTAAGTTTGCACCTGGACACTAAGATGGGAGGAGGTGTTGATCTGCTTGAGGGTAGGGAGGCTCTTCAAAGGGACCTGAACAGGCTGGACCGATGGGCTGAGACCAGTGGGATGAGGTTCAATAAGGCCAAGTGCAGAGTTCTGCACTTGGGACATAACATCCCCATGCAGCACTACAGGCTTAGGGAAGAGCAGCTAGACAGCTGTCAGGGGCTGTTGGTTGACTGCAGACTGAATATGAGCCAGCAGTGTGCCCAGGTGGCCAAGAATGCCAACGACATCCTGGCTTGTGTCAGAAGCGGCATGGCCAGCAGGTCTAGGGAGGTGACTGTGCCCCTGTACTCAGCATTGGTGAGGCCGCACCTCAAGTGCTGTGTTCAGTTCTGGGCCCCTCCCTATAAGAAGGACATTGAGGTCCTGGAACATGTTCAGAGAAGGACAACCAGGCTGGTGACGGGGCTGGAGGGAAAATCTTATGAGGAGCGGCTAAGGGAACTGGGGTTGTTCAGTCTGGAGAAGAGGAGGCTGAGGGGAGACCTTATGACTGCCTGTAATTTTCTGAAAGGAGGTTGTAGAGAGGTGGGGGATGGTCTCTTCAGCCAAGTGACAGGAGATAGGATAAGGGGAAATGCCCTTAACCTGCACCAGGGCAGGTCGAGATTAGAGATTAGGAACAAGTTCTTCACCAAAAGAGTTGTTGGGATGTGGAACAGGCTGCCCAGGGAGGTGGTTGAGTCACCATCCCTGGATGTATTTAGCAGACAGGTAGATGAGGTGCTCAGGGAGATGGTTTAGGAGATGACAAGGATAGTTGGACTCAATGGTCTTAAACATCTTTTCCAACCTAGTGATTCTGTGATATATTTTCATGAATTAATTATTTTAATCAATCCTTCTTGTTAACAGCTCTAACTCTTTTATTTCAACGCATTTTACTTTGAAATACCATTGAAAAGCTGAACTAGGCTTATGTGCACAAAAAAATCTTATTAGTCTTGCTATTTATGTTGATTTTTATGTTGATCTTTTTTTTAGTTCAGAGAATGAAGTCTTCTAAAATGTAGTTTCACTACGTGAATAAAAGACAAGAGCCAAACTGAAGTTAACACCTGAACAAATTCTTCCAGATCACAGCAGTAAATTAGTAAATCTAATGAAGCTTCAAAGTAATAATTGGTAAACATTTGCTTTGTACTAGACACCTCTCTAAGTATCAAAGCATCGAATCATTAGAGCCACTTAGAAATGGAATTCAAATCTTAGTAACTCCTTGGAGACACAATATCTAATGTTATAATCCTGCCAGGACATGCCCATAAAATAGATTGATTTGGAATACAAAGAACATAAAATAATAAACTTAATGCAAAATTCCTGTTAATGTAATCAGTATGCATGCTAGAGTATCCTATTTGGTCATAGGCTGTGTTGCTTTTCTGTAGAAAAGATCAGCATTTTAACTGATTTATAATGAGTACTTAGCTGATCTTCTAAAAAAACTTTAAACAGCACTACCTTAACAGGAAATAATTCAAACTGAACATTTGTGTAGTTTAAGTATGCTTAATCACTGCAGAAAAAGGAAAAAAAAAGTTAGTAAAGCATGACTTGTCTTTCATAAACCAAAGCTGACTTGGCCTGATGACCTGGCTCTCCTGTATAGGCCACAGGATGATCTGTTTCATAACCTTCCCTGGCATTGAGGTTAGACTGACAGGCCTGTAGTTCCCTGGGTCCTCCTTCCAGCCCTTCTTGGAGATGGGTGTCACTTTTAATAACTTCCAGTCAATTGTGACTTCCCTGGTTAGCCAGAACTGCTGATGGAAAGGGGGTTCCACCAGCTCTCTCAGTACCTCATCAGATCCCATCCATCCCCATAGATTTGTGTGTGTTCAAGTGCTGTAGCAGGTAGCTCACCAATCCTTTTGAGTTATGACATATAATACACTGTACATATATTCATATATATATATATGTATATAGCATCCAATATAAATGGCAGTGTAAATTCTAGTGAACAGGATATGTGAAATCAGAAACAAAATGACTGTGGCTTGGGCCTGTCATCCACATAATATATTTAATCAATTACATGATTGCTTTCTATTTCAATTCTGAAATGCTTTCATCTGCACTGTGACTAACTAGAAATTGCACGAGTAAATCTGCCAGTGTGATGCACAGAGCACAGGATGACACATCCACACCAGGATGACCCTCTCTAGGGGACCAGTCCAAAATCCACTGCAAACAGCAGAAGTATTCCTAAAGTTTTTAGATTAGACTTTTTTGAGGTATTTGGTCTGTAATATGTGATGTCCTGTTTGTGGTGACAGAGGAGAAATTAGTTCTTCCTTTGAATGTTTATTATTTTTTTCACTGTAGGTGGCACCACACAGCATTTTTATTTGGGGTAGGAATCAACTTCAGCTGCTTTGCTATTGCAGTGTACACAATTTTCCATAGATCTCAAATACCTTCACAGAAAAAGAAAATGTGGTGGTTTTGCAGTGTGGCTTTTTAAAGAAGCAGCTAGGGGCTTCTTAGGGGTCCAACAAAGCAAATCCCAGATGGGCTCCCAAGGCCAAACTCCCAAACCCAGTGTTTTATCTTATACAAATTTTGCTTTGGCAGGCTCAATTCTAAGGATTCTCACTTTCTGTGCAAATATACGTGCAACTGCAAATGTAAATGCACATGGACCCACCTTCCCTATCTCTCACCCCTCCCCTTCTGCATCTTTTCTGTCCCACTGCATTGAGATTAGTGTTAAAACACTAAAGTTGTTCACTGTACGATCATTAATTAAACACACTATCTTTGGATCACCTTGATCCAGAGTCTGTGCACAGTATGATACTAATAGAGAAGATAATTTTTTTATGAATTTGTCCCTTCCCATTTGTTAATGTTAATAGTTTTGCTATCATAGCTTCCTGCTTGATACTGTAACAAATACACTATCACAGTACTTAAAAGCGTATCCTGAAAACAACAGCGTGGAAACTTAAGCTTCATGATAACTTTGCTTAAGACTAAGTATCATAATGAAATATGAATTGTCATGTTAACTGAAAGATGATTAATTTAAAAGCATTTTTTTAAATAAATGCAATTCTTTAGCATGCAAACATCTTAAATGTTCTGTGATACAACACCACAATGAAATCATAAACAATGATATACAGTATAGGTACACCCTAAATTAATTAAACTTTCAAATATTTAGCTCTTTGGGCTTTTTATAATTTTTGGTTTTGTGTTAAATTATACATGTTTTTTAACCTTGAAGAATTTATTCTAAGTGATTTAATGACTTACTCTGGGAAGAAAATATCAAGATGGGGTAAGAAAAACTGGAGTGGAAGGTGATATTGTCTAAAATGAATATGGGATTCATTTTTTCCAGGATATCAAATTTCTCTGATGTATTTGCAAGCTCGCAGTTTAAAGGAAATTATCAGAAACAAAAAGCTACAATAGGGCACCTATATGTTTTGGAGAGTACACCGCTGTTCATATGATCTTTCTTAATAATAGATTTTAAAGTTACTTAGCCTTTTGTAAGAAGTTTTTACTTTGAAAAGAAGAGGACATGATTTAAAATCTTATATGACTCTCTAATTTCAGTTGCACATTGCTTATCCAAACTTTCTTTTTAATTCTTTCTGGTTTCACAACAAGATTTTGTTCAAGTCTTCAGCTGTGTGGAAATATACTGTTAATGTCAATATTACAGGTGTCATCCCACCTTCTGAACTGTCAAATTCTATTGCTCCAAAGGACTCCTCTGTGGGATGCAATAAATAGAAGTTATGATATTTACATTCTTCTTTCATACTTTTTTGGGCAAAGAAAAAGCAGAGTATGTTCAAAATGACAGAATTAATTCAACCATTTCTGATTTTTTAGTTTTTTAACTCATACACATACCCAGTGCACCATATCTAAATATGCACAGACTGTACTGCCTCAAATAACATATTTTAGAAGAGCTGCACTCCCATTTAAAATGTATCTTAGCACATTACTGCAGAACATGAAGACTGCTCAATCACCTCACCTCTATAAAGTCATCGTCCAGGGATTCATACTAACTGTAGAATGAACAATTCTCTCAGCAGTTTTCTAAACTTAGTTTCACTTGTATCAACGAAATAAAAAGCACACTGTGGCTAAGAATCATTTATTTTCATCTCACAGGTGATACTCCTTGTAAAAAAAAAAAAAAGAAAGAAAAAACCCAAAAGACATTACTACAGCAAAGGTCTCTGGCAACAGCATTTGTATAACATATTGAGTGTGCACTAATTTCTCAGGTGAAAATATTAAGCTTGACTGCCTCTGTCCAACTGTTTATCAATGAAATTTCTGGAAAACATCCAAAATTCTATTTGGAGGTAGTAGCTCAAAGGTGACTTATTACATTCCTTCATAAATACTAGTGTTATGCCCATGCAGTGAAGTAGAGGATTAGTTTTTTGTTATCAGAAAATGTTATAAAGGAAGTACCATGGCCAGGGACAGTATTTGCCACTATTCAAATTTTCAGTGCTCGATAAATAACTATATGAAAAAAGCTTGTAACTTTTTGAATATTTTATCTTTTAATTTATCTTTTATCCAAACAGTGTAGTTTTAGGCAGCATAATGTACTATATTATTACCATATAATAGACAATATATTTCCTCTCTGTATATAAATAGATAATGATGTAGAAATATTCAGAGACACAAAAAGGCGTATGATTCAGTGTCAAGATTCATTACCTGTTGCTGATAGAACCCAAACTTCAAGAGAGCTGAATTCCTGTTTCACTGCTCCATTAAAGCATATCTTAAAACAATCAAACTAAAAATGGCCAAAACCAGAACTGCAATCAGTTTCTAGTCCAGGAAGAACACACATGGACAGAACATAAAATAAAAACACCTAGTCTTTTTTTTTTTTCCATTGATAATTTTCATAGGCTTCCAGAAGTCATCATTTTTCATCAGCTGGGATAAGCATTCGGCCACCAGTTATTTTGATGTAGTTACATGACTTCTGAACAGTTCTGAAACATTTTCCAATTGTAAATTACAGATTTTCTTCTAGACATATTAGAGAGTAGGATAATGAAAGAGTTCAGAACTTTTGTCAACAGTGCTAAACACAAATGGAGAAAATATCTCCAAACCAAGAAGTCTGTTATATCTCAGGGGATAGAGCTGCAAATCTACTGTAAATTGCTAGAGGCATAGAGGCACTAAAAATTATTGATATTGTTCAGTCTGAATTTAGACAAAATTATTTTGTTTATTTCAGCAGATAAAAAAGCTGAGCTGACATATTTTTGTGAGAAAGTCTTTGCCATTTCAAGAACTATTATTCTCACTCATCCTTTCTTCCATATGCAAGTGTTATATTCGGACTCATGACCTGAGGGCCCTTCCGATTTTTTAAATTTCTTTCTGATCTCCTCACCTGTAATCACATTCCCTCTGGTCACTAGAAGAAAGCCTTCTTCTGTACTCTGTTACTTTTAATTTTAAATTATTTACTCCTTACTTGTACTGACTTGAAAGAGGGGAGTCTCAGGCTTGACAGGTCTGAAAAAAGGAGTAAGAGGGCTTTAAGAAAATTATCTAACATGAAAAGGATGAAAATGCGAAGCAATGAGAAATTTTTGAGAGTTCTACAGGGCAAGACACTATATCAAGTTGACTACAGCAAAGTTACAAATAGCTTACTTAAATGCGTTCACCGCCCTCCAAAATAAAGCCAAACTCCCAAACCCCAGATATTGTAAAACATTCCACTAAAATTAAAATCTTGGAACATTTAAAACTTCATTACAGAGGGAGTAATGTGCGCTAAGAAGGTCTTTACTACAGTTTATGTATATGCAGGCATAACTGCTGAGTATCTAACATAAATTTTAAGAAGGAATTAGTTGCTATGAGTAACTGCGCTTTTTAAGCATTTCTATTACATTTGTGAAAAGAACTCCTTGGGACCCTGGGATTAGTATACTTAAAGCTGTTTACTAATGCTAATATGACTACAGAGAGTAAGTATGTTCCTTATACAAATCTAGGTAGTTATCTTCATTATCCCTTGCCCATTCTCTAGTGCTGTCTTTCAAAGTTTCATAGAACAATAAGATTATTAGTTGAAAAATAATTTTTGATTACAGTATCTGAAATATGTAGCCAAGGATATCTTTATGTGGTGGACTGACCCTGGCCCAAGGCCAGATGCTGACCGAAATCAATCTATCACTCCCCTTCTCAGCTGGAAAGGGGAGAAAATATCTATTGAGAGGCTTTGGAGTCAAGATAAGGACAGGGAGAGATCATTCTGCAGTTAGTGTCATGGGCAAAACAGACTCAACAAGAAATAAAAAAAAAAAAAATCTAATTTATACACACACAAACCAGAGTTGAATAAGGAGAAGTAAAACCAGATCTCAAAACACTTCCCACCACGGCTCCCTTCTTCTTAGACTTTATTCATGATTTCTCTCCCTCTTTCCCCACCTCTCCCTAGGTGGCACAGGGAGTGGGTAAATGGGGGTTTCAGTCAGTTCCTGACAAGTTATTTTCCTTCGTAACAGGGAGGCGCAACATTCCTCACACTCTTCCCCTGCTCCAGCATGTGGTCCCACTCATGGGAGACAGACCTTCACAAACTTCTCCGACATGAGTTGTTTCCCACAATGCTTCAGCTCCTCACCAACTGCCTCAGTGTGTGTCCATTCCACAGTTGTGCCGACCTTCAGGCCCGAACTGCTCCAGCCTGGTCCTCTACAAAGTCACAAGGCCCCCCCCCAGCAAACCTGCTCTGGTGTGGGTTGGTCTTTCCACAGGCTGCAGGTCCTGATAGGATCTTGCTCCAACACATGCTTCCCACTGGGTCAGCAGCATCCCCCTGCTCCAGTGTGGGGTCCTCTATAGGCTATAAATAGGTTCTCTGTTCCCTGTCATCATCCATGGTCTGCAGGGGAACAGCCTGATTCATCATGGTCTTCTCCATGGACCACAGGGAATCTCTTTCTCAGCACCTCCTGCCCCGCTNTGTGCCGACCTTCAGGCCCGAACTGCTCCAGCCTGGTCCTCTACAAAGTCACAAGGCCCCCCCCCAGCAAACCTGCTCTGGTGTGGGTTGGTCTTTCCACAGGCTGCAGGTCCTGATAGGATCTTGCTCCAACACATGCTTCCCACTGGGTCAGCAGCATCCCCCTGCTCCAGTGTGGGGTCCTCTATAGGCTATAAATAGGTTCTCTGTTCCCTGTCATCATCCATGGTCTGCAGGGGAACAGCCTGATTCATCATGGTCTTCTCCATGGACCACAGGGAATCTCTTTCTCAGCACCTCCTGCCCCGCTTGTCTTCTCACTCCCTTCTCTGGTGGCAAAAATGGGGCTGTTTGCATTTTTTTTCCCTCTCAAATGTGATTCATAGAGATGCTGTGACTGTCCCTGATTGGCCCAGCCCTGTCAGCATAAGATTCCAGCCTTGAAAGCCAAGCTGTGGTCAGACCTTGGAAAAGCTTCTAGCTACTTCTTGCAAAAGCCACCCTTGAAGTTACCCTCTACACCAGAACCCTGCCACGCAAAACCACAACACTTTATTACACTAAACCTTATCTGTTGAATGAAGTGATGAGAATTTCACCCTCTCTTCAGCGGATGAATATCCTGACACTTAAAATATACACTTTGCTATGAAATAAATTAAATCCAATTGATTTATATGAAACAACTCATGTAAGTACCTTGTTGTCTAGGCACCATCTGTGTATGGCCCTTTCCTCAGACCAGTTGAGTTGGGAACAATTTCAGTGGGACTTGCATCAAGGCCCTAGGTAGGGGGCTTTTGATTTTGACTAAGAAAGAATTTATACCTCTGCTTAATTTGGAAAGAAAGGTTAGTTCTCAGTAAGAATGAAAACCAAAAGTATTCTTTATCCCTTTCACAATGTGGTCAATTATGTTTGTATATATCTGTGGTTGGTGACAATTACTGAGCAGATTTTCCTTTCAGGTCAGTTTTAGAATTTTAAACTTAACTGTTTTACTCTCAGGTTTTTTCTTTTCCTTTTGATCCAACTCTTTCCTCATTGGAAGAAAATGTTCATATTATTACTCAACCCTCTCTTCCTTCCTCACTACACCCTCATTGTTTAGCCCAATCCTAGTCATGCAGTTTGAATACACTTTTAAATGCTGTTCTTATTTCCTAGAGAAATTCTCCAACAACTAGGCTATTACATAAAAGTCCAGAATCACATTATTCTCTGCCAGTACCTAAAAGTTAAGACAGATTTAAAATGTTTTTATGAGGAAATCAATCCTGTCAGTCTGTGATTGAGATGATTTATTGTCATGTACCACAGACTAAGTCATAAGACAGAGGACAAAATTAAAAGAATATATATTGGGATCCCAATGAAATTCAAAGCTGATGTGGAAGTCAAGCTTTAGTGTTGTTGAGTCTGTGGCTGTTACAAGCATGGTTCTGAAAAACAGCTAAGCTGAAAAAAGAACTTAACTATGACATTCATGTTGGTATAAAATTTTATTGGAGTTTGTGATGTCATAGTTTCAATATAAGGTACTCGAATCATGTCTCAATCTCACTTTAAGTACTAAAAAGCCTTTCAGGATGTAGAAAATACCTCAGTCTATTCATTATTCATAATATGGATATTTACACTTTTCCTGTCTTTTGGGGAATATTTCTTAGATGTAACATTTTAATACTGTCACATTCTTGGTCGTATAAGTCTGGCATATTGTCTGAAGAGAGGTGTGAATATCTACTTTAATTAAATTGGAAAGAAATAAAAATTCAGTTTCCTTTTCCATAGTAAACGCATTGAGAACCTAATTAACATGAAAATAATCTGTTTTCAGGATAAAATAGAGATTGTCTTGTGAACCAAAGCTTTCATTTAGTTAAAATGAAGATTACAAGGGCATGATTTTAAAGATACTATACTTTTTATTTCTAGAGTCGAAAGGTAGAGATTAGATTGTATTAAATTGCATAAAAATGTTACAGTATTCCGTGCTTTCTCCTGTGTTGAGTCTTTTAATCTGTGCTTATTCTTAAAGATAGTAATAATGAGACATTTGATAATCGTAAAACTTACTGTTTAGAAATTATACCTTCTTATTCAGTGCACTACTTCTGGCATCATATCTGCTGATCTTAATGTCAACAAAATAAAGCTTTTACTGCTCTTTACTCTTTTTAGCAGTGAAAAAATTAGAAAAGAGAAATTTATTCTAAGATTGTTATCATAAAAAATGTAAATTGAATTTTAGTTATGGGATTTGCTTTACTAGTTACCATGCTTACAGTAGTAATGGAGAGAAACTTAAACTTTTAAAGTTGAATAAAGCTTTTTGATAAAGCTAGAGTCAATCATGGAAGATTGATGAAAAGGAATAGTTAATGCAATTGCCTTTTTGGGATGAACTGTACATAGGTAGAAAATAGTTTTCCAAATTTGCTGTAACACAGAAAAAATAGCCATCATCGTGGAAAAAATAAGCTGATTAATAGATCATCTATTTAGTCTTGTGCTGTATCCCAAAGAAATCATCTAAGGATATTTTCTATAAGCATCATTGTGTTAGATTTTTGTTAGTTTGCTTCAGGAATGCAGAGACGTGGGTTTTTTTAAGTGTTTTATCAATCCTACAATTAGTTTTCTCTTTGGAAGTGCTGCTGTAAACAACAAGAGAATTTGCTGTCTGCATTAGCGAGTCCTATTCATGAAAGAACTTCATACTGTCTACAATGCATGAAATAGGATTCTGTTTCTACACTGCTTTCATTGTCTCTGCCTATATGGGTAAAGAAAATAAGTTACACTATGAAAGTAGCCAGTTACACGTCACTGAATTTTCTCCAAGGCAAAGATAATCCTGAAAAGCCTTAATTTCTTCTGACCTGGCAAAAGATCAAAACCATTTCTTATCTATCTCTCTGTCACACACAATGGTGTCTGAGTGCTCAAAAGCATTTCAAACTGTGTCACATCAACTCGATGTGTTTGTGTCTTGTCTCGTAGTAGTGGGATGAATTAGTCTTAGTTATCAAGAATGACTTTTTGTATGATACATCTACAGGTTGTTTCTGAGATATAGGCAGTTACTCGCTCAGGAGTATGGATTCCTATCTCACATTTAATCAGGGAGTTTCTAATAGGCCAGTCAAGTAGAAGTGATGACAACCCTATTTCCAAAGAGGTATTTTCATAAAAAGATTTGATGGACAAAGACTGACTGTGAAAGAAAACCTGGAGGACTCCAAGGAAAAAATGGGATACAAAAATTATCTACCATCTCCAAAAGACCTTCTTTGAGAAGTGGAGTGAATGAAACTGAAGTCCCTGAGCAGGCTGGTCAGGAAAATATCTTAAATTAATCAGCTAAGGAGAAAAAGAGATTTTGATCTTAGCATAAGCAGTGGGATGCTTTTTTTCTCCTTAACCATACTTTTTCTAACAAACATTTAAGCATAGAACATACTACTACATACTATATACATATATGACAAGCATACAAGGGATGAAATGTCTTCCACTGTCAGGATAACCCAGGAAGCTCTCTTACATGCTTCAGGGCATCACAGAGCACACCTATAAATCCCAAAGGAATGTATGATTTTTTCCTTACATGTATATAAGGCTTTTAATTTTCTTCAAAAGATGTATGCTCTTGGAAAGTAAGTTGGTTTATCTGTGAAGGAGACAACAGGCTGCCCTTTATGGATTTGTCAGGCTTTTAAAAAGGGAATGTTTTTAACTTTCTGAATGAGAGAGTGGTGAAGTATTAACCTCAGACTTACAGGAAGACTGTCACCAACAAAACTACTCCTCCTGACCTTATTTTTCATTCATGCAGATCACCTAGTGCTATCATGGCCCAATTATGCTTCACTTGTGAGATCTGACAGAACTTCAGTACTGGATGACAAGATTACACCCTATTTTTTCTCTAATTAGCATGTATCAAAGTATCCAGAGTCCTTTTGATTTCATACTTTGACTGATGATAAGTCCACATTTATCCCTTACATACTTTACTGAGGATCCGTACTTCTCAGGCAGGATGTCAGATCAGTAACCTAACCACAAGGTAAGTAGTTTCTGCTGCAGTGCTCACTGACTTCTTCTCCTCCTACTCTTGTTTAGAATTAAAGTGGTTAGACTTAAAGGATTCAGTAGTTGAACTATATGGCTTTATATTTTGTTCAAAGCTTACAGGCCATCTTCACACCTGATCCAGTCCAGATATGACTGAAGAGCTATCTTTTATTTTTGTATTACATGAAGATTTAAATGAGAGGATAAGATAGGGCAAATCCTCAATTTGTCACTACATTTGAAATTCCACTAACGTGACAGAGGTATCTTCTGATAATTTACCTTATTAAAACCAGATGGAAAAAATAATTTGAAAATTAATAGTTTTTTCTTTCATTCTTGATTTTGCATATAACCATACATATTGAGCAGCACTTCAGACAGGAATGATAAGGACCACATGGTGTATTATGAAATACAGAACATTCAACATTTATGAAGAATAGAGTCAAAAAGAAAATTTACTTTGTGTTTTCAGCCCCTTATCTTTTAAGTAAATCTTCTGTACATGTCTCTGCCAAAATAATTACACCTGAACGAAGCCAGATTTACTTATTTGATTTAAAATGTTTTTGACTCTTTATCTCATTTATTTAATTTTTATTTTGATCCATAAAATATATATCAGGAAAAGCTAACAGATCGGTTTTGAAAATGAAAAGTCAGCACATTTCAAGATACAGTTTGAAGTACATTTTGCAGTGTGTGACTGACATCGAAAAACTTCCAATTTAAATGACTAAAGGGGAAAAAATGTGACAGTTTTAACAATGGGATTGATTAATCCCTGCTGCGCCAGCATGAAGAAGGTATAGATAAGGCTTTTAAAAACTAACCAGCAGAATCAGCCAGCACCCATAAATTGAAGGTAACTGGAGAAGCAAATACTCAAAGACACAGGACATCCAGCAATTCCCTGAAATGTGTTGGGAGCATCTTCCCTTATATGATATTCACAAAGGAACAGTCCTTGAAATCCGATTCAGCCACTTTGTCCCTATTGATCAGAGAAATATGAACTTTACATTGTGTTTAAAGATAAGCAGGCATAGAGGAAGTGGAAAATTAGTTGAGGTTACTAATGACACCCAGAAAAAAATATACCATGAACATGTAAGGGTAAAATCAGAGCAGGTGAGCACAAAGAGAAACACAGTTTATTGTTGCTGCTTATTTCTGAGACATTATGAAGGATGAATAGTTTCGAAAATACTAGAGAAGGAAAAAAAAACCAACCTTTTTTTTAACATGAGTAAGGGAATTGCAAAGAGAAGAAGAAAGATTCTGTGGAATTGTAGTCCTGAGAATCAAATTTCATTTCCCAGAAAAATAAAAACACGATCTATTTCTATAAGTAGCTGTTACATAACAAGAAGACTAGTCAAAGTCAATATGGGTATCAAAAATAAATGAAGTCTGATCAATCTACCTTCTTTTACAATACCATAACAAGAGGGGTTATGTAGACAGGAAAGGTGTCATGTATCTCAACTTTAATAAGGTTTTTGACACTGTCTGAGAGACATCGTCATAAACAATCTTTGGATGTTTTAAGAACAAGCTGGGCAAACATCAATCACCAGAGACACAATTATAGCTCATTTCGTTTTGGACATGGACTGATCGTCTGAAGCCACTTCCCTTTCTGTGATTATAAGTAAAATTCGCCTCTCAAAAATATTTGATATTTATTATTACTCCGCCAGATTCTCAAATATTATTTTTTCAGTATTCATGTGTATTTGTAAGTCATTACTTCAGTTCCCAAAATCCTGAGATTTAAAGTCAAATAGATGAAAAAATATGTTTTCAATTACCTTGCAGTGTCTTAGCCAGCCAGACAAGACTGCCATAGCATTCAGAAGGGCCAGCATTTTTTTTCTTTAAATTAAAATAAGACAACTGCTACAAGAATCCTTTAAATGAAGCTTTAAAAAATAAAACCAAAACTGTATCAAAAGGTGTATATCAAAATCAGTTTGAGCTTGAAATAGTCTCACATATTTGTGAAACATTAAGTAAACATGCTGTATTGATAACATTCAAATTTCATACTTTAAAGGAGGGATGGGACTTCAAAAATTCAGCCATATGTTTAAAAAAAATCTAATGTTGTGAGAGAAAGGAAAATAGGAAATCAGACAGCTGGGTTGTCAATTAACATTCATGTGAGAGACAGAATTCTCACTAAGTTATTTTTGGTAGAAAATGTTAGTTAATTGAAATGACTTGTGGAGTTTATCTCTTTTTGGTGTGGGTGATAAGTTTATTGGTTTTCAGAACATGGGAAAAGAAGATTTAGAAACTTTAAATTACTCATTTTGACCTTTGAGTAAGAATTTGAGCTTGGTGAGATGAAATTTCTCTGCTTTAAAATCTATGTTGCTTCTGAGGAGAGGAGGGTGGTTAAAAGGCATATGTGACCCTTACAAAAATATACTTTTCAACCTGATTTACTTTTTCAATCTCAAGAAGACTCGCTGTATTGAAAAACAACTAACACAGTTTCTTGTTTATTGTTCATCTGCTGCATGCAACAGCTATCTTGGCCACATAATCCGGAGGGACTTCTGCATCTCCTGTGTCCCGATATCAAAATTCTGCCTTCCTTCAAGGAACATTTGAAGGACAAGACTTTGTAACCTCTCAAATGTGCTAAGCACTCTTGTCAGATTGACACTTGTTTCATTTCTACAGAAAGCCAGGATATGTATCTGCTTGTTTGTTTTGGGGACATAATTGTAATGAGTATCTGCAAAGACTATCACTAAATAAAAGACTACACAGTTTTGAACTTATTTGGATCGACAAACAATGTTATTACAAAATGAATATTAGTTTGCATAGAGTTACAGCAGAAAAAAGTATGAACAATGGTCTTATCACACTGAAATTAAAATTATGTTCCTGAAACACATTTAATAGACAGTTCTGCTATGCTAGTGTTGCCAAACTCATGTTTTAATTGAGACTGAATTTAAAGGTAAGGCTATTCTAAGAGAAACATTTGCTGGCCTTGATCTGAACCCCTTTCACCAAGTCTCAAAACCTTTTAGGAGAAATATATCAAAGAAGACTTGGGGAAACCTGATCTCCTACCTCCACCATGGAGAGTGAACCATGAAGAAACTCTGGCAACTAGCAGCTCAGATGATATATTTAGTTGCTACCAAGAGACAAACTGTGCATACTGTGCATACTGTTGAAACAAACAACTTCAGTAGTCTACTTCGAGCTTACTTTGAAATAAAAAGCATGATGAGAAGATGAGAAGAGCCCGCAGAACCAGATGCAACACTCAATGATTAAGCAGATGCAGAAGCATCCCCTGAAGCCATGGCAGGGGCTAGCTGAGAGAATTAACTTGCATTCTTACTGTTCAACCACAGACTGAAATTGCAGAGGGAATGAACACCACATCATAAGTGGCCCTGACCTCAGGCAGAGACTAGTGGCATATCTCAGATGTGAAGTGGTAGCTGGGATGAGGGCTTGATTTTGTGACAATTCCCCACTCTGCACCCAAAAGTACCATCTGCTCACTGACACGGTAGTTCAGACAAGAAACTCACACCCTGCCAGGCTGTTTTAGGAGATGGGTGAAGGGCACCAGAAGCCAATGCCTTCTGGATGGGGTGCACTGTATGCCAGAAGAGACATATGCTTGTAGTAGTTTGCTCCAATCTCAGCTGAGGAGTGACAGGCACCAGTATATCAGCAAGCAGTGTCATGACTTGCCTTTGTGACAAATAAATATCTGTCTGCTGTCCTTTAATTGGAGTATAGGAAGAGTAATGGTTCAAAATGCATGCTGAGCCGACAGTCAAGACTCATATCTTGGCCAGCAAGCAAGGTGAACATATCTTACTGTTACTCTCCATATTGGCCCAAGACATAGATCATATCATCTTCCAAAGGAAAAAAAAAACAAAAAGGTGCTTGAGCTGTGTCTTAAAAGTTCATTTTTTATTTTATTTTTCTAAGATTAATCTTGAAACTTGAATACTAAACCTGGCTACACATTTGCATTTATTAGCCCAATTCAGATTATTACTTTTTCATTCTGCATTTATCCATCTTCCTCACTACACAATTTTTTAACTATACAGAAATTTAAAACTGTCAGTTCTTTTCTCTTGCAAAGTTAGACTGTTTTGAGCTGAAACTTCCACATAAATAGGAGCTTGTAAGTGAAGTTGAACTAATGAGCACTGAACTTGCATGTCACTTCTGGAATGTGGAGAAACACAAAGCAGCTAAAAATGCTTTCACTGGAAGCTAAAAATGACTATTCTTCCATATCTGAGCAGAAAAAGCTGGTGTACTGAATGCAGGACAAGACAGGTTATGACTTCTGAAGAGCTGTCACTTTTTTGTCCTTTTAGGCAGAGCAAGAATTATTTCAGCTACAACTCAAAAAATTTTTTTGTGAAAACATAAATCCTGGGAGCTACCTGGGCTTAAAGTTGCTTGTCTCAGAAACAGATGCAGTCTCTGCACACAAAGTGAATTTTAAGAAATGAGAAGAAACAAGCATTTTCATAACCTAGGACATTCACAAGACTAACTCCTGAACAAATCAAACTAAAGAAATAAATCTCATCATTTAGTAGATCTTCACGGATAAAATTCTGAGAGAAAAGAAATATAAACATTGCAGAGCACAAATCAGATCAGAAACTTAAATCAATAGTTGTCTGTTAGTTTGTATTTGTTCTTCCTGTAACATTTTTCCAGTGGCTATTTTTTTTAAGTATGCTAATAATAGAGGGCTTACAAACACTTGTAGGTATGCTCACTCACCCTGATATTTGCAATGGAAATAACTGACACTGTCATTTAAAAAAAGCCTCCTGTGGATTAAATGACAAGGAAAAAAAGCCCAAAACTCAGGCAAGGGTGGGAAATAAATACAAAATAATCTTGTAATCCACTTGTTGGCAGGTATTTGAAATGTGGTTGCATAAGAAAAAACGACTCTGTGGAGTAGTAAAACATTTTTTTCCTTAAAATCCTAGGTCAAAGATTTGGCTGGCACTAGACATATTCTACCTTATTTGATAGTTGAGCAAATTTAATGGAACTCAGCAAATATCACCAGCATTGAGAATGCCTTCTCTGATGGTGTAGTAAGTCAGTGAAAGCATAAACCAGAATGGAAGACAATGAATTTTAATCCAGGCATTTAGCAGGTGCATTGATGGAAACCCTGAAGATGAATATACAGAAACTTCCTGAAATTATACAGAAACTAAAAAACCCCAAAGTATATCAAACTATACTCTAGGTTTTGCAAAAAAATCCCACATCTATTTGTATGTTTGAAACCAATACATATGGACTCAATAAAAACCTATATTTTTATAGATAACCTTTCACACACTTTCTAATTCTCTGTATTTTAGTTAGTTCTGAATGCTGTGAAGCCTCAGAAACATTGCTGTTTATGCTTTCTACCTATATTAGCTTGAGATATCCAAACCAGGAACTGAGTGGATCCCACATTACATGCAATCGAGTTACCAATAACAAGCTTTTAAATTTTTTAATGCAGATACAGAAAGGAAAATTTCTGTGAGTTCTCTGCAGGCTAGGGAAGTGTTTATCAATCAATGAAAAATATCAAGCAATTTCTACAAAATGTAACATTTCTAGAAGGCAGTTTTCAAATGAGCCGTGCTTAGATTCTGTTTGATTGATCCATAAAATCTCTGTTTAAGTCCAGGCATCGATGATAGTGTGAACCAGGTCCCAGTCTACCCTCTCCTTACTCTCCATATGCTAATCCATGTAGGCACATCTTCTGTTTCTATAGGATATATTTTAGGATTCTTTCTCAACTGCACACATCAAAGAAGGAAGAACTTGTCCACACCCCCCCACCCCTATATATATATTTTGAAAAGGCACTGAAAGACTGTCAGCACTCAAATGACCAAGCCTGCTGTTTGCTGTTTAGATCAGTGTCCAAATCAGCTTTAAGTTCAGTTTTTAGTAAGCTAAACAAGTGCTTCTCATTCCAGATGAAGGTTGGATCTTTGCACAAAGAAAGTTAAAAAAAGGAATAATAATTTGCAAAAAAGGTTGTCCTAGGTTTGGCTAGGATAGGGTTAATTTTCACCATAAGTTGAGGTGGACATAGCCAGGACACATGACCCAAACTGGCCAAAGGAAGTATTCCATACCACATGACATCATGGACAGTAGAAATGGGGGCTAGTCAGGGAAGGGAGGCACAGCTCCAGGACTGCCATCTAGGGTTAAACCACAATAATAGTTCAGACACACACAAAAACAGAAAACTGTTTGTGTATGTACATTAGTACACTAGGTACACACAAATACTTTCTCCAATGTTTCCATTGCCTTGGTGAGGGGAAACTCAAATACTGTTGTGGTTTTTTTTTTTTGTTTTGTTTTGTTTCTTTTTCTTTTTCTTTTTTGTACTCCTGCTAAAGCAAGTTTGGAGAAAATACACCTCACTGGAGCCCCATGGGTGCTAATCAGACCTTTGTAGGCCTTCTAGAACTGTATCCAACTTCATCTGAGTTCAGCTCTGATATTGTACACTACTTAAATGAAAAGTAAACTAGGAACAAAAGTCATCACCATACTTCTAAAAACATGAAGGGAAATACAGTTAGCCTGTCAGGAAAATAATCTCTTAGAATATTTAACAAGAATCTCAAAGCTTTGGGAGGCAGTTGTATAAAATATTTACATTGAATTGTTTAAATTAAAGATAGAGATAAAAAAAAAAGTTGCATTCCCTATGTGATCAGTATGCAAAGCTTTTTTCCCCAGATTCTCTAGGACCACTCAACATTTGTCTGTGCTTGTGCTTAGAATGAGAAGCACCTGAATTTACTGGGCAGTTAAGCAGCATTTCACACATTATTTATATTCAAAGCTCAGATTTCTTCTTTCAAAACAAGAAGAAGCAGTGGCAGAAGAGGGCCAGCTGTCACATAAAAATTCCTTTTATGGTACTACCTGAGAGTAGGAATGGGCCATGACTTAAGTGCACTTGAGATCGATCTCTTTGAAATACTGTCACCTTTTAAAGTAAACAAAGGTTGATGTATTTTGTCCGGTAGTGATCTTTTACTTAAAGTTCAGTGATTACCAAAAGAAATTATGAAAATATTTATTACCAATTAAAAGAAATCTTGCACAAAAATAATCTGGCATGATAGGAAATGACTGCCAGTCTCTAAAGCTAAATGCTATCCAATCGTGTATTTGTTTGCACTTGCAATAAAATATTAACAACTTTTTGCAAGAATGTCTTTATTTCTGCCTACAAACAATCTTTTATAACTTTCTTTACAGAGTAAAAATAAGCATGAATATCATAAAATATCATGTAGAACACCTGATTTTTAACAACAGGGCAGTAAAACCATCTTAACATTCACATTAGGACTTCAACCTTTCCCAGCTCCAAGCAATCAGATATATCACATCCACACTTCCTGATTTCTTTTTAGAATTGGACAAAGCACTTATCCGAGGTGGAAGAAACCTACCAAGAAATATTAACTGTATGGGGAAATTATGCAATCATTTTGCTATTTTGGGCTTCCTTCTCTCTAAATATGTGAAAGTGCTACTGTGTCATTGGAAAATTGTTTTAAGATATTCTTAGGAAGTTAGTTGTATGTGAAATATCATTAGTAACAGACAAGGAAAGCCATAAGACTGATCCTGTGTCTGCCTTTTCTGACTGCAATGAGAACAAGCAAGAATAATTTTTTCAATTATTAGAAAAGGCAGAAAACAGCATTAATTTATTACTGCGCTATTCAGTGATTCAGAGAAAATGCGTATAATATATATATAATTCACGTAGTAGCTCGCTAAAAGTGAGAACAAGGGATGGCCAGGCAAAGGTTGTCTCTCTCTGTTCTGTGTTTATCTGTACAGAAAGTAATTTTGCCTTAGGACCTCAATGAAGTGAAGGCTGACATAGTGGTAAAGTCTAATGAGATGTTTTAGGAACATCAGGAAGGAAAATTCTAAAAGCAATCCAAGAGAAGTAAATGCAAGTTTGTGAAAGTGAAGTATACTTGTGCAGTAGTTCATGGTTGATATTTCAAATCACAGAGTTAACAGAACAAAATGGAAGAAAAGTGTTAAATTGTGTAAACTTCAATTATATTTAATTTCCCTCAGCAATTCAAGTGCCACAATCAGAAACTGTATTAACTGTAAACTGGTCAAAATTTTGCAAAGTTCAGTGAGACAGCAGACAATTTATATGTAACTATATCATAACCTTCTAATTTAGACCAAGTTTATAGAAATATATATCATTAAAAGGCAGAAAAGTAGTTGACTGCTCAAAGAGCTATGTAAGAACAATACAGAAGTATTTCTCCTTTACTTGAAATCTGGACTATCACTATTGTCAAATTTACATTACCTTCAAATTAATGTAGAGGAATATAAATTCAAAGTCATAGCATTTTGTGCCTTCTTACATAGGACAATTATTACAGTCTGTGAAACTGCATTTTAATAAGACAGGACATATAAATATGTTCCCTTCTGCAAAAACTTATGCTGAGCAAGAAAAGACTCTGAGGCACAACCTAGAGTTTTTTCTTCAGCCCTGCCTTGGATCTCCAGATTTCTCAGAAACCAAATTAGGAATTGAAAGACTGAGACATTTATTCCCGTGAGATCAGGTTTTCTGAAGGTGTAAAGCTCTATTGAAAGGCCTCCTAAGAACTGCTTGCCCACTATTAATTTTAATGTAACTGTTTCAATGATTATATCATATATTAAATTATTGAATTATTAAAATTCCCACTTTGCTTTATCCCCCCATTGACATGCATATAAGCTAGTGTTAATAATGTATTTCTTGAATTATATGTGTATCTTTAGTATATCAATTTTAAACACACTTATCTTTCATATGATGATAGACACACACAATTTCCTCACTGGTGGAAGTCACTGCTTTTCTTCAGGATGAAATCTGGGGAAACATGAATTATTTGGATAAGTTTTCCAAAATTATAATCTTATATCTTTACGATATAGTTTCAGAGATGGTTCAGATTTGTTCTTCATTTAATGAGGAATGGAACTTTGTTCTCTTTAAAGAAACCAGATGACAGAAAGGAATTGGATTTGTAATTTTGAATAAGTTTGGAGAATTTACATAAGAGTGAGAAGCCAGTGTGGTAATAGTTTTTAGTCTCAACTTGTAATTAATCTCCACAGAGCTAAAACACTGACTATAAATATATGAGAAAGACAGCATGGAAAATAATTTTCTTTAATTGGTATCACCCACAAACCTAGTTATTCAAGCTCCTTTCTAAGAAAGAAGTTGAACTTGACTTCAGAAAGCATAAAACTGATAAATCATAGTTTA
>VXBZ01007862.1:66945-98636 GCA_013399135.1 Heliornis fulica | reverse complement strand
TGAGATCATCATCAAATGCACTTTTCTGAGAGTAAAACTTTTACATTACTGCTGCTGCTGCTGACCCATTCTTTAGCTACACCTGAGAAATTCTGTCCCTCACATCTGGCCAGAGTACTAAACTATGTATGTCTTTCAGTTCTGAATTTTGGTCTGAATACTCAATTATAATAGCACATGAAATAGGATATTAGCACTGTTATCCTTCAGAAACATAAGCCACAGATTAATGAGACAAATGAATTACATCCATCAGCCTGGAAATATCCATGCAAAGATGCAAACTCTATTGATTTTCTTTATTTATTTTTACAGGTGATATTTTTGATGCTAGTGACAAATATATCCATAAAATTGGTGTATAGGTGGAATTATGTTCTGTGTTCTAGAAAACAAATCAAACCAAACCAAAACAGAGAATGTTCATAAAACTGTAGTCCTACATGATATAAAATATGTTATTAGATGCTTTGCATTCCAAGACTTGTAGGTTAATATTCTGTCTTAAGTCAATTAATTCAGTGACAAAGTATAAAATGGAACAAATCTTAAACTCCCAAAAATTGAAGTCCTAAAAATTGTTTCACTGAGGTTTTTAAATTAGTATAAGTAATGCAGAAAAATTTCCTAGTACTCTTCTAGTGAAAAGCAGAAAGCTTTAGACTGAAAGAATCTAACAGTACAAAAGGCTTTACATGCATTAAGTGGTAAAAAGAAACTAACTGATACAGGACAAATGCTACCAGAATTAGACCCACGTGGCATAACCAAACCTCCATTAGTTCAGCTAGGATGAATGAGACATCATCCAGAAAATACCTTAATGCTTCTTTCAAGGATAGAAGTAAGAAAAATACTTTGTGATTGGTTCCTTCTAGCCTCTTAAGGGAAAAAAAAAGATAATAGAGAACCTTGGACAAATATGTATAGCACATGGTTCTTTCCAGTTCAATATGCATTATTATAATTAAAATTCAAATTAAAACTAATTCAAGAAATGATATGAATGTCAGCAGAGTTACTAGCATTTGTATCAATAGAAAGCCTCAATAACTATTCAGCAGCTGGTTTATGAACTCATAAGACTGAATAATTAGTAGAAATCTATATTCTTCAATGCATGTTGCAGAAGTATGGAAAAATCCAGTCTGAGTTCCCAATGAGAGCTTTTCCTAACTAAATAGTTTTTTTGAGATGTCATCCTTAACATGTCCTATAAGATGTTATCCTCCCTATGTTGCACATTGCTAACTTTTGCGTTATTATTGGAAATCCCACAGTAATCAATTTTTTTTTTTTAATACTAGCATCTAGACCCAAGGGACACGTGGGAATACTAAATTAGAGTTGTTAGCAGGGAGAAAAATAAGTGAGTCAGGAAAGTAATATTTTACCTGCAGAGTTGTGCAGGAAAACCCCTAAAATATCAGCTACATATACTCAAAAGCCTCAGAAAATATAGGTCAGTCAAAACCCAAATGATGGTGCTTTATGTAAAATATAACAAAACTGGAAATTTATAACTGTGTGGATAAACACTTGATTTTTATTACCGGTTTTGATAGCTGATGTGCAGATGGATTTAGTGAGACTGACAAGAAATGGTTCTCAGTGGACCACCTCAGAGGTCTATGAGTTTTGAAAGAGAATGCTGGTTTTTTCAGGAGAAACAATACAATTTCTCTGCAATTGAAATACATGACCACGTAAAACTCAAGCGGCCTCTTGCTGAGCCTGAATGCACTGCTACATACAGGGTGTGTGGGCATTCATCTTTACAGCAGCAAATGTCCCCGTGGTGAAGAGGTGCTGTGTCTCATCTCCCTCCATAATGCTGTCAAACAAGAGGCCTGTAAAGAGGCCTGTGTGAGTAGCACATCAGTGTACCAGCCCCTATGGCTGCAGGGCTGCCAGATGGAAATCAGTGATGGGGGCCACTAGGCCCTACCTCTGTGAGTCAGGAAATAACAGAGGGGAGAGGATAGCAGCATGGCTGCTAGAGAGGATCCGGACACTAGAGAAAAACACACAGTGGATGGGTGCAGCCCCCAGGTAGATAGCAGCCTGTGACAGCCACCTAATCCTGAGGAAAGGCCTCCAGAGGCAGCTGGCCTGCCTGCCCACTCTGCTGCTCCTAGTTCTGTTTTTCTCAGAGGTTATACTCAACTAGTTTCACTTGGAACTAGTAATGACTGGATGTTATTAGAATCCCAGTTAACCAAGAATTTACTGGTCTTTCATGGTCAATAAAACCTGATAAAGTTTTATAAAAAAATTTTCATGGAAATTAATATTTGTGGAAATACTCTATCCTTAGGTGCTACAAGCTAAGTAGACTTCATCGTTATTCATGCCATTTGAAAACAAACGTCAGTCCCACTAGGGTGTGTTTTAACCCTGGGTTGACCAAATCGCACATTTAAGACATCAGTTTCTTAATCATGCTTCCAATTAATTTGTGGAAATGAGTCAGACACTGTCCTTCTATACTTTCATAAGCACTTAGAGACACAAAATCCATATGCTTTTCAGTCTTTCTACTGTCATACACCACAAGTTTTACACCTCTTTTTACAGTTCCTTTTATACCCAGAACAGCCATTTCACTGTGTGTAAAAGCTTGTGGTGTATGTAATAGTAGGATAAACAATTACAGTGTGTAAATGACATATTGTACAAAAGGAGGGAAGAAACACAGCCTGAATGACTATACAGAATAAAAGGGATAATAGCAGAGAGGTAGAGAGGAGAGAAACAAGAGAGGCTGAAGCAGGAGTTAGATATATTTTAGCAGTCTAAATAAACTGACAGAGGAAACTGGCAACATGGTCTTCACCATTACTTACCCTGCTTAAAGATAATAAGGATACTTTTCCAGGAACTGGTTTATATTAGACATGTAAACCCAGCATCCCAAAAAGTATTCATAAACCGAATTCCCTAGGAAATAAATTACTCAGGTATAGTTACACTTATAAATATCTAAATGGTAGATGCCAAGAGCATAGGGCCAGACTTTTTAATGGTGGCCACAAGCAGAACAAGGACACAAACTGGAACACAGGAAGTTACACCTGAATATACAGAAAAAAATTATTCACTTTAAAGGTGACAGAGCACTGGAACAGTCTGCCCAGAGAGGTTGTGGAGTTTCCTTCTCTGGAGATATTCAAAACCCACCCGGATGCGGTTCTGAGTAACCTTCTCTAGAAGATTCTGCTTTAGCAGGAGGGTTGAACTGGATGATCTCCCAAGGTCTCATCCTAATTCTACCATTCTGTGATTTTGTGATCCTGAGAAGTCTTCCTCTGCCTGAGTTAATTAATGGTGATACAAGGAGAAAATACGAGATGCAAAAGATTTCAGTGGCAAGCACTGCATTGCTATGATAGGCAAACTGAAAATTTATTCTAATAGCAAGGATAGAGGGAGATGTGTATAGTCACTGAAAGGGGCAACTGGTTTGAGGTCAAATGGAATTGACAGGGCTGACCAAGGTAAATAAGGGGAGATACCAATATGTCTGTCACATTATATTCCCTCTAGTTTGAATTAGAAGAGACCTTTAAGGTAATCTAGTAAAACCTACCTGTAATGAGCAAGGACATCATCAACTATATCAGATTTCTCAGGGCCATGACCACCTTGACCTTGAAAGTTTCTAGGGATGGGGCATCTACCACCTCTCTAGGTAATCTGTTACAGTGTTTCACCACCCTCATTTAAAAAATTTCTTATACCTAATCTAAAATAGGCTCATATTGGTTCAAACTTGTTTACCTGTTGTTTACTGTTCACAACCCAGCCTTGGCTATTATCCTGTGAAGTGTAATCTAGATAATTCTTACTTTAAGAAATTTTATTTTCCTGGTGATGAGGAGAAAAAAAACCCCACCCTTATCCAGTTTTGCAGGGGGAAGGTTAATTTTCATATCATGTTTGTATTATGCCTGTAGCATGGTTTGCCAAAAAAAATAACACTTCCTGGTAGTTTCTTCCTGAAATCCTTGGAATTTGATCAGTTTAGGCCATTAGTAAGCATCATAAAAATAGGAAGTTGTACAGGGAGATTTACTAAAGCCTTCACTGAAGGGAAGAAGGTCGAGCTCAAGTCTTTTAAAATATTGGAGACCAATATAGGAGAAAGCTGTTATAAAAGCACAAACTACAGGAAAATTTCAATAGAAGTTCACTATATTATACACAACAGTGAATCTAGTCACAGGACATGAATATTTAAGGACTCAGGCTTCATTACTGTTGCTCAGGATGGAATTGCTTTGTTGTACATCACTTGTGTGTGGTAACCCTCATCACAAGCTACCTATTGTACAAGACGCTATAAAAATACAGAAAAAAAAAAGTGTTCTCTTGCTATAAAACTCACTATCTTGAGTAATTACCTGGATTTGTATGATGAAACAGGAAGGACAGTGTGAGAAAGAAAGGAAGACAGAAAAAGGAAGTGTATAGACTCCGTTAGTGTGTTTTGCAGTTCTATAAATGATTTTTTCTATGTTCCTCTCTTTTAACAGTTATAAGATCATCAATACATTACAGTTTTTTTTCATCTAGTTGTACTGTAACAACTATGATCAGATCTTGACAGAACCTGACATACAGGTTTCCAGTTGCACAGAACTACAAAATTCAATACAATGACAGATCCATCTGTGGCAGAACTATGTAAACTTCAGACAAGCATCCCAATTATGCTTAAAAATAGTCATTTTAAAATAGTATTTAAAAATAAATTTATATATTCCAATCATAAAACAGATAAAGCAGGGATTTTGGTTCCATCTTTTGGAAAATAATATAATTTTTTTAGATTAAACTATTAAAACTTTGAAATAATGTTTAAAACCACACTGTTTATTTGAGAAGGATATTTGTTCCTCTAAAGAACCCACAGAATAAATTCCTGAACTTTACCAGCTTTTACCCATGCACACAAAATCACGCCACTTATTTTGAGAAGAGCTCCAGTCTCATGGGAACAGGTTTTACCGACAGTGTAAGTTAATTTTCATACTCACAGAGGGAAAGTTAATATTTCAGATGAAATAATTTAAAATATTTGATTTGTCCAAGTTTGCAATGTCAAAGCTAATGTCATTTTGACTTTATTGTTTTTGTCCATGTATTTTCTTCGCTGCCCTAAAGGGGATTTCCATTAATGGTTCAAGCTCTAACAACATTAAAGCTATCACAGAAGTCTTTGAACCAATAAGACAGTTGTAGTCCTTTAAGACAATAAAGATTATAAAACTCCAGAAGAAGAAGAAGTTGACAGCTGGGAAAAGGCATCTCAGTGAGCTCGAACAAATACAGCTATGCAGTGACTTTCTAGAGCTTATTAAACAAATTCAGTGTGACCATTTTAAAAAGGAACTGTGTGATCCCAATGAACCAGCAGGGGAGTTGGACTGGATGGTCTTTTGAGGTCCCTTCCAACCCCTAACATTCTGTGACTCTGTGACTTTTCCAGCACCACAGGAATGACCTTTAAAGCTCTTACCCACTTGTGTTTGCCTCACCCATGTTCTGTATCATGTCGAGCTGCAAAACAAATAGAAAAAGAACAGCAACAAATAAAAAATTCTCTCTGCCTCTTTGCCCCTTGCCCTGGCATCTGATAGAACTGCTCCATCCTAGCAAGAAAAAATACAGGTCAGTACATTTCACTAGAAAATTGGTTATTTGCCAATTATTTGTATGTGTATTTTTTACATACAGAGTCATAGAATTGTAGGGGTTGGAAGGGATATCCAGAGATTGAGTCTAACCCCCCTGCCAAAGCAGGTTCCCTAGAGCAGTCCACACAGTTAGGCATCCAGATGGGTCTTGAATATCTCCAGAGAAGAAGACTCCTCAACCCCCCTGGGCAGCCTGTTCCAGGGCTCTGTCACCCTCACCGTGAAGTTCTTTTGCACATCTGTGTGGAACCTCCTGTGGTCCAACTTGTGACCATTGCCCCTTGTCCTGTCCCCACATGCCACTGAAAAGTTGGCTATCTCCCTTTGTCTCCCACACTTCAGATATTTATAAACATTGATGAGATCCCCTCTCAGTCTTTTCAAGGCTGAACAGTCCCATCTCACTCAGCCTTTCCCTTAATCATCTTTGTGGCCCTCTGCTGGACTCTCTCCAGGAGATCCCTGTCTGTTTTGTACTGGGGAGCCCAGAACTGGACACAGGACTCCAGGTGAGGTCTGACCAGGGCAGAGTAGAGGAGGAGGATCACCCCCTTCGACCTGCTGGCTACGCTCCTCTTAATACACCCCAGGATCCCATTGGCCTTCTTGTCCACCAGGACACACTGCTGGCTCATAGCCAACCTATTATCTACCAGGACCCCCAGGTCCTTCTCTGCACAGCTCCTCTCCAGCAGGTCATCCCCCAGCCTGTACTGATACCTGCAGTTGTTCCTTCCCAGGTGCCAGACCCTAGACTTGCTTTTATTGAGCCTCACCTGGTTCCTCACTGCCCAGCTCTCCAGCCTGTCCAGGTCTTGCTGACTGGCAGCGCAGCATTCCTGCATGTCCACCATTCCTCCCAGCTTTGTGTCATCGGCTGCTTGCTGAGGGTGGACACTATTCCCCCATCAAGGTGATACTGTGATGATTAAATACACAGACAAGGAAACTGATGGTCCAAGTTAGTTTTGTCAAAAATTCTTAAATTATTCTTCCTAAAAATTAAAATTGAGTAGTTCAAATATTGCTTTGTAGTGTTTTGAATCTTACCAGAGCTTTTCTTAATATGTTCAAATAAATAAAATTTCTTTCAGAGCAAGAACTTGAAATGGTAGATTTTCCTTTTTTAAAACATATCGTAGATACTAACACAGATATTTTCATTAAGTAAAAAAACTCTGAAAACTGTAGACAGGTGACTGAACATTATAATTTTAAAAACGGTTTCATTAAAGCTGTGTCCATATAAATCACATTTTTTTCACTGAAGATTATTGAATCTCAAATTCAATACTACCAATTCCGTGCTAATGGAAGTAACAATAAGCTGCATTGAAATTACAATAACTTTAGAGAAACAGTTAAGTAAATATGGCTGAATGCTTTAAATCAAGTCCATTGATACTGGAGCTACACTACATTGTATGAAAATAAACTATCTGCTATGAAAATGCTCAAGTGATATTTATTGTAGAACATTGCTTTTCTTTCTTTAAGCCTGTCATCAATGCTTAGAAAATATCTCTGCTGAAATAATCAGATCAAAAGTATGACTTAAAACTAAGCCTTGAAACATGGACCAGAAGTATTGTTATTTAGGGGATGTAATAAAAATTTTCAGCTTAATTCCATGAATTCTGCATCAGGACTAAGCCAGGATCCGGTAGGTTACCAGTGGGAAATGCTGAGGGACAAAATTCCATGGTGTCTTAAAAGATATTTATATTTACATTAATAATTTCAGTAGTATATTTTTAAAAATTGAGATTTTTATGAGATTTTGGTAGGTTTAATATTTTGCATATAATTGTTCTCCCTTAACATTCAGAGAAATAAAATTTTAGCCAGGTACAAATAAGTTGAAGAAGGAGACACTGAAAAAAAAATTAAATTTCATCCCATGTGAAAAAATGAGAGTTTGTATTTTAGTTTTAGACTGAATTAGAATGAAAGGAAAATTTAGGATTTTTCTTACACAAAATATTTTGAACAATTTCTGTTTATAAGCTAGTGGAAATATTTACATTTTACACTTGTAATTCTGAGTGTTATTGTACTGATGTTATCCCAGTAATTTTACAGAAGCATTTAGAAGAAACTTATTCTTGCAAAATTTTTAGTGAAACTAAGTTTCTCAGAAACATTTTAAAGGCACATATTTTGAGCATCACTAGTTCTATATAAACAACTTCAAAAACTCCTTCTGTGCTCTATTTCTGATACAGTAAGACCATTAAAATATATATGTTATACAGCTATATTTACTTCTGATATACATATAAGATCAATTTGTCTGTTAAATTGAGTAGGCTCGCAGATTTCTATATGGCAGCATCACTATGCATCAGGCAGCTCCTTCTTTCACAACCATCATAACATATGCATGTGTATCCCAGTAAGTGCAAGTCTGCTTCATAGGAAGTGTAGTTCTGATCCATACACTCTGAAGGAGGCAGCACATGCACAACATCAACTTAACCTTAAGTTTTAGTTTGAGGGATTGCAAGACTGCCATCTTTCATTAAAACTGACAGAAAGGTGGTTCTTCTGTAGTAAGGGGCCTACATACGTGTGAACCAGAAAGGATAAGCAAATGGCAACAATGAGACATTACTTCTCAGACTTTCTGTTCTGTGTATGGTCCCATATTATCCAATCTGATCACTCTGCTTTCTTGTATGATGCAGTTTCCTGCAGGGATTTTGAGATGCAGGTCAAAGTGAGAAAAATCCTTGAAGTGTTCAATTTATCTGGCTGAACCACAGCCAACCAAAATGATTCTTTGACAGCCTGTGTGTAGAATTTATCCTGAAGTGTCAGCAAATCGTTCCAGAGCGAAAGGATGGATAAACCATTCAATTCCTTTATTGATAAAAGAGCAGGGTAAAGGGAGGGAAATCTATTTTAATATAGCATACTATATCCATATTCTCTATGCAGTGTATCAACAGCAAATCCTGTCATGGATCTCATAGAACCTATGTCTATGAAAACACTAACTTCTTTTTCTGATAAAACCATCTCAGATCAACGTGGAAGTGAAAGGAAATACCTCAAAGTAAGAAGGTATACATAAATGCATTCTTAAGATTTTTCACCCAAGGCATCTTCGTTATTGTAACAAGAAAAAATAATAAAAACTAACTTGTGGTTATCACACACATACTTAGAATGTCCTATGTTTTATTTTTTTCCACGTCAAACAATTTTTTCTGGTCTTAATGCCACCGTAGCACTTAGTCATTTACCTTATAGCCATTCCTGAAGAGCACTAAGGACTGCAAAACACAGAGGAACTGAAAAAAACATCTTGGCCAGGAGTGTAGAGATGATTTATAACAGATTTTTCAACTACTGTTTCCAGTAATCAAGTTTCATGAAAGAAAAGATGTATAGATACATCATCAGGTTGATAAGTGTTCCTGCTTTTTCTGTGGAATTAGAAACCAGAGAGAAGTGCTTGAACCACTATGTTTTATTAATTTAATCATAGATGTATCAGGAAATGGTATATTTTAATTTCTATATTAGAACCTGCTTCTATATTTCCATTTTTTTCAAATCAAGAAATGAGTTAAAAGGGAAAAGTAGTTGATAAGAGATGGAGAAATGCGAGTTCAAAGAGCAACAGTGGACTTCAGAGATCATAATTCAGAAATACTGTTGAAACCAGGTATTTTTATATTCAATGCTTCCATATACTTGGTGGCATCCAGTGAGTCATTGACACTAGATGGTGACTGATTATGATTAGATGCTGTTCTTGCAATAATCATCTTTAGAAACCTTTTGCAGTCTGATTCTAATGTGTCAGCAAATCACTGTCTCCAAGAGCTATATTTTATAAACAAGAGGCACTGCTCTCTCTTGATGGAAAGGATTATATGAAGCTGAAGTTGTTTCAGGGAAGGGGGGAAGAATACCTCTCTAGTGGAACAAATAATGTTTTCCTTTTTTTTTTTTTTTCCCCTACTGTTGATCAAGCTGTTGGTGAATACTCTCAGATTATCGAGTTCTGTCTGTTTTTATTTCCTTTTTCTTTCTAATGAGGACTTTGGGACTGATGCTGAAGTGCTACTAATTTCTGCTGCTCCATTCCAGTGGAATTCTTAGGGAGATGCCAGATCTTTTTCTGAGCTCAGACAGTGGGCAGTTCTGCCTGTAATCTCTCAGGTAGATTTTAGAGTTCCTTGTCATCAGATATGCAAGAAATATAAAATATACAATGTGATTTAGATATCAGAAGCTGACTATCAATTAAATTTACCTTTGAAAACAGAGTTCACTAATGCATATTCATGTATTCAGATTTTAGACTTTTGAGATGACTCAATGGAATACAGATTATTCATAAGATACAATTTACATGTGGTGTTAGTTGCCAACATGCAATTTTTATTTAGCTGGTTAGTTAGGTTCAATAAATTGATCTTAGATTTATATTAAAAATGTAGCTATAAAAATATCAAACTCATAATTAATATTGGTATTGATCAGTTGCCGCTGCTAGCAATCAACAGTGAAAATAGTGTCCTGATTAAGTAACCATACCCTTAGAAATTAGCAAGAAAGAGTGAGAGGCAAGCATCAGTGGAACAGACTATTGGGTGCTGAAGAGAATATTTGAAATTTCTTTGATGGTGTTAAGCTTGATTTCATCCTTTGACTTCTATGATAAAAAAAAAAAAAGAAAAGGGAAGGGAAAGGAAAGGAGAAAGGAAAGGGGAGAGGAGAGGTCATTTTAAATCATATAATTATTCTTAACTACCTATAACAAAAGGATGTGCACGATAATAATCAAAGATGGACAGCAGTCAAATACAGTTCCTCAATAGGTTCACGCTCTGAGAACTATTATCTTTTCAATTAAAAAAGAAAAAAAAGGTGTCTCTTATGAATTCACCTGTATTCTTGAAAGCTATATTTAATGTGGTTTATGGTCATGACATAAATCTACAGTAACAATCTACTGAGTTATCGATCCAGAACTGGTATTCTCTGTTATTTTGCTAATATGAACTACCAGCAATCTTAAGAACAAGAGCATCCATCTAGTTTTCTTTTAAAGAAACTGAGGATAAGTGCTAACATTGTGAAAGCTAAATGATCAGGACTTTTTTGTTTGTCTGAATGTTTCTGTCAGAAAATATTGGCCCATATTTCACTGAAATATGAAGTCAATTTAATCCTTTCTAAACTATTTTAAAAAAACCTACCTTAAATAGCTCAATGAAGTTAAAGCATTTTGGTTTGACTTCTCTATGTTAAAAATGTTCTAAATTTTGGGTTTTGGGGTTTTTTTTAAGTATAAACTGGTAACTTAAAATCTTCTAAACAAAATCAATGTAATGCCTTTTTAAACATATTTCAGATAAAATCAAAATAAAGTTCAATATTTTGGTTCATTTGAAATTTGAGAAAAATAATTTCACAGGTTGGATAAACATTGTTTTAACCTACTTGTATCTGTAGATTCAAAATTATGATACAATCCATTTTGAAAGTTCAAATTCTAACCATTTTTGGTTATCACTGATCAGCTTGTTAGCATCCATAAATATGCACCAACACAATTTCTGCCAAGTTTATTTTTCACATCCCCATATTCACTTTAAAATTTTGCTTCTTAGGTTTATACATAGTTCTGAAAACAATAGTAAAAGCATAAGAGAGCACTTTCTTGCCCTAGAATTCAAATTCAATTCAGTTTTATGGAAAACATGCCTGACGAAACAGAGCTAGCTCTATTATTCCATTTGTTTCCCAGATCCTTCTTCAGAGCCTTCTTGCTTTCCAACAGATCAACACTCCCATACAAATGGTGTCATCCACAAATTTACTGAGGGTGCACCCAATCCCCTCATCCAGATCATCAATGAAGATATTAAACAGGATCAGCGCCAGCACTGAGCACTGGGGACACCACTTGTAAGTGGTTATTTTAAATGAGTAAGTCCTTAATTTTTTTTTATTCTATATAACATTTTTTTAAAAAGTTATTTCCTCAGTTGAATTATTCAAAGATTCAAAATTACCACATTTTTTTTAAAGTCAGAACATTTGGAATGCTTTTGGGTTAATGCCAGCAGACACGCCAACTACCCTTCACAGAGGTGACTGCAATTAAGTAATCTCTGACCACATTAACTTGCATGCTCAGTACTGTTTAGCCTTTACTCATCAGCCTACACTCTAAAAAAATCAAAGCAAACATATTCACATGTATTGAACATCTGGTTAACTGTTTTTCACTGAGCAATTGCATATTTATTAGATGGAACTTATGTTGCTGATTCCCTAAAAATGCAGGAGATTACCATTCATTGTCATGTGGTCAAAACACTTCCTTGAAGATAAGCTCTATAAAATAGCTGCTGCAGTTCAGCATATCTTAATCAAATACAGGGGTCTAATCTTGTTATTTATTCATTTGTCAACATGTGAGAAAGTCCTGTAGCAAACAAACAAACACACAAACAAGCTTTCATAATTCAACATTAGCTAAAATTATTTTAATTACCTCTACCAACAACAAGGGAACCTTCAGATTTATTTATTTTTTTTATTCATTAGTGATTTTACCAATTATAGATTGGTTGAGGTAGGAAATAACCTCTGGAGATCATTTGATCCACCCCTCCTGCTCAAGTAGAGCCACCTAAAGTCGGTTGCCCAGGACCATATCCAGATGAGTTTTCAGGTCCCAAGAGAAATCAGAACATTTCTAGTGTCAGTCATTGTAGAAGAACACACACCAATGATGCGCAGAAATGACAACATAACATGATGTTTTTGTGGCATACTTTGCATACTCAGAGAAAGATTAATTAAAGTGCTATAGAAGTAGATACAGAGGAGAAAATCTGAGATTGACAGGGCTAAATCTCTCTGCAAAATTAAGATTACAAGAAAGCCATCTCAAAAGATTTTGGAATTGTTCTTATCTGCTAACAAAAGAAGATTCAAACCACAAAAGTATTGTCTAGATTAATCTAATAACCTGAAATCACAGACACCATTTTTAGTAGTAACTGTAATACAAAGCAGAACTTAATTGAAAGTTTTATAAATTCACCACATAAAACATCAAATCTTCTTACTTGTTGTAGATTAAAGAACAACAACAACAAAAAAAAGTATTTCTGTTTTCAGTTGCTACGTGTCTAGTTATAAACTGGCTGAAAACTCAACCTAAAATCTATGTTTTAACATGGAGAGTTTAATTAAGAGTTTGGTTTTGTAATTCACAACAATTTTTGTTGGTATGTTACTCTTGCAGGACTGGCTATTTTCTGTTCTTCATGGAAAATGAGATGTGGAGTTTCCATATCTCATTAGCTATGGAGTGCTCATCCCCTCCTTGCTGCCATTGTTTTTACTCCAGTAAAGACAGTTCTGAGACCAATAATGTAGTATTTAAAGTGATATTTGACTCAAAGTCACATAAAAATTATATACAACTAAAATAAGATATACCTGTACATGTTTAATTCAAAATGTTGGAATTTGAAATTGCTAATTAACGACATTAGTGAATGTCAATACAGCATTATTTTAATGACTCCAAGATAATCCCAGAGCAATCAATTTAGATCAAAACGAGTTTATTGTAAAGTGCCAAAGGTGGGGGAAAAAATGCTTTCTTAGCACTACAAAGTAACGATTTCTCAAATGAATAATGCCTGTTCAGAATTTAACTAGATAATTACTTCATTTGCATTTGCTAAGGTGATAAGAGGAATGGAAGAGACAGCTCAGTGGGAAATGATATAAGTGTTAAAAGGTGACATGCAAAAGACAGTGTTCCTCAAAGTTCTGAGTTACCAACAGAGCCCATTTTAAAAAGAACACATTTACTGGCCTAAACATGCTGGTGGGAAAGAGACAAAGCAGAACAAATATGTAATACAAAAATACAGTACATCACACAAATCTCTGACATGCAGTTCAGAGTGACTGGAGGCTGGAGCAACCAGATAGACTTCTGTTCTTGTTTGCATATAATGAATTTGAGGAATGACTAGAAGCCAGAACACAAAACTGCTGATCTCTATTTCTATGTCTGCTATTGAAGTCTAGCAGAAACAGAAATTGTGCAAGCCATGGCCATTCCTGCAGAAATAATATTAATTTGAAGGAAGAAGAGGGAATTTCAGCCCTTTGCAGTGACCCTGACATGACCCTGTGCTGTAGTCAAGGTGAAGAATTGCTCGTCTTTTCAGCTCCAGGCTGTCACTTTTAGTTTTTTACAAAGCTGATTAAGCATCTGCCTGTCTTTAAGTGTATGACAAACAACTGTACTTTTGACATTCTTAAAGTTATGTATATGCTGTGATCAGTTTCACCTCTAATGCTTTCTAGCTGGTGGGGAATATCCGCAAGCGGGTACAATGTACTTCTGCTGGTGGTACTTACTTTGTGCTGGTATGTTGTGGAGATGGGCTCTGTGCTCACATGTGCTCCATCATCCTTAAGTGGTGTGAAAGGGAAATAGGTTCAGATGATCAGAGAGTTCTGGTGAATGTGAACCCTACTATCTTAATGGTAAGAGCTGTTTCTTCTTGCAATCTTTACAACCAAATCCCATATGTATTTAAATATGCAAACAACACAAAATACAGATAAAAACTTTATGGGTTTTAGTTCATTCTCCAATTATTATGCAGTGGTCTGACATATTTCATATTCTAAAACTGGGCAGATTTTTACACTTCAGGATACATGTAGATATTTTAGAAATATAACATGTTTCTTCTTGGCAACTGAATTACTTTGCCATTCACATTGGGTTCAGCAGCTTTGGCAGTGGGTAAAGTCCTGACTCTAAAAAGGGAACCAAGCATATCTAAATTAAGGGTTCTTGAAACTGGTGGGGAAAAAACCCCAGACAAAACCACTCTTGAAGCTCCACCTGAACAAAGAGTTTCTTCAGAAGCCCACCCTGCCTCTCATTCCTTCCACCCACAGCCTTCCCGCAAAGTCTATCATTTTGATCAGTTAGGTAATACTGTATTGTGGCGTAGGTTTTTTTTGCTTTTTGTATTTCATCTTGTTCTTCCCTTCCCAAAGCTTACACAATATTTTAGAAAAAGTGCATTATTTCTGCTGTTTCCATGTTGTATTTCTTTTAATCACTCCACACCCATTATTCAAATCATTAGCACAGTTTATAATTGCCATTATCATCATCATTGTCTCAGAACAAGACCCAGTTCTGAAATGTTAAAAATCCATTGACAGACTCTTTAAGGCAAAAGTGTTTTTTTCCTTCCCCTCCCCCCTATTTTTTCAGAGAAAAGAAATGGATATATGGGAAATGAATATGGGAAACAATTATAGACATATTTAAGTAAAATTTCTTTGTATAAATTTCAGAAAGCAAGAGTTATGGGGATATTTTTCTAAATCCTTCAAAATAATGAAAATCAATTTTCTCTCAGGTATGTCCCCAGAAGGTACCAGAGCTTTTGAGTGTCATTCAGTATATAGGGACTTCTGAATATTTGCTTTTCATTTCTATTAAAGTGTTAAAGTGTTAATATACACTATGGAATATATTAAAGTGACTGTCTCATCTGTTTTATAGATAAATCTGCAAACAGGGAAAGCAAAAACATGATGAGAAAAGATCTCTAACTGATATCCACGTGATGTGTCTACTAGTCTTTAATGAGACAAGATTAAAAGGTCTGAGTGTGTAACAACTTGGAAGGCTGTTAAGGTCATTTATGCCTAATTTCTGAGTTGTTTTCACATTGTTACAGGAATGTTTAAAGTAAATGTTCTGTGTAGACAGCCAAGGAGGCACAAGAGTAATTTTTTTTTTTTTTTTGGGGGGTGGCTCACATTGGCTCATTTATGTAAGTTTACTGGCAACTTGTACACCTTACTCTTTCTTCATTGATACGTAGCTCCACCTTCAATCCCAGCTCACTAAAGTGTGTGTTAGACATACGGATACTTGTTTTTGTACTCTTTGCTGTATATTTTTATCTATAGAAATTACTAAAGATAGCCATCACACTGTGATATTGTTTTAGCTTTTCATAATCTGTATACAAAGCACGTAATTAGCAGGCTCCTGGTCATTAGATAATTGCTGTTTAAAAAAAGATTGCAATTCCCTTCCAAGCAGGCCACAAGAAGTTCAGAGAAAGACTAATACTCCTGTGTTGTTTGCTTCAGTCTGTAGCTGGTCATTTGCAATAGTGATTTCATATTTGCTATCTTAGTCTTGTAATTACATACCGATTTCTTTTAAATGGGACATACTGACTGCTAGTGAAGGCAGTTTGCTCCTCAAATACAGTGGTGGATTATTAAATTCAAGAAATTGAGGGAAGGTTATGTATAGAAAAATAACAATATATTTAATTCAGAAGAAATAGGGTTTCTTAGATGCCTCAACATCTTTAGCATTAATATCCTTACCTCTCAGAGCAAAGCTTATATATTTTTCTGAATTAAGGCATTAGTGAGTAGAGATATACCCAGAGTCACAGAAATATGTTTGCGTATCAAAGAACAAACTACAAATGACAAAATACAAGATCTTGGAAATTTAAAATGCTTTCACAAGGCACTTCTCCCCATTAACAAGACACCCACTCTTATTATTAACTCTCTGTCATTTGTGGGAAAAGATTTAAACAGCACCCAACCTCCCTTAATCTGAATTAGAGCAACTCTCAAATCCTATGCATGTGTCTGTGTATGCACATGCCTGTGTGTGCTTGCATGCATATATAAAACAACAAAACGTATATATAGCCAACCATGGTCACCTCATGACAGTGGCAATTTCCAGGCTGCCATTATACAAGCAAGTCCCACAATATGTGGCAGAGAAATCAGAGAGCATCGTTGCCTGATTCAAAAATGACTTTTGCCATCTAAGCACCATGCCTTTGACCCAAAGTGACCTCTCCTAGATGTTCTCTCTATTAGCATAAACAAAATAGCATTTGCTCTATTATCTGCTTATATACAGCCCCAAATGAAGATTCTACCTAAATTTAATAGTGGATTTGTTCAGTTGCAATTTACATGCATTGTTTTGCTTTACTAGGGTGTTTTGTTTAGTCTCTAATTAGAAGGGATCCACCACTTCTCAAGAAACTTGAGAGAACTTTGCAACATGTGTGNTTTTATTTTTATTATTTTTTATATTCAGCAGTTAGGGCTGAAGCCTTCTGTAGTTCAGGATCTTTTTTCTCCTACATGCTTTTCTCTTTTCCTTGAACGTCTTAAGCTGCACCCTCTCATGGTCACTGCAGTCAAACCTATTCTGTTTCTTGACATGGCAACTTAAATTACAATATAAGCATTGGATATCTTTTGTTATCAGTTGGAGATGCAGTAGGCTGTATTATAGTCAGTATTTAGTTCCTCAGATTAAGGTGTATTTGGTATAGGCTTCTGTCTCTCCTGGGTAAATTTATGCTCTGCATAAACTAACTTCCATTAGTTGTGCAGCAGCTGCTGCTTCAATTGCTTGGCTAAGAGGTGGGAGGACAGCTTCCAGCAGTAGACAACTTTGACCTTTCCCAACAGGTTGCATTGAGATCTGTGTCACACAATGAAGAAAAAGACTCATTTGGCAAAAAATACAGATTAAAAAGCAGAGGGAAAATAGTCCGGCCTGAGACTCGATCTGATAAAAGCTAGGTTTCGTTATGTTGATCACCTGCTTGATTCAAGGTACAACGAGACCCTTCAGTCATAGAGTGAAAATACTACTACAGAGAAGAGAATAACAGCAACTTCTTTTCTGGAAAACAGAACATGAGCAAATGGTGAGCCAATTCTACCACCTCTGCTCTTTTCAGAATAACTCTGGGTAAATGTCTTTCAGTATGTTCTAAATGTCAGTGAAGTCTGACATCCTGGATGAAACAGAATGTAGTCTGCAGTGAGAAGTTTGCAATGGACTTATGTGGAAAACCATTGGTAGCTTTTGGCTTTTTCTTTATCAAAAGATAGCAGAACTGCTGTATTTTGAAAGTGTGATCCTTGCCTCTGTGGCCTCAGCGAGCCCTTGTAATTCACTTATTTATGTCTAAGAAAAAAACCTGATAGTAGTGGAAGATTGCACTGCTGTTTGTGAGGATACTTTTGTGGACTTTTAACCAGAACTGTATAAAGAATAGGCAAAAGATAAGTTAATATAAAGATAGTCATCTGGACCTCAATAACATTAATCATCCATTAATTTTCTCTATGATTTGGGGCACATTATTTTAATCTATGCTTCAACATGGAAAATGCAGTATTAGAGTTAGACAGACGTATCTTTAGCACTTGTCTTTTGTACAACTATTGTGAAGTTCAGTTAATTATAGTGACACATTTGACAGAAAGAATAAATACTATTTGAACTATCAGACCATAAAACTGAGCAAACATACTGGACAGTTAGAAAAAAAAAATCAGGGTGGAGTTTGTGGAGTTTTTTTTGTTTGTTTTGTTTCATTGTGTTTTTTGGGTTGGTTTTTTAATTTTTTTTTGGTCAACTATTGTTTGAAATTAGAAGCATCTAAATGCACTTCACTAAGTTTTCCTACAGGAGTTTTCCTCAAAATAATTATAGGGAAGGACCTGTCTATTTTAGACCATAAAATTGGTTTGATTGGGAAGTATGTGTCATAAATGAGAGTGAAGATGATGTTGGAAAAATTGGCCACAGCTGACCGATAAATAATTACCTGAGAGAGAAAGAGCACAATATGACTGACCCTCATCATGCATTTTAATTATGGGTTTTAATTGCCTTTTGAATCCCATAAAAATCGGTGGTCTACAATTCTTTAGACCTTTTTTTTTTTTTTTAACTGTACAACTGTACCAGCATTTGTCTAGTGCCTGTAAAACAGTAGAGGACACACTGTCTTTTAACAGAGGATGAAAAGATTGAAAAGTTGCATTAGCACCTCTGTTTGAACTTTGTCCTATTAAATAGCTCTGATTGGCATCAAAGTTGTTTAGATTCATTATGTAAGTAACTTCAGAATGAAGATGAGATAACAGAAAAAATCAAGTTTTAGCATAAAAAATAAAAGATAAAATACATATGCAGCTCTCTGCAGTATATCTGTCTATTGTGAAAAAAACCCCACCAACCCACAAACAAAAAAGCCCAGAACCCTTAACAACTGTAAAGAAAAGCAATTGAAGGGAAGCATTCTTGTTTTATAGACCATTCAGTACCACAAGTGAATGAAATTATTTTAAGGCCCCTAAAATTATTTCTGGTTATTTGTGAGACCTTTGATTTCTGAAAGCTCTAGGGACTTAATTTTGTGATGTCAAAGATAGGAGTTAAACCATGACAGTTCAAGGGTCCTCCAGGGTCCCACAGACTCACTATGAAATTAATTTCTTATTCGTTAAGTGAATGAAATGCAGTAAGAATTTCTTCAGTTTCATAAAAAAAGTGCATGTTTCTGCTTATATTTGTCTTTATATAAATACTTCTGTATGGCTTAGAAAATCTCTTCTAAAAGCTGAGAGAAAATGTTTGGAGGGGTTTTCAAGAATTAATCTAACAATTCAGAATTCAATTTATTAATTATTCCATAAAAAGTTTCCACTCGTGTCAGAAGCTCGGTTGCTCCCCTTTTGAAACCTGGTCTCAACACAATCTTCAGCTCTGACCCTCAGTGTTCTTTCCTTCCCCTGAAGTTACCAACTGTGCCTTTTATCTGCATATGTCAAATATTCAGTCTGCATTACTAGAATATGATGTTATTCATAAATAGTGTTGCTATCTGTGCTGGTGAGGTTAAACTGCCTTCAAGAGGACCTTGAAATTGGAGGAAAGAACTAAATTAAATGACTGAAGGATGTATATGGTTCACATGAGTAATTTTGTCTATAATCCAAAGCAGAGCTGATTATCCAAGCTTATTCAAAACTTTTGAGGCTGAGAGACGACCCTGTGAAAATATTAAAGATTAATTTGTATTTAAATAAATGCTAAAGCTAACATGTCTTTTTTGTGACCCATATTTGAATTTATTTTTAAATACTGTGAGAACAATAGAAATTCCTGTTGAAGGAGTGGAGGTAAAGAGGACTTTATTATGCTTTCTCAGACAGTGCGAGAAAATTATTTCCTTTACAGAAGCTTCTTACCAAGCTAATTTAGTCTCCATGAAGTTCATTCATATCCAAGATTGAGAAGCTGAAGGGTTATGGGGGCAAGCAGAAGACCTATTGTGATGTAAAGTTTCAGATCGTTCCACGCTGCTCTGTGGCCATTTTATGATGGAGCTTCTCTGTTCCCATCTGCTATCAGATATTTGCTAACCCAAAATACGGATAATCTGTTTCAGTTTTCTAACCATTTCACTTCTCTTTGGAGGCTCAATATTTTTACTTATGCTTCCATTTTATCCTCAGGTCATAATAAGCCAAGAAAATGCCTATCACATATCCATATTTTCAATTTGCCAAACTGTAAAAGCACAGACCAGTCCCCTTCTCTCCATTCTTGCATTCACAACACAAAACTTATTCTATTGGGTAATGGTGTAGCCAATGTAAATTTTGATATTTTATGAAAAAAAAAATCCTTATATAGCATAATTACAAACCATATCTAGACAGAATTATAGACATTTGAGCCTGTGTGTCCCCTCCTCCAGCCCGTTAATACTACAAACAAATCCTCAAAATTAGTGCAGTTGAATACGCACTCTATCTGCAAAGTAGCCTAGCACCTGCTCTTTGCTGATTTTGGGTAGTTCAGCATATCTGTACAACAGGACAATGTTTTGCCCTTCTGCACTGTCAATCACAGACTCTAGTTGCTACAACTGAGGGTCACACAACTATTAATTCACCTCCTCAGATAAGGAAGGGAGAGGGACCTCATTATTGTAATAATATTTTTTCCATTTTGCCTTTTACTGTTAAGCCTTTCCAGAGATCTAGCACAGTAGATTACTGACAAGAATAAAAATAAAATTTAATTTATAACTTCTTTCCCTACACACTTTTGTCCTTTTCTTGGGCGATGTGACATCACTCTCCTTTCTGTTATGGAATTAATGGTGGATAAAACAAGTACTATATTCCACTAAAAGGATGCAATTTTTATGCAAGTGTGGTGGACAAGTATGACTATGATTCCTGTCTGAAGTTCAGTATGAAGTTGAAAATCAAACCAATATTGCCTTGCTCTCACAGCACAAGCTGCAGGATTGTGAGCAGTAATGCAAAACTTTGAGGTCTGTGTAGATTTCCAAGAATGCTCTTAAAATGAGAATTTTCCACAAGTACATATTCAGTAGAAGTAGGGCTTACATTACAGTGAAATTCAATACGCAGACATTTCCTCTTAGTCTATTAGTATTCAACAGCTAAAAAAAAATTATTTATTAATTTGTCCCCCAAGATTGTTCTTTTCAGATATTTTTAGAGAAAAATGGATTTTAAATAGAAAAGGGTTTTTTTTGTTGTTGTTGTTAACTGAAAACATAAAATAAAATAAAATAAAATAAAATAAAATAAAATAAAATAAAATAATTTAAAAAATATATTCCAGCAATCCTTTTTGGATTCTTTTTTTCACTCTTCTATGTAAATAAAGCTTTTTTCCCAATATTTATTTCCCATAGTTTATCATGACACAGAGAGAAGATATGTAAAAAAATATTCTCACAGTGCAAAACGGAAAGCACTGTAGAAAACACAAAAACTGAAGGAATGGAAGGAGGAAAGTAAGAACCTGCTCAGGATTCCTATTAAGTGCCATGAAATAATTTCCCAGTATGGATTTATATATTTTTAGTCAAAGTCTAAGGACAGTAATTTTCAATTTTGGGGAAAACAACTTTCGCTTTCAAGCTTTTACTGGAAGAAAAGTAGAGAAACCATTTTACTCTGAATGAAGCATGAAAAGCAACTAAGAAGGGTCCAAAGTACCCACTTAGACTCTTCTGATTCCTGGTCTCTCAATATGCTACTACCTGAACACCTGGCACCATAACATAAATGTTGACACCCCTCCTTTCATAGCAGAGAGTAGTCACATGTAAGTTTCCCTTACATTGTAAGTCATGGTCCTTCACAGTTTGGACTGTTTCTTCAGTTTCTGGAATAAGTAAATGTTCATACCCATATAGAGTAGCTCTACATACAGATTTCTCATATGAATTATATAGTTAATTTATAAACATAATTAATATTTCTTATGAAAAGGGTATCCCACTTTACTTACACTGTGAGTCTATAGCTATGGACAGATTATCAACTGCAAAGGTTTCTTACTGGGATCTACAATAGTGCAAGGTGGTCCAGCTGGTGAGCAGTACTTAGAGCATTAATCCAGTAACAGGACAGTGAAAAGCTTTTTGCATTTTTAACAGTTTAAATTCAAGTTCTTGTCTTGGAAAGAGAACATGATGCTCAAATATTTCCTGACCTCCACTGTATGCAAAGGTGAAAACAAATCTATAACCATAGCCCAAATCCTTATGTTTATTCATAACTAAACTACTTAGAGATTGCTCATTAAAAGCAGTCATTACTTATTGGGTTGTGATCCCTGCCTCCTAGGTTGCAGAGTATGTTTTACCTTCCACCCCCTTGTTTTAATTAATCTTAGGAAAAAGACTGCAATTTTGTTTAATGTGCCTAAGGGTGAGTAAGTGAGAGCATTTCTGAGGCTTGTCAGCACTGAGAAACTTTTACACAGTTTTGTCAACTACTGACCACCAGTGTGTCACAAGAAACCCAGCTCCCCCTGCAGACCACAACCTTCTGTCCTGATGGTGTCTGAGACCATCTGTAAGCAAAGCAGTCTTATCCTCAGCCTTGGATGTCTTCACACAGTCTTGCTGAGTGTACCCGCAGAGCACACAGCAACAGCCTCAAAGAGCAGCTTGCTCTACCCTCTGTGAACGCCTTTTAGTGTAACCCACACCTTGGAGAACATACGGGGACATGGTGAGTAAAGGGGCTCTGGTCTCTGCTGTCAGATCTAGGCTCCCCTATCTGGCCTTGCAAAGAGGGTCACCTAAGACAGGTCCATATCTTTCCCACCAGGACCATGTCAGAGCATATGCTAGCAAAGCAGATGTGATTTGTAGGTGGGCTGCATTATGCCGAATCCTGGCAGTGTGCAGAGGAGACACGGAGCCAAGAGATACGGTGGATCATGAGCACACTCCCAGGTTTACCTTGTCAGAGTACACAGGAGTGGTTAACCACAGTGGTTTCTTGCCTACACGGAGCAAGACCACAGCTGGTAACACACAGCATACAGAATGAATTCAGAAACAACACATCGGAGCTGTATAGAGAGGAAGGTTTTTCTGGTTGGGGACTTCAACGCTGATTCATTACTCCAAGGAGGAAATGTGTATGTTAGCAATATTATTTGGCTTGACTAGAGCAGATGTGAACTAATTCCCTGCACCTAAACATGCAGTGGAAGAATAGGCAATATAGGAAGCATACATTTTAAAAAATGCCGGATGAATGTAAATCAAGGCCTGACTTTCATTTCAAAAAGAAAAGATCAGATGACTCATTGCCTCTCTAATCCAAAATCTTGTTCACCCCCATTCACCTCTGAGAAGGAAAAAAACCCCAAAACAAAACATCCAAGTGCTGAGTACATGCTAGCATAGGGCTGAACTTACCATCTGGGACGAAGCTGTTCTCCCAAGAGTTACCCCAAAAATAACACAACCCTGAAGGTGAGCGCTTATGGGAAACGCCAGTAGTGAAAAAATCACTTTGTTGTCTTGTAGTGTGTAATCTGATTGTACATTGCAACAGTGGCTCAAATCGTCTCTATCTATACATTAAACCAGAAGAGTATAATGTTTTTTTGCAAATAAAGAGAATACATTTTATTGAGATTAAAGCAGAAGAAAAAAAACAGTTGTCTTTACTAATGGCAAATGGGAGGGTTCCTGTGATCACAAGTTTTTCCATGAGCGAATAGACTTTAAATAAAGACAAAAGCTTATCAATACAAACAGTAAGTCAAGTATAATTTTCCTATTAACAATGCAAATCCAAAATTCCTTTATTCCTGAAATTTTTCTTTCTGACTGCCTGCACTCAATTTTATACATAGATTAAACTGTACTCTTTTATTAATATGCGTCTTCTGATTAGTAGCTTTTAAAGTAGCTTCTACTGTTTAAGAATTAAGGAAAGTATTAGGGTACTGTAAGTTAGATAATTTAATTACACAACTAGAGGATGTGTTAATGACACAAATGAGACAAAAAACCATGAACATTAGAAGAGTACTAACTTATAAAAGGGTGTTTTTACTACTCACTTTTACAGATGCCTTGGTGTAGCACAGTCTTCTTATTACACTGAGTTTCTTACGCTTCCAGCTCAGGTTTTCAGTTTGGACCTTTTCTGGGTGTGTAGGATATTCCAGCAACCAGAAGCTGAGTAGGCAAGGGGGCTTTCTTGTTTGCTTTTAAAATGATTGACAAGATATTTATCACAGAGTGAAAGTTGTACATCCACAAGATGGTTCACAGCAAAAGAAGGTCATAACTACTCATAGGGGTTTATTCAATAAAATGCTGACATAGTGAACTATCACTTCTACTTTATTAATTTAATATTCACAGATTCTGAAAAATAAACTGACTCTATAAGTAATAAATCATCATTTGGAAGTTTTTTTTCTGGTTGGAAGGTTTTTGTTTGTTTTTTAGATTTGCTTACAGAATTAAGATACACAAATATTTTCTTAGAAGCACAGGGCTCTCAGTAGAAGCTAATGAGATACAGCAAAATTACGACATAATATTTAGAATTTTTCATTTTTAAAATATGTACAGGTCTTAATTAACTAAAATTTGCCATAGTTTTGGTTTTCCCCATCTAACTAGGAAAATATATAGGAAAATAATTTTTATGTAGAGTTGTGGAGTATGTCCACAGCAGAGATGAATTTAGAAAACTGATAATATATTATTTATTCAAAAACCTTGAAATCATTAGAAAGAAACCATCTGATGATAACAAATAAAGTTCAAAAGATCCTAGAATAAGAAAAATGTAGATCTCTTTACACTTAGAAAGTTTCATCCATCTTTTACACATGAAATACTGCATTCCTACGAGTCTATTCTCTGGTGCATTAAGTAGTTTGCTATTTGCAAGTAATTTCCAGTTTCCTGTTCAGGTAGTGGCATGGATATCCCAGAGAAATCCTAAATGTTTCATTTTGCTTGTTTCATAATTTTGTCTCTGTGCTTTTTTTCTCCGTTGCACTTTTTGTCCATCTCTTTGCACAAATATAAAATCAAGAGATATTTTTGTATCAGGATACTTTTTTGTGTCATTATTTACTCTAGCTAAAGGTGTTACTTCATATTGTGTACCAGCTTGAGCTGATTTAATTTTTTTTAATGCATATCTCTGTACTCTGTCCCTCTGCTAGATATTTTTTCGGCTTTGCTATCCCACTGAAATACCAAAAGCAAAATTTTATGAGCAAGTAATGTGATTCAGAAACATGCTATCACACCCCAAGATCATGTCTACATACTAAACCAGAAACAGACTTGTGTATGCTGGATACAAAACTACTTTAGGCTATTCACATACAACATTTAAGAAAATAAAAAAGGAACAATTTTCCTTTGTTAATTCTAAAACCTCACTTCTACTTTCCTATTGTTCATGAGCAATGAGCCGATGTTTGAGCAGAACAAACTATCATAAACCCAAAATACCAGTCCTGAGTGCTAACAGACAATATAGAGTTTATCCAAGCATATTGAAGATCACATATTTCCATATGCATTTACATATGTCCATACTTCACCTGCAGTTCTGCCATACCGGCGATGAAACTCATCTTCAACTTTACAAAGCTGTAGTACCTGTTAGGACCAGCAAGCTTCATAATCTATTTCTTTGATATTGAGCAAAGAACCTTCAGGGCATATGCTTGTAGTGTCTGTTTAAAAAAAAAAAAATTATTTTAGTACTTTGTTTCTTATCTTTTAATAAGTTATTTATCCATGTGGAGACTTGCTCCCTTATCTCACGGCAACTTAGTTTCTTTAAGAGCCCCCGTTGAGGGATTGCGTTGATTGCCTTTGGAAATCAAAGGATATCATACCAACCTTTGTGTGCAGGCTCATTGCTTCCTTTTAAGAACATCCACAGATTTGTGAGTTCTGACTCTAAAGAAGCCACTAGTTCTATTCTTTACACCAATTCTTATCAGTCATCCCAGAGGAAACAAAGGTGAGCATCACTGTGCTGTGTTAACACAGGTAGCAGTTGCTTCTGAAAATCGGTGGCATATTTGCTGAGGTTGGGCACCACAGTCAGCAACTTACCTGTCAACAATCTGAGGTGGCTAGGTGAATATTTGCTGGTCCTCTTTGGCTGACATTGAGAATGGCAGGTAGTCAAGAGTCAATTACCTGCACATATTTCTTAGGCCAATTCTGAGGCAGACCAATCAGACATGCAACTGGTAAAGATTCAGAGGATGATAATGTGCCATTCAGCAGCATTTCTGGAAACATTTGAAAGATAAAACTCACGTTGGCTTTAATTGTTTTTGCAAGGCTGATTTGTAGAGTTAGCTGTTTGGTATAATAAGCTTCTACAAGGCATTTGACTTAATCCTGAATAACAGCCTGACTGAAATTAGCATCATACAGTATCAGTGGAAAACTTATTAATCATTTTAAAAGCAGTTTAATGTTAGATATCAATGGAAATTTTAATGAAAAACAAGGATAACACTAATAGAGTTCCACGGGAATCTATTCTTAGCCTCGTGTTATTGTTATCTACAATTTAAGTAAAAATTTAGAATACTACTAAATTGTAGTAGAATTCCACTAAATTTTTAATACTGCCAAAACCAAGCTCAAATACCTAGGAAGTAAAGATGGAAGATAGCATCACACAGTATGAATGAAAATACTTTCAAAACCATTTGCTAGCTGATGGTATTGTGTTTTAGGTTAAAGGGTGAGTGCAACACATAGCCCCTCAAGTAGAACAGTGTCAAAGAAGAAAGAGGAGATACTTTCTGTGGAAAAGTCTGTGACAAAACCAGCACTGATTAAATTATTTCAGGTTTGACATCAATCATAAGAAAAGGGGACTGCATAACAGGAATGTGGAATAAATGGCAGTGGAGTAACTCGAGAGAGATAAAATTTGCCTTCTAGTGAAAAACTTGGAGAATCCTATTTGCTTAGCTTACCCGGGAGAAGATTAAGAGGTGGTTTTATTTTAGCCTTGAAGTACCAGCTCAGGGAACATATTTCTGAAAGTAGATGATGTTTTAATTACGATGCAGAAAAAATGTACTGAAGCACAATAGATGGAGGCTGAACACAGGCAGACTAGAAAAATGTACATATTTTTTACTGTAGAAAAAATTAACTGCTAAAAAAGATGCCTACAAAAATGATTAGATTTCTTATGATTTGAGGATACTGGAACAAAAGGAAATGTCTTTCTCTAATTCATATACTATGCACCTCAGACAATTTGCTCAGTTTTATACAGAGGTTCACACGGCCCCTTTTGGCTTTGAAATTTATATATTTCCAGACATCACATGTACATGAAAAAGAAATTGTAGCATATGGAAGCAGAAGTCTTAAAAGTCACAAATTATATGATTTTACCAACAATTGCTTTAGCAACAATTTTAGGAAGTTAAGGCATTCAGTAGTTTTTTGCACATATTTGAATATTTCCACATGTGTAGATATTGAAGGTAATTATTCAAACTTATGCAAAGAAAATTGGGAGGTTGGAGAAATTACCTCAGCACTGAATAGCAATAAAAAATGAAGGAAAGATAAGAAAAGTTAAGTAAGAGTTTGATGTGAAGCATCATAAAAACAGAAATCTGAAGAATGTTGAAATACACAGTTTGGTATATAAACTTGCTGGTCACCATCACAAACATAGCAGATGTTTTGTGTTTGTGATCAGATAGTTTTTACATCATGGTATCCTCTGGAGTCGGAATAAAACCCAACATCTATCTGAAAACAAGTTCTCTTGAATGAAGAGATCCTTGTGAAAGGAATAAACAAAGAGCCTATAGCATCTCACTGTTATATCAGCCTTTGCTGCAGTTCGTATTTTCAAGAGCTCCAAAATGTCTTTTTATAGTTTTATTTCTTGGAAAGGTGTTAAGGAAACAGCTGAAAGGTTTATACCCAAAATGATCACTATGTTTTTTTCTCTTTAATCTCATATTCCTCCATCACTTTTACTACAGAACCTTCGTCTGAGTACAGTAGAAATATAATTTTGGGTTTCCACCAGGAGTCATGCTGACTGCTCTAGGTATTGCAATTGTTTGCTGCAATTTATTGCAGGGCAAATGGAGACCTGGGAAACCTCACTATGTTTGATGCCACACTGAATCCTTCACATGATATATTCTAGCCTAAATGCTACTCAATTAACAGATGTACTTAACCAAACAGACAAGTTTCTGAATGGCACATATTTACTTCAGTATTGGTATTGATCAATATTCTACTTTCACCTGTATTACAATGAGGAAGTTTCTGTTCTCCATCATGCTTAAACATATAACTAGGTACAATGTAGGCAAGATAAATCTTGAAGTTTATGCATTATTTATGAAATGCTCTAATACTCTATACTGCAGGCTTAAAACAGTAAATGTAACCAAGATCTTGGTGCTCAAATATGAACACTGAAGCCAGAAAACATTTACATATGAATTTGCAGATGTAAAAAATTATCAATGTAGGTAATTTTCAGAAAGTAGTATCTGTTATCTTGTTTGGCCAGATCCAAGAAAGACTTCAATATTAGATGACAGATATATTTACTGTAACTTTCAGGAGTTGGACTCCTATTTCTGTGTTTTCTCCAGCTAAAATCAAGCCTTTCAAATATCAACTCAGGCATACAAAGCATACAAAACCAAACAGGTATAAAAATGTGCCTTCTAATTGTTCCCTCACCTCATATGGATAAGACAAGATAGGCAAAATTCTTTTCAATGTGAGGTATAGCAAGTGTAAGCAACACCAGCTACAGAAATAACCATTTAAACAAAGTACCCGAAACAAGGGGGGAGTGAACACATTAACAACAGTGTCAGAAGAGGGAAACTGCATGCTGAAAGTACCGAGGGATTGGTACTATACATTACGTCTGAAAACTACTAAGGGAAAGTTTAGAAGTTAACAAATGAACCCATTTTAAGGGAAATTGGAGACTATCTATTTCCTTTCGAATGTAGCAATTTAATGGTTTTATAGTGTGCTTGCACGTGTGAGATAGAGAAAGAGGGGGAAAATGTGATCCTTTCAGGAGAGAAAGGCTTGGAAGACAGTGAGGACGTTTAAACACGAGCTGCAGTTTACCTTCCAAGCAAATTTATATAACTGTAAACAAAGAGTTCCACTTATCTAATTAGGAAGCAACAAATGCATGTAATAAAATCTTATTTGGTAAGTGTAATATAATTGGGTCTTGATTAAAAAATCTAACATCTAAATCAACCTTTTTTATATTGGTAGGAGCTCTATGTCTTTTGTTTCTAGATTATGGCATCAATCTCACATGGAAAAAGGGTCTCATTTAGGAGTGCATCTTATAATTTCCTGTTCTTCTGATTTTTTGTTTGCATTACTTGGGGAAAAAAACTCACAGAAAATACAGTCAATCTAAAGATTTTATTTTGCAAACTATTATGCAAACTATTAGAAAATGCTTAAGTAGGATTTCATTTGCTTTTCACACTGTGAAAATGGACCTAATTAATGAGAAGACTGCCAAGAAATTATTAGCTTTTATAACCAAGCTGTGATTCTTCTCTGCCTGGCACCGCAGAACTAGCCAAAAGTATTCTTTAACTGAAATAGCAAAGTCAGGAGTCTGTGTACAGACCTAGAGAAGAACAAAACCCCAAACAAACTACAAAATCCAAAATAAAGCAACTTGCACCAATCCTTTGCTCACCTCAAACTTGCACCAAGACCCCTGAAATCAGATGAGTTATTTAAGTGAATACATGCCTTAGCTAATAATATATGCCTTAAGATGAAATCATTCTAGCTTTCTTAAAAAATCCTGCAATATATTATCTAAAATATCAGTTGGATATGTAAGGATTAGGTTGAGGTTTGTTTTGGGTTTTTTGGGGTTTTTTTGTGGTTTTTTTTTTTTTTTCCATGCAGAGCAGAGGAGATCCAGGTGTCTGGAAAAGCCTCTAAAATTATGAAATGGGAATGTGCATGTAGCTTTCATGTATACACCGCTGAGAAGACACCAACGATGGGCCCATGTTGTTACAGCTTTGCTCAGAGCTCGAGTAGCAGCAATAACTCATTATTCTGTGGCAACAGCCTCCTGTTTTAACAAGCAGTATTAAAAATGTAGTGCTCATAGATTATGTTTCCTTCCAGAAACTATGTCTGTGAAGGGAAAACAGCAAGTGGACAGGCCGCAGGAATGCATGTTGGCAGTCTTCCTTTTGCAATCAGTACACACACCAACACAAATGACAGTGTTCTGTGATAGTTTAAAACACACATAATTAAAAAAAAAAGGGAAAATTGGTTTTCCTGTAAGTAGTCTTTCCAATCATATAGTTTCAAAAGAAAACTGACTTAAATCTGAATTTAAAGTTTTGTTTCTCTGAGAACAGAATCTTTTATCAGAATACTGTCAGTATCTAGACCAAGTATAAATCCTAACATCTTTAAGATGTACTCACATATTTTAGGGCAATCACATACAGTTATATTGTAGTAGAGACGCAGTATTGCAGTTGCTTCACAGTAATTAATTATCACAGTTTTTGTTGTATATTTTCTTCCCTAGAGATACCTAATCTGTCTACTCTAACATCATTATAGCATATCCTGGTGCATTAACTCAAAAAGCAGAGCAGCAGAGAGTAGGTCCAAGATCTTGATTAATAAAAACACATGCCTTCACAATGTAAGAAAAAAGTCTTCTAGCAATGAGGAAAAAAATTGAGCTGTTTGCCCTGTAAAACAATAGGGATAAAAAACCCCGAGTGTGCATACATTAACATCGTGTTTGATACCATAGATGCTTAGCTCTTGTACTGGTTCTGGCTGAGATAAAATTCATTTTCTTCATAGCAGTCCCTAGAGTACTAAGTTTTGGGTTTGTGACCAAAACAGTGCTGACAACATATGGATATCATAGTTATTGCTGAGCAGTATTTACACAGCATCAAGGCTTTCTCCATTTCCCACTGCCCCCCAGAGTGAATAAGCTGGGGGCAGACAAGAGGCCGAGAAGGAACACAGCTGGACAACAGACCTAACTTGACCAAGAAAATAATCTCTCCTCACCATTAACACCAGGGGAAGTTTATTAAAGTTTGCCATTACTGAGTGACTGGCTGAGCAACCTTCAGACACTTGAGTGATTGCTTTTACTTGGTTTTCTTTCGTTAGTTTTATATTTTTCTCTTTTACTTATTAACTGTCTTTATCCTGACTCACGAGTTTTCTCGCTTTTGCACTTCCAACTCTCTCCCCAGTCCTGCTGCAGGGTCAGAGAGCCAGTGCTTGTGTGGTACTTAGCTCTGGGCCTCATTTCAGCTAGGACAGAGTTCATTTTCTTACTAGCAGCTGGTGCAGTGTTGTGTTTTGGAGTTAGGATGGGAGCAGTGCTGATAACACACTGGTGTTTTAGATGTCAAATAGACAAGGACTTTTCAGCTTTTCACACTGCCAACAAGGTGGGGGGCACCCAAGAAGATGGAAGGGAACACAACCAGGACAGGTGACCCAAACTGGCCAAAGGGATATTTCTTACCAAATGATGTCATCCTCTGAATATAACTGGGGAATGTGCTGGGAGGTGCAGCTGCTCAAGGTCTTGCAGAGCATCAGCTTTCATTGGTGAGAAATAGTTCTGTTCATAAGTTGTTTTGTACATTCTATCATCATCATCATCATCATCATCATCATCATCATCATCATCATCATCATC
>VXBZ01007862.1:0-66807 GCA_013399135.1 Heliornis fulica | reverse complement strand
GGGGCAGGCAAGGAGTGGGTGTGTAGTGAGTGAATAGCTGTGTGGTTGTTTTAACTGCTTGCCAGGTAAAACCGCGACAGCTCCCTATTGGGATTAAACCACAGCAGCCCCTAATGCTATTTTGGTGTTAAGTATGCAGTTAATAAACCACACATATCCTATTACTCTCACTGGTTGGAGGGATTTCTTATTTAATTTATTTTAGGAGTAACGGTCTGTAACAGTCCAAGTGCTCTTTTAAAGATCACCAAGTAAGACAGGGAGGGAACATTAACAGGATACTGGATTCATAAAACCTTGCACATTGCTCCCTTTATGGGGAAGGTGCATATGCACAGTGTCCTCTACAAGATGAAGTTGATTCCCCTGAACAGTTCCAGAATACTGCTGCTGTTATTATGAAAAAGAGGAAGAAGATGCAGACCTAATTTGCTGAATTTAGAATTGACTGTCAGCAAACCATCAGACAATGGGTCAAAACCACAGACACTGCAGCAGTTACTTTATCTCAGCTGCAGCATGTGCAATTTAAATATGTATCTGGCAGCAACAGGAAATAGGTAGGGTTAGTAGTGACTGATAACCAAGAGACTAGGGATGGATAGAACATTTTCCTCTGTGACACAGCTTGTTCATATCCCTTTTCTGTAAGTGTCTGATGGACATCCAGGAAAGAAGACCTGATAGTGACTCAAATAATTTCAGTGAACACAAACATCATCAGTAGCTTAACCACATCCCGTCTAGTGACCCCCTACATGGTCCAGCAGTAGAACATGGCGAATTCCTGCTCTGCATACACCGACAGCTCTAAAAAGGATATTTGCCAAGCATATCATGTTAGCGAGTGATTACTTGCAAGCAAGTGATTAAATGGCAGATTATTTTCATTTAGCAAAAGGAAGAATAATGAGTCAAAAGTGTTTTGAAGGGCTGAGAGCAGTGCAAACTGGCATATTGCGCCTGATGCAAGATGAAGTCACAGCAGCATGATTTAAAGGCAGAATTATCTGGAATAATTACTCTCTGTTTAGAAAAAATAGCTGCTGAGGATTTGAAAGAAACCTCAGCTGCTAAAGGGACCAGTGCTTCTGCTATTTGTGCTGTATCTGCCTGCTTCAAAAAGTATCGAGCACATTTCTTGGTTCCAAAACACAGATACTCACTATTGATGCTCTTAAATGTAGTCTTGTCAGTGATACATGGTAATGCCAAGCCTTGAGTTGTAACTTGTTGAAAATAGGTAAAAAAATTATGTTATTGCACTAAGAAAAAGGTTTACTCTTCAGTTTTGTAATAAGAGAAGGGGAGGTTGAAGAAGCTTACCAAGGAAATGTAGAGCCTGACAAAAATGTTGACCAAGTAAGATTATTATCTAGTGGAAATTATTTTTTATTTCATCACATTGTTTTTGGGTTTGTTTTTTTGTGAATTTGTTTGGATAGGAACGCTTGATGAAACAGCAAGTTTTCACCTAGCATTTTTATAAATTGTCATTTAAAAAATCAGAAAATATAGTCAGCAAATGAATAGCAAAGGTCAAATCAGTACAAATCAATCACTTGGCTTTTTTAAGGACAATGCCCCAGCACTGTCAGTGATGCGTATGTGAGATACTCAGAGAATGAACATGGCATCATTTCACAGCACTTTTCCAGTCTCACTATAAAAATCCCTGTGTTGTGGTCTCTTGCTGTTTGTGACCTAGGTTCCTAGATTGGTGAGGCTGAGTATACTTTTCCCATCCTAAAATTCTTTTGAGAGACCATCCAGTGCCATGTAAAACAGCAAGTATCCCATAGTCATAAAACTGGTCATATACATCAGTCAATTATTATATTTAATTAACTTCAATTATATAAATAAAGATATATATATATATATTAATGTAATATAAAAGTGGGAACAACCTTTAGCTTCCAGTGCAAATTTTACAAAAGAAAATCTAAGAAAAAAAGTCCATTATTTGCAGCCTTTGCCTGGGTTCCAAAGTATTAAGGAGTTTAAGATATATTATACTAAATCAGATGCTGTGAATTATTTATCAGTTTCTACAAACATATCTATATTGAATATAGATGAGAAAAAGTTGAATACTCTATGTAGCNCTATTGATGCTCTTAAATGTAGTCTTGTCAGTGATACATGGTAATGCCAAGCCTTGAGTTGTAACTTGTTGAAAATAGGTAAAAAAATTATGTTATTGCACTAAGAAAAAGGTTTACTCTTCAGTTTTGTAATAAGAGAAGGGGAGGTTGAAGAAGCTTACCAAGGAAATGTAGAGCCTGACAAAAATGTTGACCAAGTAAGATTATTATCTAGTGGAAATTATTTTTTATTTCATCACATTGTTTTTGGGTTTGTTTTTTTGTGAATTTGTTTGGATAGGAACGCTTGATGAAACAGCAAGTTTTCACCTAGCATTTTTATAAATTGTCATTTAAAAAATCAGAAAATATAGTCAGCAAATGAATAGCAAAGGTCAAATCAGTACAAATCAATCACTTGGCTTTTTTAAGGACAATGCCCCAGCACTGTCAGTGATGCGTATGTGAGATACTCAGAGAATGAACATGGCATCATTTCACAGCACTTTTCCAGTCTCACTATAAAAATCCCTGTGTTGTGGTCTCTTGCTGTTTGTGACCTAGGTTCCTAGATTGGTGAGGCTGAGTATACTTTTCCCATCCTAAAATTCTTTTGAGAGACCATCCAGTGCCATGTAAAACAGCAAGTATCCCATAGTCATAAAACTGGTCATATACATCAGTCAATTATTATATTTAATTAACTTCAATTATATAAATAAAGATATATATATATATATTAATGTAATATAAAAGTGGGAACAACCTTTAGCTTCCAGTGCAAATTTTANTATATATATATATATACACTCTCTCTTCTGCTCACAGAAGGAATTTGACTGTTATTCCTTTATGCTAATCTAAAGTATATTTGGTGAACCTCATTATATTCCAATGGCAACTGTAACAAAACTATCACATGAAATTTTTTGACTGACAAGAGAAATGTCCAAAGTATTTTACTCTATCTGTAGTCAGTAACATCATACACTGCACACAAAAAGGTACACAATGCCTTTGTGGGCCTATTTGTTTACAAATAAAGACATAATTTGTAATTCAGCTAAGGGACTTACAGGAATTTTAGTAAAATTAAATTTGACAGAACAAATATAAAAGCAAATATGTTGGCAACAATCCATGTTAGTGGAAGTACGTCTGACTACAAGATTGACTTCCATTTCAAAGCACTTCCTTATTCATTCCTTTATTGCTGGCACTATTACAATTACATGGAATGTAGCTATTTTATACTTTCATTCAAAATTGTTGATGGTGTTCTACATAAAAAGTCAGTCTTTCTTTTACCATTTTTTTTGCACATATTGAGAGTATGGGAATAATCCCCAAGGCTTTAGCAAGTCTTTCTGCACCTTCATGTCGAGATACCTAGCTATACTGTATTTATCTTTCTTTTTCTCTCCTTTTAACATGAAAACATCCATGCTAGTTGGGGTAGAAACACAGAATGATGTTAAAGAAACAGTGCAGCTATATGAGATGTTGTTATTACCATTCCTTTCTATGACACTTGATAAGCCAAAAGACATGCTCAACAGAGAAGACCTTTCTTCCTTTACACTCCTGTGTCTTATTTTATTCCATGTTGTTGGGTTTTTTGGCAATTTTATTTTTGCCACATTACACACATTTAAACATTTCTTCTCCTTCTTTAAGCCCCGAACAAAAGAAGCCTATACTCCCTCCTTAAGTATGACATATTGTGCTGGTTTAGAGGTAAATCGGCAGGAGAAATGGACCCACCACAAGAGAGATTATAAGTCAGAGTTACAATTTAATGAAAGATATTACCATACAAACACTGACACAAAGAGAACAACCTGCTTTCAACTCACCAAAACCCAGCAGTAAACCCAGTGTCCCAGGGCACAAGCCCAAAGGGGTTTGTTAGCCCTGGTGCTGAGATCCACGTGGTTCTCCCAAGTCCAAAGCAAAAAGAACTGAAGAGTCTGTTGCTGCAGATGATGGCTGTAGTCTGGTCAGAAGTGATGGTTGTAGTCCGGTCGAGAGTGATGGTTTCCTCCTGTCGAGGTTCTGCTGCTCCTCTAGATCCAACGAAGAGAATCTTAAGGTCTTCTGAGCCCTGTTTATATATCCTCAGGGAGCACCCAGTCCCTCCCCCAGGGCGGGGACTCACACAATGGGTAATTAACTGTGAGTCATGGGGTATGGTTGGACCATTGATGGCCCATTAGCACCCACGCCCCCTCAGGCTGAGTGTGAAGGTGCTAACGACTTCCTGGACAACTGTTGCAAATGGTCCATTATTCTTGAGGAATGAATAGAGGGTGTAGAATACACAGCCTTGATCACCCCCACACAGTGATAACCGGTGTCTCTTGCTGAACTAGGACACATATCTTTACTAACTCCTAGAAAGCCATGTTTAGACTTGAAATATTTGAGAAAAAAATAGTTATAGCAAAACTCTAATTTTCTAGTAAGGAAGCCAAACCACTACTGAAACTCTTTTTTTCCTGTAAATTGTGAAAAAAAAAGTGATTTTTTTCACTTCTCTTCTTTTCCAGAGAAAACATTCTAAGTTTGCATTTTCCCATGGAATAATCATTTTAGAAAAAAACAAACCAAACAAATAACAAACACCCCCAAAACCTCCCCAAACCTCCCCAAAACAAAACAGCTCTCCCCTCAAAAAAACCACCCAAACAAAAAACCCACCAAAACCCACAATACCACACAACATTGTCTTTTAGCTGAAATGTTGGGTTTTCTTGAAAAGAAATGCTCTCTGTCATATCCAACCCCCGAGAAGCCCGTAGAGTGTTTCAATTATCCGGTGAGAGTACTCAGCTGCCATGTTCACAGAAAAATCCATAAAGACGAAATATGTGTTCAGAAATGTATGCAGGTTCTGACAGGTTAGAGGGAGAAAAAAATCACCATGTACACTGTCCACAGTGGAACAGGCTGCCCAGAGAGCTTGGGCAGCCTCCATCCTTGGAGGTTTCTAAGGCCCAACTGGATAAATCCTGAGCTATCTGGGCTGAATTCAGTGTTGACCCAGCACTGAGTGGGAGACAGAGTGACAGCCTCACAAAATCCCTTCTCAACCTGAGTAAATCTGTGATTATCTGACACAGAGAACTAAAGCCAGAGATGGACACGTGGAACTCCCAGCAGTATATACAGGCTTGCTTTTCTTTCACTTAGGAGTGGAGCTCATAATTTAAATATTCAGTCTGTGCTGTGGGATGTTATTTCCTAACATCAGAAAGTCAGTGATCCAGAGAATTCCAGAGAAAACCTACCGCTTTTTCTCCTTCTAAAATAATTGTGTCTGAGGTGCTCATAAGACATAAATTTAAATCTATTAACTCCATAAATTTTCTTATTGTGCTTGCTAAATATATGTTATCTTGTTGTATATGTACAAATGATAACGTGTAATGGTTAATGTACACCTAATAATACCTTTAAAAATGCACTATAATAAATAGATGCTTGACAAAATTTAATTCTCTATATACTCACACACACGTAGACTTGAAGTTTATTATTCTTCCTACATGGTACTGGAAGAAACATTATGGTCACTCGTATTCTGAAAAGTACAAGGGTTTGATGCAAGAGCAGATTGAGATCATGCAGAGCACGAATAATAACGCGGATCCTGTTTGAACAACCACTGGAAATGACGTTATTAATTTGACTTCAGCTTAATGTTTTGGGGATAGATTACTATGTCAGGAGCAGGATCCAACCTAAGACTTGATCTTTTACAGATCATTACAAAGAACTTCAGAGGCGCTGCAGAGCTCGTGGGTGAGAGCACCCACAGAGCATGTAGGAGTTCTACCTATAATTGTGTTTCAGCTCAAAAATAGTTTTATTATTATCTATTCCAAAAGTTGGCAGAAATTTTCAATATATGAGTTTAATTCCAGTCTGAAGAACCTCAGACACAGGCAGACTGTGTGCTCCCTAGATTTAACATTCCATTCATTGTTTTCCTATTTCCTTTCTTAAAATGTTCTTGATTTTGCAGTGTAAAGCACACTCACATCCGTAGGCTCGCTCTCAAAGCGGCCCTCACGGAAGGTTACTGCAGAGTCAACTGACCATGGCTCTACAGCAAATGACAATGAGAGGTGTGTGACCTTTATGTCTTCAAAAGGGTGATTAAGATGGACAGAGTTGGCACTTACAGATGAAGACCACCCAAACGGATCTTAATGTGGCCAATTACAGAATGGGCCAACAGCGTAATGCAGTCGTGAGAATGATAAAGACATTTTATATTTTAACTGACATTACACTTACAGTCCTACCAGTGAGTAAGGCACTAACAAGATACTTAAAGTAGTCTGTACAGGTTAGGGGGTTGTTTTGTTGTTGTTTTATTTTATTTTTTTAAAGAAAAAAAAAAGCTGTCAGGAATGAACTGATTGAAGGGCTGAATAGTGAGTCTTTCACAGAATCACACAGAATGGTCTGGGTTGGAAGGGACCCCAAGGATCATCGAGTTCCAACCCCTTGCCACAGGCAGTGCTACCAATCTCCAGGCCTGGATCTAGACAGGGCCCCATCAAACCTGGCTTAGGGTGGTGTTCTCTATGTCCAGGTGGAGGCCGGTAACAAGCGGTGTCCCCCAGGGGTACTGTGTCCAGATCTGGGGCTCCTGCTTCAAGAAAGTCTTTCTTAAAAGAAAAAAAATTCTCCCAATGCCTTTTGTTACCTGTGTAAATAATTTAGAACAGCAATGCCATCAAATTTTTCAGTTCTATAGTAAATAATGCTAAGAACAAATCAGTCTTGCAAAGTTTGTAGAGAATATGACTTGGTACCAGAGCTTCAGTTGAACTTACATGGGCAGGTACTCACAAAATCACGTTTGAAAACAAAGAACAAAGATTGCAGTCACCAGCGAGGTTAGCCTATGTTTTAGAAAGCAGGAAGTCTGAACAAGGCTTAGATGAAATGATATACAATTGACCCAAGCTGAACTGGTGCAGTACAGTGCTAAGCTAGCAAAGAGTGCTGTGAAAAGAGGGAGACGTGTAAAGGAGGAAATAATGAAAATGAGGACTATACTTTTCACAAAGGTCAGACAGGACAAGCATGTAGGACACATTTTATGGCTCCTGAGAGTGCTTTGGCTGCCTGTGTGTAACACAGCTCCTTTACTGCCCTTATGGCTTCTCCAAGGAGTGGTATCTCAGACAGTTCCCTTGCTGTCTGACTGCACCAAACCGGCAAATCCTGCTATGCTGGCACATATGCATCCCGGTACCACAAGCATCTCTGAAAGCAGGTGGTTTAAGTGACACAGAGACTGAGTATTGGCTACCAGCTTTCAATTCTCAGAGGGTACTCAGCACACTACATAATGTATCTGCAGCATGCTGCGGAGTCCCAGCTGCTTTTTTTCGTATCTTTTATATCTCGGTTATGGCTAAGTTTTCCTCTCTCTGTGTAGGGAATGAGTCTAACGGCTGCAGACCTTGGGTCTCCTGCTCCAGTCTGTGCTTTGCTCACCGTGTGCTGGCAACATGCCATCTTTCCCAACCAGCATTTTAAACATTTAAGTCCTCTTTGATTTTAGACTCTGCACTTCGAAAATAATTAGCCAAATGTAGAGTATGTCAAGTTGTTTACAACTATTTTCCATGCTATGGGCACAGACACTCTTGTCTCAAGTAGCTTGCAGATGCTTACTCCATACATCATGTCTTTGCTATTGTTTGCTCCTTATCTCTGAACAGCCACCTTTGGTTCAGCTCCTGGTATTCAGATTAACAGAAAATAGATACATTTGGAGACTACTTCATTTATAAAAAAATAGCTATACTTTCCTTTTTCCCCTCCCATATCCTGGCATTATAGATGATCTTTTAAAATGGTACATCTTTTTTGTGTGTATGTCCATGCCTTAAAAACTGCAGACAAACAGAAAGCTTCATAAAAAAATACTACTTGAACAACCCAAGGTTTGAAAATGGTGGTTTGCAGAGTTTCTAGTACATCTAGGGAAAGGGTAAGAGGTGACTTGATTACAGCCTACAATTGCTTACAACGAGAAGATTTCTGATTGCAAATAGCCCTTTAATTTAACAAATGAAGCATAACGAGATCCAATATTTGAAGGCAGAAGCAAGATGATTGATATTAGAGTAGGTGCATATTTTTATCAGTGAATTTAATCAACCATTTGGACTATTTACCAAGGAGAAATACTTGGTTCTTCATCACTGAGAATTATAAATGAAAATTGTGTGTTCCTGAAAGATATGTGATAGCTCAGGCAGAAATTATAGACTTGATGTAGGAAACACTTGAAGGAATTCTGTCTTGTATTAGGCTGTAGTTCTGACTAGATGATTATGTCCCTTTCCAGCCCTAAGAGTTGAGTAAATTTTAGTTCCATTAAAATCAATATGAGTTTTGTCAATGGCTGGAATCACCTTTCACTGAGTTTACAGACTTTACAGACTCAGTAACAGTGCAAAAATCCCTTCAAGTATGCAGAAATGTAATCATATTTATTTTCCCCAACACTTCTAGAGTGATGTAAAAAAGCCCTTATTGGGTATTCTTCACAACTAGAAACTAGTACGTTCAGCAGCTGGGCTATAAGATTGTGCTCTAACTGCCTCCTACCATGAAGTCTCTTGAAGAAGCACATACTTAAATTTGCTCATTGCAGTTTCACTGATTGGAAGTTAAGGTGGATACCATTGTAAATCGATAGAAGGAAAGCAGCTACACTCTCTCTTGTGCAAAGCTCACATTGTCTTTGAGGACACTTGCCTTGGACAACGCAGAGGAGAATTTAAATTTTAACACAAAATTTTCCTTTCCTCATCTGTAATGAAACAGTAAGCCACTTCATCAGAAGGCTGTAACAAAAAGTTTATATTGTACAGTGACATTAATAATTAGATCCATTAAGAAATTTCACTGAAAGTGAAAAGTATATTTGGATTTAGGATTTTCAATGCTGCAGGTAAGACATGATATAGTTATAAAAAGAATAATCAGGGATACAGACAAGCCTGTCTGAGTTATACTACTTCTCTCTTAGTATGAAAATGAAAGGATGTGCAGTGAAGAGGGAAATCACAAATAATTTTATTTCTTATTGTTATTAAAAGAAAGCACTCACCTCTCATAGGTATGAAACAGATGACAGTGCTTAAAAACATTAGATATTATGTCCATTTTCATATATATCTACAATATAAATCTATATAAATAGATTTTCAGTAAGAGGGATTTAAATTGTTTAAAGCTTTATGTTACCAAGTTTACATGTGCTAAATCTGTCACTGTTACTGTGGAGCTGGAGCATCGTGTTTATCTATGCACCACCTCATGGTGTAGGGTAGAGCTGTTATCTCTCATTCTGCAGATGGGGACTCAGGTGCAAAGAGACACAAAACTAGATACCCCAAGGATTTCAGCACCTGGCCGTGGCCTTTGTCAAGGGACACCCAGCAGCACCTGTCAAGACGTCAGTAGTGTTATGCATCCAACAACTGAGCAAGCAGTTCAGCCACAGGGACTGAGAAGCCAAAGGCCGTAATTGCTCAGCGCCAGTGCTGGCAGAACATGACTTTCCTTAGAAAGCAGCAAAAGTGTCTCATCTCTGCTGCAGGCATCCTGCAATGCTGACATGGGGACATAAGGATACAGAAAAGGTTGTGTTTGAAGCTCCCCCCTTTCTGTGCCTGAGACACAGGCACAGTGGTAGTGGGCCCACCTCTTGCTGAAGGGGTGGAGAGCACTCTGGGTAGTTAGTGCAGGATTCATTCATCAAGTGGATCAATTACATCACGCATCAGCATGACCAAGCAGACAGAGGAAAACCAGCTCCCTTATCCACCTCAAATGTCACTAAAAGCTCAGCTATTGAACAGATGCATAATGCAGAAGGATGAGGCATATTTTGTGAGGAAAGCAATGTGTGGGTGCCCATAACTGAAACAGTTCAGGGACAGGCATCCTGTGTGGGATGAGGCCCACAGAGTCTAGAAGTAAGAACTCATCAGTATGACATTGCCACACTGCACACAGCACATCAGTTCCCTGCAGCCTCTTCCAGAGTTGCATCCGCTTAATCAAGAGAGGCAGCGGTGCTGTATGGTCAGACCCTTTTATCCTGTTTTTTTTTTTTTTTAATCCAAAGTCCATAAGTCTCTGTCAAAACAGGAATGTAAGTGCAGGCATCCTACATCTAAGGCCGGCACTTCAGCATTTCCACTGAGGAAATTTAAATCTTCTTTACAGGTTAAAAATATCAACCATCACCATGCTCATAGGGGACAATTTACATGCTACTGGTCCACCATGAAATTTCTTGTATTGAATCATCTTATAGTGGAAGTATTTTGGTTAAGATAGCAGACTGATGTCTTTTGTCTCTCTGTGAAGATATTTCTAATTTTAAAATACAAATAACTCAAAGACATTTGTACGTATAATATGCACATCATTCTAAATGCTACATTATTTAAAAACCCTCAGGTAGGAGAGATTAAAAAGTTCCTACAGAACTACTGCAATGAATATGACTTTTATTTATTATTAAACGGATATTAATGGACTAAAGCTATGGTAAATATATTTTACATAAAAATCATTTAGTTCTAATATGGAAAATGGAAAGATGACATGATAATTTCTAACTTGAAAAATTCTTCCTTACATATCTTAGCTGCTTCACTTCCTTTTCTATTGATCTTGGATTTCTAGACAACAAGATTAGATTTTGAAGCATTCACACAGCAGAGCATAAGGACAAGGCTGTAACAAAACAATTAGATTCATATAAATGAGTCTCTAAAGTCTTGAGTTCTTTGCCCAGAAAGTTATCAAATTTCTCCTTTCACCCATCCATCACAGCAGGTGGTGAGGAAGGATTTTAAGAAAACAGGTAAAGTTTTGTTTGATCCAAGGAAAAATAATTCAGAGTTTTGATGACTCTGTGCTGAAACACCATGTTAAAAAGGAAGACAAAAATTTTCAGTTACGCTCTCGAACAATTCCTAGACAACTCACTGACAGTGCAGTACACCCTCATACTAACAAAGATACAGAAGGTAACATTAAATATAAAAAGCAACCTCTTTATGGTTTACATGACCAAGTACTCGCTGCAAACATTTGTTTCAGTATTTCCCTCTATTTAGTACTCATGCACTTCAACAACAAGATTTGCAGCAGGAATATAAACTCTACAGAGGAACTCATTTGGATAAAAAGATATTGAGTGCTCAGACTCAAAACTGAGCCATCTGAATATTAAATATCTTTTTTTTTAAAAAATTACTTTTTAACTGAAGGCAGAATCTTTGTATTTGTATCTTTGCATTTACCTGTTCCCTGCTTGACACATCAAGAGACAAAGATGGGGTGAGTACAGGAGGGGAAGAGGCAAACTGTAAAACCCTGACAGAAGCTACTGCCCTGAAACAAAGGTGTTCCTGCATGAAATGTCTGATTCAAAGCCAAAACAATGCAGACAGGCAAGGTGGACAGAGCACAAGCTGAATGCAGAGGCAAACGGAGCCCCCATGGCACTATTCCGTATGCTGTAAACGCATTAAGGGCAGTCCTGAGGGAGATGCCTCAGTCCAGTTATGGTTTTTACAAATATACAGCCACAGGTGTCTACTCAAACAAACAAGGTCAAATGATTGCTATTTTTCTACTAAAGTATTTAAATCCATTCACGTTATTCTTTGTGTTATTAGAATAATAATATATTGATCTTCATATATGCAGTGGCCACAGAAATGGTAAGAAGGGCCATAGAAACATTCTGATTTACTATGTGTGCTTGTGTCTCCTCCCAGGTGACAGGTCACAATTACAGTGAGGAAGTCAAACATTAGAACAAGATCATAACAGATCTCAACAGAGGTCAGAACCAGAATAACTATTTGGACTCATACAATGTAGGCACTACAAAAGCTGAAAAACAGGCACGTAGTTGTACCAGGAACATTCACCGAAGCGTAGTCATGCCCTCAGCAACCTGTAAAATTAATGATGCCTGAAAAGCCCACATCTAAATGAAGAAAGAGCTGACCAGAAGTCTGCAACTTTGTCCTGCACAGGTACATGGGACAAGTACACAGGTACCTTGTGTGTTTTGAAAGCACCAAGTCAAACACTTCATGGGGGGTTAAGTGGCAGAATACATTGTTTTCAGGCCTTGTTAGTGTTTACAAATAAAATAGGTAGGAAGCTATAAAATACTGTCAAGATTGAGGCAGCCCAGGACATGTGCAGGAACAGAAATGCTGATGGTGGAGGTTAGTTGATATAAAAAACTCTAAGATGTACTCATTGTTTCAACATGTCTGTAGGACTGCTAAGTAAATGAATGGGGATTTCAGAAGCTGGCAAAGGATGTCAGAATTCTGTACGTGGGCATTATTATGGTGTTTTGACCCTGGCTGGAGACCAGGTGCCCGTCAAATCTACTCTGACAATCTTCTCCTCAGCTAGACAGGGATAGAAAAATGTGATGAAAAGCGGGTCAAGATAAGGACAGGAAGAGATTGCTCACCAATCACCATTGTGAGCAAACCAGACTCGACTTAGGGGGAAAAAGAAAGAAATTAATTTATTGCCAATCAAACCAGAGTCATGCAATGAGAAATAAATCCAAATATTAAGCCCACACCTTTCCCCCACTCCTCCCTTCTTCCTGGGCTCAACTTCACTCCCAGTTTTTTCTACCTCCTCCCTCAGTGGCACAGGGCGATGGGGAATGGGGATGATCAGTTCATCACATATTGCCTCTGCTGGTCCTTATTCCTCAGGGGTGGACTCCTCATACTCTTCCCCTCCTCCAGTGTGGGGTCCCTCTCAAGGGAGACAGTCCTCTATGGACTTCTCCCAAATGAGTCTTCTTCTTCCCACGTGCTGTAGTTCTTCATGAACTGCTCAAGCATAGGTCCTTCCCACAGGGTGCAGTCCAGCATGGGGCTTCTTCAGGGATTGCAGGGGAATGTCCATTCCAGAGCCTTGAGCACCTCTTCTCCCTCCTTCTTCAATGACCTTGGTGTCTGCAGTGTTGTTCCACTCGGATCTTCTCACTCCTCTCAANGTTCTTCATGAACTGCTCAAGCATAGGTCCTTCCCACAGGGTGCAGTCCAGCATGGGGCTTCTTCAGGGATTGCAGGGGAATGTCCATTCCAGAGCCTTGAGCACCTCTTCTCCCTCCTTCTTCAATGACCTTGGTGTCTGCAGTGTTGTTCCACTCGGATCTTCTCACTCCTCTCAATGGCTGCAAATGCTCCTGGTGGTTCCCTCACCTCCCCCACTCCCCTTCTTAAGTCTGTTATCCCATAGGTGCTACTACTGTCACTGATGGGCTTGGTTTTGGCCAGTGGCAGGGCCGTGTTGGAGCTATCTGGGATTGGCTCTATAATGGGAGAAGCTTCTAGCAGCTTCTTGCAGAAGCCAACCCTGTAGCAAACCACCCCACCTCCCCCCACCCCTGCCACAACTATCAAAACCCAATAGCATCATTACATTTTCATCCCAGTTCACCAATTTCTTTCTGTAGATCTCAGTAGAAGGAGGGACATGATTTGCCCTCCCTACTCAAAGAAACTGCATGAGCAGGGCTCATTTATTGTAATTACACCTGTAACACCCTGACATTTGATCTTCTATCTAGGGAAGCGTTGACTGCTTAGCATCAATATTTTCTTCAGCTTTCTGCTGTATCCCAGCACCACCACCACACCATGCAACAACTAGCTTTGATGTGTAAGCCAACATATGGCCATTAAACTACTGGCTTCAATTATGAACAGACGGACTCCAAATTGTGACTTATTAGCATGAAGTGATTAAGTTCCTCATAGAAATGTGGCTTCATCTTTTCAGTCAAGCAAAAATATACACAGAACTAGACTTACAAGAGGCAAATCTCTGATGAATTCCATTATCATTTCTCTCATTGCAATATTATGGACACAATTGAAATCCCTCCCTTTAAAAAAAGTTTTATCAAATTTAGATCATTTCAACTTCCTCATATTTCTGTTCCTGTCTTTTGATAGATGTTATAATTTTTTTCTTTTTCCTTTTTATAAAAAGGCTTATAAATGGCTGCTTCTGAATTTCCACATATATACAAGATAAAGTTTCATGTCAATTTTCCCCCCAAAATATCACCATTGAAAGCCTAAACTATTTACCTTTAAACATTGTTCTGAGGAGAGGAAATTTGGAAGTACTTTGGTGCCCTGTTGTGAAAACTCACCCAAAGTTTTTGAATATCTTGTTTAATACTGATAAACCAAGGTAGGTTTTGGTTTCAGTTTGTTTGTTTGTTTGGGGGTGGGGTTCTTTTTTGTTCCTGTAAGCTTTCATCTTGCTTTCTCTATTCTCTGTAATGAATCTTTCCTGTCAAATTTACCACTCCCCTTTGGTATTGTCATTAACATTAGTCATTAGAACAAGATTGGGCAAAGCACTGGAAAATCTACTCTAGGGAAAGATACTGGTTGTGCTTTATATCACTTTATTTAGAAAGCACACGGTACTTTAGAAAGCACCAGAGCAGTTAAAAATGCTGCAGTTATTGCCCTGCAAGCTTCAGTGTTTTGGATGATCAAAATAGATTATCACAGTATTTTTATGACCTGTTGTAACTTTTCCTGTTTATTTCATCTTCATAAAGATGCAAGGACTAGTACACACAGGCATCACCTGCTTAGGTCCACACAACTTAGAGAGGCAAATAATGATGAACGTGTAACAATGCCCCAGACAGCCCTTAAAGCTTGATTCCAGGTTTCTAAGATCAGAGAAATAGGGTGGAAGGGACTGAAAAACCTCCTAGCTTCTCCGTGCCCCCAAAGCAAGGTTAAAAGCACTTACATATTTCTGATGTATGTTTCCCAGTCTTCATATATGTTCCAAAGTATTTGTTACCTCCTCCCTAATAAATAAAAATACTACAAACCATAAATTAAATACCTTTATGTGAAATATTATCTTCTATTTTGACTTGTAGCTAGTTCTAACCTCTCCCTCGGCTAATGCATCTTGGAAAATAACTACCTGCTCCTTTTTTACAGAACTCAATAAATTCACATGATGGATAGCATGCTAGTGAAGATAGTTTGGTGGGGGAGTTAGAAGTTAAGAACAACCTGGTTTGGTGCTCTGAAAAGGAAAAGAGAAAGAGGAAAATCTTCTGTGCTTTAATTTTCTACTTTTCTCAGACAACTTCCACAACACAGCAACAGATACAGAAACCATTTTGCAGATACAGAACTGCAAAAACTATCCTGTGAAAGGTGACTTAACCCTTCAGGCTACAGGGCTGATAAATGTTTGTTTTCTTCTGTGGCTCTGTTACTTTCCACTCATTCTTCCCCTCAGATGTACAAACTCAAGACAAAACAGGGAAGTTGTGTCTCTTGAAATTTGCAAACCAGTATCATTAGATAGTGCTATTGCTACCCCTCCCATACCATGTTTTTCAGTCCAAAATATTCAGGGCAGTCCTGCAGGTTTCCTTGGGAGACTCAGGGCTGTTTCCCTCCTGTGTGTAGGCATCACCCTCCTACTGTCAGAAAGGGTCCCCAGCTGTTACTTGGCAGCAATTTTTTAATCCTTTTATGGGTTCTCCAACATCCAGCTTATATTAGTTGTATCTTGATTATATATTTGGATCAAAATCTTCCTTTAACTAGTTCTCTGCCTTGTATCAGCTCAGTAAATTTTGTTCACCTTCTGCTGAGTTCTTTCTGATTATTTTCTGCTGACAGTGCACATAAATTAGTAAGGTATATCTTGATAGGTTCTGTCCACCTGCATGCACAATATTGCACAACACTCTACAGTTTTGGTTAAACGTTCCCTTCAAAAATGGTCAGGTTTCTTGCAGAAAGTCCTGCCACTCCAGAGCAACCTCTTGTCCATATGATGTTGGATGGGAAACTATCTTCTCCCAGGGTTTGAAGAGGAAAATCTGTTCAGGACAGGGTTATGTAATTTTTTCTCTTGATGTGTATTCACATAACCGCTGTATACTTCCCAAATTTTGTTGTTAATTGGCAGGGGTGAACTGCCACTTGTTTTGAGGATTTATTTCAGCAGAACACTTGATGTTCCTTGATTCAAAAACAAAACACCTTTCTATATGACTTGTGGGAAATTGTTACAATAAACAAGTCCTTTAGGGTACAAGAAACACTGAAAACCAACTTCTAAGGGAAAATGAAGATGGTTTTGTTTATTAGAGAATAAAAATTATGCAGAGCTTTTATTTCAATTGTTTCTGCATAACCACCTATTTTTTTTCTTGTTTCTTTCTTTCTACATAATAAAAAGTATATTAAAAGCTTTCTTAGTCTTGCTGTGGGCTGAAATGACCACTGTGGGTCAGATGTGGCCAAAGATTTAATTCAGGTTGCTGTTTAAGCCACTTATCAAAGATTTTCACAGTTAAAATGAAAATTCTGTTGAACTTAATCACTAACACTGTCCATTCCTAAAGACTTTGAACACTGAGAGATTTACTGCATTGATTTTCCGTACAAGTCTGGCTTCTCTGCTCATCTGCTTCATCTGGTGATGTCTTTCTAAGAAAAGTAATCTGCCTCATACCTTCCTTGCTGATATTTTTATACAAAATAAATGATCGAATCCTGAGGAACTTTATTTTACCTTAATTTTCCTTAATGGAAGGCCAACATGCCATCAAACAGTGCACCAAAGCAGATGGCCTATAGGTAAGGTACTCTCTATGTGATAATTTTTGAATCATGGTAAACATTTTGTACCAGATTAGTTACTCTTGTAGGGGAATTGTAACAGTGGTTTTCAGGACTGATGCCAGTAGCTTTGGGAATAATAATAATAATGTTGCTCCCAGTAATCATTTTTACCAGTCTCCAAATCAACCTGTTGAGAAGGAAAACTGCCATTTTTATAGTCATATTTGTTAGAGTGCCCTGGTTTCAGCAGTGATAGAGTTAATTTTCTTCCTGGTGGCTTGTACTGTGTTTTGGATTTAGCATGAGAGCAGAGTGATAACACACTGATGTTTTAGCTGTTGTAAATCATCCAAGTTTTTTTCAGCTTTTCATGCTGTCCTGCTAACAAGAAGGTGGGGGCAGCCAAGAAGCTGGGAGGGGACACAGCCAGGACAGGTGACCCAAACTGGCCAAAGGGATATTCTATATGGTATGACATCATGCTCTGTATGTAACTGTGGGTTGGCTGAGTGGCTCTGGAACTAGCTGAGCATCAGCTTTAGGTGGTGAGAAATTTGTTCATCACTTGGTTTGTATATTATTTTGTTGCTGTTGCTGCTGTTTTAGCTGTTGGCACTATTATTATTATCATCATCATCATCTTCTTCCTTTCCTGTACTATTAAACTGTCTTTATCTCAACCCATGAGTCTTTTTTCTTTTTGTTCTATCCCGGTCCCACTGAAGGAGGGGAATGAACAGACCACTGTGTGGTTGCTTTAGCTACCTACCAGCCTGAAACACAGCACAGAGGAAACAAATAGGATTTCACCTGGAAAAAGACTAAGAGGGAAAACAAGTAAAAGACTGGATATGGTTGCACCTGAGATGTTTTTGAGATTCCTGCACTTTGAGCTCAACAGCCTAGACCTTCTTAGCATGTGCTTTCCATAGTCAACCAAGGGGTTCTCAAACAATATGAAAGAAGAAAACATTAGACATTAAACTGGCATATTTATATTCTAAATACAAAATTTCAAAGTGACCAGGTCAGAAGAGAAATACAAAAGGTGTCAGTTAACTCTTTCCTTGCCCACTGTTCCAATACTCTCTAACTTGGGATCAGCCAGCCCAGAGGCTTCTTGTTTTACAACCAACTGGCCCCAGGAAATCTTCTGATCCCTCTGAAGCCAAACTGTCAGTTTCTGCACTTTTCTGTGTCTTACCCTTAAACTTCAGGTTCCCAGCATGCTGGCCATGGCTTTCTCTCTTCCCCTCTCCCGCAACCTCACAAGTACAGATGTCCTGCAGTCAAGGAAAACACAGAAAGGTAGAGACTTTGACACAGACCTCAGTCAAAGAGGCCTGCCTCATCTCCCCTGAATCATGACTTCTTCTTTAGGGATATCATACCTTTAAGTAAAATCATGTTGTCTCTCAGTGTGGAAGAATGAGAAGTCATGAAAAAAACATACTGCTTTGTGAAAGAGGAGAATGCTTGAATGAGGAAAGTAGGGTCTACTTGAGAGATGAAAATAAGATGGCACAGAAACTCCCGTGATGTGAATCCTTAAATATCCAGCATGTTGACATCTGGTATCCATACTGCATTAATCTTACACCTCAGGTTTGGCTGATTACCTGCAATTATTTCTTTTTTTCCTCCTCAACATGCAATGTCACTTTGGTGTGACAAAGTAGGAGAACGCAGGAGGAGGGTCTGAGGTTTCTGTGCTGGTTTGTTCTTCCTTCTGAAGCAGTGATGACTGCTATGAATACAGGTAGTGTGTTGTACTTAGATGAGCACTTCCAGATTTCTCTTTATAATCATTGCTTTCCATGTATACCATTGTAACTTCTGGCATGCCATGATAAATACAGTTTCTTCACTGCCCATGGTCCTTTCCAATCAGATCTGAGACTGTTCTTCTGATTAAGGAAGAATTTCTATTTCTACTGTGTTTGGCACTGTTTGTATAAATCAAGCATCCTTTTATGAAATACAAAGTATTATTCCAAGTACAGTTTAAGGCTTTTTGTTTGTTTGTTTTGTTTGTTTTTTATTTCTTTAATAGGACTAAAATTCTATCATTTTGGAATCTGTGATAAAATCCTGGGTAGAGATGAAATGGAGAAAACTCAGTCCTCTAGCTATGTTGGAGTTTTTCCTCTTTCATATGAGTTTTTAAAATTAAATGTGAAGTTGTAATCTGAGAAGATTAAAAACAATCATCAACTTTCTGTACCCATTTTCTTTGATGGGGATAATCATGCACATCATATTGAAAGTCTCAGTTCTTTGCCTATCAATATGAAGGGCAAAGGGACTTTTTTCCTACTACAGCTCATAGAATGTCAGGTTTATCTAGGTTTGCAAACTGACACTCAGATTCTTTCCTGGGATCTTAATATTTTCTACCTGGATAATATTTTATCATAGATTAAAAATGTACTACAATGTTGAATCTGAATGATGATATTAGGGGTGAAAAAATGTCAGAGATATATTTAGCAGCACATCTTTTGAAATGACAAAAGCAGTAAGTAGGAAGTCTAAAAATAAGATTGAAAGGATTTCTAATGAATCTGTATGTTCTGTCTCACAAGACATACATAAAATCTCTTCAACATTAAATCCATAGGAATTTACACAGGAACACTACAGAGAGTTCCTTTAAAATCTGAGCAAGATGTATCATGTTAACTGCATTTCAATGTCACATTTTATTGATGTCAACCAAGGGCAAAAGTTCATATAAAAGATAGAATAAACTAATACTTCATTGCAAGGGACCTAATCCTGCTGATGATGATGGTGATTGTTATTACTGTAATTGCTTTTAGTACTATTACTGTTGCTACAAGTTTTGCCTAAGCATTTTATTTTACTTATGATTTATGATATGCACTTTTTTCCCCCCAGTGGTAAGGGGACATGTATATGTGCCATACTATTCTATTACTAGAATTTTATGCTGACAGTGTCTCATGCACAATAGGTATAACATTGGCAGAGAAGTACCATTGCTAAAATGTCAATTTCCAGATTTTATTGTTAAAATGGGAGATTTAACAAATCTCCTGCACCTACTTTTTAAAATAAAAAAATATGTTGTGGCTAATGAAGGTTAGTTGTCTATAGCCAAACATTCTTTCTGTTTTATAGCTAAATTGTATAGAAGATATGATATTTTATTTGACATACAGTCTGAAGCTACACTCAACAGAAAGCAGAGTTAGGTTTCTCTGTCATAAAGAGTTGTTTCCTTTTAATGATAACGCAGTGAGTATACTGGCTTCGGAGAATCAATCATAGAGGATCTAGAGGATTGTCTTCTCTACTATTAACCATTATGGAATAGCTTCAAAAGCCAAGTTTGCAGTGCATCCATCTTCATTAGCCTTTTATGTTAACATCATTTTACAAATCTCTGTGGAGCTACTCCTGGTCTGCCCCAATACACTTGAAGAAAAATGGGTCAATTATTTCATGCATGTTTTTGTTTACTTAAAGACTTACTTGATAAGCCTAGGATAATCACATGTATATCTGATGGTAAGGTGATCTCAGACCATGGTATACAAGTGCAAATGAACAAAGACAATCTTTGACTTGTACAATGCTAAAAATGACAGGTGTTAGGAAACTGCACTAAAAGTTGAGGAAAGAGGCCAGTTGCTTTTAAAATGTGTTTGTAGGAAGATGCCAGCATGAATAAAATATATCAGCAGTTCAACTTAAGAAGAGATGTCAAAGGCATTCCCACAAAAACATGTCAAGGAGTCTACTGAAGTGATGTTTTTTATGAAAATAGGGTGGCAGAAAGAAGTGGTCTGAAAGTCACAGAAAACATGGCTTCATTGAGGCTCAAAATTGCCCTGAAAGCCAATGATGAATAAAATCAAATCTGACTCAGAGAGCTGTTTATGTAGCTTCTTTTCAGTAGTTGTCAGTCCTAAAAAACGCTAGTAAATTTTCTGGGAAGCACTAATGACACAAGTTTTTCACAAGGCAGTGTGATACTGTTAAGATGTCCATTTGTTCTTTTAGTGCTTGTTCTTGCACAGTTGTAGCCAGTAGCAGATCAGACATATTGACTGCAACCATGTCAGTTTAAGTGATATTGGAATTTTTAAATCTCAGCAGAGTATTTTCTTGTTTTGAGGATTTCTTATGCATTTTCAGCACCTGCTGGTGTATCCAGCAAGAAAGGGACATGAAGGTGGAGAATAATTCCATAACTTGTGCTGTTCTTGCCTTTCCCAATCTGCAGTGATGTCACACTCGGTATCCCCTTTGGGTGTTTTTAAAAGGCATATCTTGCTGTTACAGTGATGTGCTGAATCAAGTCACCCAAACTCTGGACTTTTGAGCTTCTCATTAGACTTGCACTCAGGTTTAACTAATTACATGTTGTCAACAAGCATGCCCCAATAATGTTCTCTTTTCAGTTTTAGAATGCACTTAGGAAGCCCTGGATCATCCAGCATGGCAGAATGGCAATAACCAATGTTGCTTTACTGTTTCCATTGCTCAGTATCTGCTGTCATACTCTTTATGTGACATAACAAAACTAGTACATTTAAGTCATGGTATAGTGAAAACATACAAGAGCTTTGTTCATTTCTTGCATACAATGAATATAAGCTGTATGCTACCAATAAAGAATCTGCAAAAGTTCTGAAACCCCTCCTTAGTTGCACTATCCAAGCTGCTTACTAGAGTAAGAGAGCAGATGGAAAGATGAAAAAACAACTCATACGATGGCTCTACATATAAAGAGTTTGCTGGTTTACAGGTGCGACTCAGGCAGGTGCAAGAACAGCTGAAACGTCTCTATTGCAGAACGTTTCAGTCTTACATTTTATCTGGAAGTAATATTTTTTTTTCTGGATATGGAATCTTTTAATGTGTTCAAAATACAGTTGCTGATGGCTTATGATGTTCACAGAAAAGAATATGGAGAAAAATAGAAGCTCAAAGCTCACCACCCATCTTAACTCCTTGAAATCTGATTATCTAGAGCTATTGAGAGGAAAATTAAAAATAAACAAATAAATAAAATGGACTTACCCACTTTTTTCCTATATATATGTACTCTTGTGCTTTTAAAAATCACATCAAGATGTTCTTTCCAGGATTGTTGCCTTCATCCCTCATCACCTAGAAATTAAAGTGTATAATACAAGACTTTATCCAACAAGAATACACTTTAATTTATGACAGATGTTAGTGAAGTCTTCTTCAGGATCTTGGGGTTTACCAAGGCCAAGTGTCTGATCCTGCACTTTGGTCAGAGTAACCCCAGGCAACACTACAGGCTTGGGACAGAGTGGCTGGAGAGCTCCCTGGAGAAGAAGGACCTAGGGGTGTTAGTTGACATCCGGCTGAACAGGAGCCAGCTGTGTGCCCAGGTGTCCAAGGGCATCCTGGCCTTTATCAGGAACAGTGTGACCAGCAGTAGGGAAGGGATTGTCCCATTGTACTCAGCTCTGGATAGGCTGCACTTCAAGGTCTGTGTGCAGCTCTGGGACCCTCACTACAGGAAGGATGTTGAGATGCTGCAGCATGTCCTGAGAAGGGTGATGAAGCTGGTGAAGGGTCTGAAGCACAAGTCCTGTAAGGAGCGGCTGAGGGAGCTGGGGCTTGTTAGTCTGGAGAAAAGGAGGCTGAGGGGAGACTTTCTCGCTCTCCACAAGTACCTGCAAGGAGGGTGCAGAGAGGTGGAGGCTGGTCTCTTCTCTCAGGCAGCAAGCGATAGGATGAGAGGCAATAGTTACAAACTGCACCAAGGGAGACTTAGATATCAACATGAATTTATTTACTGGAAAGGTAATAAAGTATTAGAACTGGCTGCTCAGGGAAGTGGTGGAGACACCATCCCTGGAGGTATTTAAAAGCTGAACATTGTGTTTGAGGACATGATCTGGAGATGTACTAGTCATGGTTAGGCTGCAGTTGGACTCAATGATCTCTTCTAACCCAAGTGATTCTATGATTCTACAATTATTTGATTTTCTCTAGGTCCCATTTTCATAAATTGTATGTGAATTATTGACCTAAAATAATTCTTTAAGTAGAGTTTGGGGTGAAGTCTTGAATGTGTAATATTGGGTTGCATTTGGAAAGCAGTAAATGACTGCTTTTTATTTCCAGGATGGCAGTTATAAACCAAGAAGAAAACCTTCATTGTAGCTGGAACCCAAATGTGTAAGTTGTCTGTTTTAGTATAAATTTCAGTATAGAAGCCAAATAAAGTAAAAGGTTAGCTGTCAAAAGTATATCTGGTCACCCTTGCTCTCTAAGACCAAAATAAGTGTCTTTGTTGTAACAGCATGGAAAAGCACTCGGTGTCCCTGAGCTGGCTGGCTGGTCTGAGGGCTTGGAAAGGACACCAGCCACGCGAGCAGCACACCTGGTAGAAATGAGCATGTGTCCAGCTCACAGCCAGAGGCTCTCCTGCTGGGACTTACAAACAGAAGAAACTGCAAAGGTCCTTAGACTTGGAGCATGCTGAAAATTGCAGGTACTTGTAGCCTGATAGTGAAAAAAAGGAGATGGGACCATTTAGCTCTTAAAAACATTGTTCAGAGGGAAAGTGGAAAGCAGAAGTTAACTGCCTCTCAGCTTGTCTGTAAAGAGCACATCAGAGCTTAGTATCTGAGATCTCCACTTGAGCAGCAAGTAGCAGTGGTGGCTTTTAATGAAACTGTAAAGCAATGTAAGTTAGTGGTGTCTGAAAATAAGTGACACTTCCACATAAAAGTGCTCCCTAAGACAACGTGCAGGAATGAATAATGGTGATAATAAATCTGCTTCAGAGGAGGAGAGGTAGAGGCAGAGGCAGTTATTTCTGGCAATGTAAGCAGCATTCTACTTTCTTCCAGATACAAACCATTCCCTTCATATATATGATCGACCCTCTATTCTAAGTGATACATTATTGAAAATTATTTTTTCAGAGAAGTATTTTTAATGAGAAGGAGAGGCCTGGCTATGAGACAGAAATGTCTACAAAGCATTTGTAAGTTACCAATATCAGAACAATTTATTTTCATGCTTAGAATTAATTTTGCATCAGCTTATCACAAATACACGCTAGTGTAGCTTATGCTAAACCCAATTTTGTTTTAATGTTTGTTTGGTTTACACTTAATAAAGGAGGAAAAGCAAACCAACAAACTCTAGATTTCCTTCACAGAACATATCTCTGTCAGTTTTAGCATAAGATCACATCATATCAGTGATACCCACTTCACATTCTGGCTTCACGGAGCTTTTTGCTCAGGCTTCAGCTAGTACCACATGAGACACACAAAGTATTTTTTATCTGCCTGGCAGTGACAAGAGACCATTCAACCTAAGATTCCCAGAGCAGAAATTACAGAGTAGAAAACAAATAAAGGCTTTAGAATATTATGTTTTCTGTGGGAACTAAAAAAACCTTCCTAAAACGGAAGGTTACCTGCACATTTCTGCAAACTCACTTCTTCACTCAGACAATTTAATCACCTGATCATCACTTGCCAAGCCAAGAAAACACATTTGATATTCCTTCCGATGTCTTTGACAGTATAATCTCATTTTCCCTTATACTGAGACAGTTTGTTGCTCTCTGGAATATTGGGGTCTCCTTCAGTTCGGCATTCATTCCACTCAGGTATCTGATGTGTTTGAAATTTTACTATTGCGCAAATGTTACCATGAAATTCTCTCAAGCAGAAAGTGCAGCACATGAAGTCATTAACAACACCACAGCACTGTAACCTTACAATGGCAGACAGCTGTGCCGTTGACCGAGAACAAGACAATCAGCAATGGTGGTAGCACCTCTGTGATAACAAATTTAAGAAGGGAAATAAAATCCCCCCAAAAAATCCAATCCAAAAACCTAGCCAAGCAGCAGCCTTTTTCTGGCAGAGAAAGAAGATGTAGGAAACTCTGCACACGCCAAGGTCAGTGAAGAAAAAAAGGGGAAAATGAGCTCAGGCACCAGCGGAGAGATTCCCCTGCAGCCCCAGGAGAAGACCATGGCAAAGCAGCACATAGAAGAGGATGAGGAGTAGAGATTCCACCTGTATCCCATGGAAGAGCCCTTGGTGGAGCAGGGGGAGACGCGTGAAAGATGCTGTGACTAGGTGGGAAGCCAATGCTGGACATTAAATGAAAACTACAAACCTTTGACTGAAGAATAAGAAACTTCATTGCTCTGTTCTCATAATGATGCTAATTAGAGTAGAACTTAAATGTTCTAGTTACATTGAACTGTCAAGTTTATGTTTATAAAATAGAAATATAATTAATAGGCACAAGGTTTTTATGTATAACACACATATAAATAACACTTCATGCAACCACAGTAGAAGTATTTTCTTTTTTGAGAGTTATCTAGACACTTTTAGAGAACATATAAGAAACAAATGTAAGAAACAAATATACCTCTAGTGTAACTTTCATATCTTTTTCTAAGAGATTCTATATTTTTCCTGAGTTTGGTGAAAGTAGCGTACAATATCTAACTAATGAAAATATACTGAAGAAATACTTTTGGGGATAATAGCAGACACAGGTGTGTTTTGTTGAGCATCTTCATTGCCAGCTGTCACAAACTAATTAATGTGCTTGTAAATGAATGTTCATGTGCCCATTAGGTCACAGCTTTTCAACATATATTCAATTTGCATAAGGTGAAAAAATTTCAGAAAGTGTCCAGAAGTTTCCCTGAAATTTTACTGCAGCTGCTTTGGTATCATTGTATGGGGTTACCTGATTTGCTTGATGTATGAACATAAATGCTTGACCACAGATCCCAGAGATTAATCTGTTTCCCTCACCTTTCTACAATCTACAGGAAAAAAAATCATAACAGGAGAATAGTGAACAGAACTTTCAAACCACAATTTTTTGATTTGGATATCAAGATTTCAACATTGAAATCAATAGACTACATCCAATGAAATACAAATTCTGTATCCACTTTTATTTCTATTTTTATCCCTACATTTCTGAACTCTGTTAATTAATAAATTTAGCTGCCATGCCATAAGAATATAACAGAACAGAGCTGCATGCTCAACCTGTCAAAGCTGCAGAATTTCACTTTAGCACAAAGAAGTAGTGAGGATTGCTTTGCAGTTAGATCTAGAAAGGTTCTCACTTTTTGTGAGTGCCTCCATTAAATATGAAAGAACGTACATTCAACCTGGTAGTCTATGGACACATTCACTGGGCTGCCTGGCCCGGAGGTAGAGTTCACCCGTGATCCTGTCTCTCCTCATGCCCTACCACTGTCATTAAGAGGCTAAATACTCTCTGTGACACTGGCCTGGCCACTCTGCTCCTCACACAGGATGGCCACATGACCAGGGAACGCTCATAGGAATAAGATCTTAATTACAGTTGTTCCAATTTTAAACACAGTACGTAAACTTCAAATTGTGCTTTTTATCTACATCTGGTAGTTAGTTGTGGACCACCAAAACTTGTCTTTTACCTAAAGTAAGTTTTAAGTCTATAGTGGTTTGGGGTGTTGATGTGATATTGTGATTAATCCTATAATATGGGTATACCTCAAACTGCACTAGGCACTATGGAGAAAAAGTAAAAAAAAAGTATTCTCTATTATTTCTCTATTTCCCTAGTAACCTTTTTCTTTTTTTTTTCTCATCAACAAGCACAGCTATACCTTGTGATCAAAATTTATGTGGCAGCACCCTGAGAGAAAAAGGTTTTGTAGTATTTAGAATAACTCATTGAAAAAAACCCAACCCCAAAATCAGAGCTACTTTGATGAATAACGAGTAAACTCCCCTGTGTATAACAAACAGGCAAAGTCTGACTACTTATGCTCCTGAATTACCTCACTGATTAAAACAATTACAAAAGCACAGACATATTTGTGCTGTCTCATCCTGGGATTACACACATCCCTTTTGTGGCAATTTTTCTCCTTCTATCACTGTAGCTACTGGAAATTAATGTATATTGGACCTGTGCTACCTTAACACTACATTACACTGTATTATCCCCTGTGATCATATACCCATCTGTGCTTATCCAAGAATAAAAACCTTCCCTTTAATCAAGAAACTTGCAATTCATGCTCATCTTGAGGCAATGCCACGCTGCATACACTGTTACTTCCTGTTCCAGTGTAAGAAACTTACATTCATTTTTCCACTTTTTTAAAAACAGAAGTAAACAATGCTGTAGAATCAAGAAGTTACAGTTCATATGCCTCAACGTTCATATTATGACCAAGTGCGCATCTCAATCTCACCCAGGTGGCTGCCTGTTTTCCACAATACCTGAATTACTGCACGGTAAAAGACTGTGGTTTGGAGAGGCAAGGCACCGCGTCACTACTGCGCTGTGAGGGCAAGAAGAGTAGCTCCTCTACCTGCCAACCTGCCTTCAAAGTAAAATCCCTGTGGGAAGGCGGTTAGGAGGGGAAATCCCCTGCTGCCACTGGAGGCATGCACTTAATGCAGTGGCAAGCATTCATCCACTCAGAGTAGACAGCAGTGACAAAAAGAGGACCTAGCAAACTTGCAGTTCCTTTGGGCAGGCATTCCAGAGAGCTTTTCAGCTCATTTTGATCCTTTTCATGCAGAGTGCCCCATGTTCATATTTGACCTTATTTCCTAGGGTCCAAATCAAATGGTTACTCTATCCTGTCTCATTAAGTTTACTACAATTAATATTGCCATTGTACAGAATTAGATTCTCCCCTTTGAACAGAGCGCACTGTCATTAACAGCTCCGCACTTTGGCCAAAACTCTTGAATATTTAGTGAGTGCAGGAGAAAGACAGTAATAATTACCAATTGTGTACACCTATAAGCATTTTTGTAGGTTTAGGATAAGGCATTCTGAAGCATGAGATTTGCAGAAATAGGTTCAGTTAATAGACTTAAGAAATCAAGTAAAAGCTTTACATTTGTGTCTGGTTTTTCCTACAATACCATTAAAGCATATCTTCTAACTTTCGACTTTCTAAATTCATTCTGAACTGTTGGGTCTAAATCTGTGGAAAGGAAACAATTCACTTTTTTTTCTAGAGTATGACTCATATAAAGAAAAATTCCCTAAAACACATTTGTTCAAATCAGATGCTGTATTTGGGCTTGAGTATTTCCATGGTTGCAATGACAGGACTGATGACTTCTGCCCTTGATCTTCTGTCTTTCTAAAAGCATCGTCTTTTCTTTAGATGAACTTCCATTCTCAGTTTTCAGAATCCACCCAACTATTTACCAGTTAAATGAAGTTCCAATTACTTTCTGAAAATTTTTGGTCAAAATTTGACAGCATATTTCATTCTGGTTCCATCAAACTTAACCCTAGATTCTGTGTTTCTTTTTCTTTTGCCATTTAGTCCTCTGATTTTCCAATATACATATTCTCTCCTTTTCCATACAAACCTACCTTTTAAGTCAATAGAGACTTAAGACATCAGCCATCCAGCACAATTAAAGTACCACCACTCAGATTCGTCTTTCTCTCTTTACTGCTTCATATAATTATTAACATCATAAAATATTTAGCTACTTCTAGATACTAGTGTAGTAAAAATTTTCTGTGGCTTCTACTGCCCAAATATGTCAGTGTCTTGATCTACCTTGAGCTCACCAACTTAAGCAAAACCCTCCTTTTCTTTTGTTCAGACTTGTGTTTTTTCAGGGAAAAGAAAAAAATTGATTGAGTATATTAATATACAGCAATAAAAGGTTTCCCTGTATGTCCTCCCTGTTGCCTTGAGGAAGAACTGGCAAAAGCCTCTTCAAATATGGTGAACATGTCCTATAAACTATGGCTTAGACATTTTTATTTGTTTGTCTCTTTAAAGGTTCTCAGATATTTTGCCATCTTTGTCATCTTTAACAGTGTAAAAACCTAACTGCACCCAAATTAAATGCATCTACTTTATGGAATAGGAAATATTCTTATTATTGTAGCAATTTTAAATTTACTTTGCTCTAAAAAATAAAGAATATTATTATGAACTATAAGCTTGTACCATTATTTGAACTCTTCTGGACAGAAAATAAAGAGTAAAAGAAGGGAAAGTAAAAAGAGAAATGGAGCAAGCAGAGGGCATGGAAACATAAAAAACCCCAGCTAGTCTCTTTAAAACCTTTTATCTTTAGACTCCAGTATATTGTCTCAATGCCAGTGACACATGTCATGAATCAGTAAGTGCAAGGTGTACAAACCAAATAAATCTGTTCAGTAAATACTGAGCAATGAAAATAGCAAATGGGCAAGCACTGAGAAGTGAGTAGTACAGCCATGGATTTTGTCCATAATCATTTCCTGGAGACATCGGACATGCACCAATAGGAACATTATCTTCCTAAGCAGTCCTCCAAACTACGGCTTCTAAAAAATATTTTCCAAACCTCCAGAAATTAAATCTGTAGTAATTAAATTATTATGTGCCATGTTTGACCATGTTAAATAGCATGGGAGTAACGACTGTAACTTTTGAGGGCAGAACTGACAACTTCATAGCCACACATAAAATACTGTCAACAAATGCACTTAATTTTTTACAACAATGAATCATCACACAAGAAACAAGTTATAAATAGACCTTTCTCACTTTGAAGACTACACAAAACTCCATAGTAATGTGCATCAACTATAACACTGCTTGATTTGGGAGGTTTTGGGTTTTTTTGTTTTGTTTTTTTTGTTCTTTTTTAACACACTTCCATGCACATAGAGCTATTTGGCAGGCTTAGAAAGCCTTTCAAAGTGATAATATTTTGCAAAGTTTCTTGACATGTGTCTTCAAAGTTCTCCAGTGCAGAAGGGAGTGTTGTCTTAAACACAAAATATGCTTCAGTGGGATTTCACCTGCTCGAAGAAATGAGCGTGTGATTTTTTTGCTTCACCTGGACACACAGTAAAGTTTAGTAATATAGATGTGCAGCTGGAAGTTCAATGGGTAAATGTTAAAGCGAGGAACTGTAAAATGCCCTTAGACCTACCAACAAATATCAGTGCTGTTTGATAGCAGAATTCAGTCATGACCTTGATGAACTTTACTCCTGATGTATTTTACAGTCTAGACAAGTGTCTCAAACTTTTAAAGTCTCAGCCCAACCTCTGGAAGGGAGTTATATCAATCATGTCATCATTCTACCTCTGTAAAGGCCTGTCCCTCTGCATTTATCACTTCTGCATTCATCCTCCCTCAACACCACCATTCACCCAGCCAATGCTTGTTTAGGATATTTCCTTCTTTCATATTTCCATGAATCGGTGAATATTAATAGTGAAATTTTTAAGTATTACCTATTACATCCAAATTACTGCTTGTTAATAAGTACGGAGGTTCACAGAGCAGCCCCTTCATACAATGAAATTAGATAAGGTGTTGCTTTCTGGCCTTTAAAAAACATCAGTACTGTCACACTTATTAGTCCAGTTATTTATATTATATTCATGTTCTTGCACCCGGTTTTGTTGATGGAAACAGAATCCTAACTAAGAGCCAAGAAAACCCATTTTTAAAACACATAGTGTTCATAGGAACATTTTTAAAGGATTTGTGCTAGTCCGAAAAGCCAGACTGTGCCAGTAAGCAAAGCAAATCAGCTATTTTGACCTGCAGTGTTTAGAAAAACTATCAGAAAAGACTTGTATGGCAACTCAATTAAAAACACCTTTGGTGGAACTCCCCGTCCACCAAATTGGCATAAATGACTGATCTTCACTGGCTGCTTCTGGCCTTGGAGTCTTAAGGCCTCCTAACTCCTGTAGATGTTTCATGTTAACTCCTGATAATAGGTTTTTGTAATGTTTATCAATCAAATAACTGTGGTGTCTTGGTAAACTGCTAAATAATTTTACTAAATGTGAAAAAGTCCATATACCCTTAAGAAAGTAATCTTTAAAGTGGTAAAATGCAAAGTTGAAACATTGCTCTGAAACAGTCATGTTTACATCTTTGTACAGAAAGTTTGTCTTGGCAGCTATAAAAAAAACCTATTATCATCAAGTTACTTGGTGATACTTTGCCTTGGAATGTACAGTTTGTAAAATATTGTTTTATATAATCACCTACAATTATTTATTATCTTATAAAAGATCTGTGTCTTCTGTGGAAAATCACTTCTTACTCAAAACACATGTATTGCTTTTGTGCATGTGGAGTTATGTACATTTCTTTAAAATAAATGTATTTTATTTTTCATCACTGCACACTGAATGCAATTCACTTTCAACTTCAGGTTATATTTTATTTGGTAGGTGATGGAAATTGTTTGCTAGATTCATTAGCCCTATCACACAGATTCAGTAACAGTACAGTAGAAGATGACAATTTTAAACACATGTGGTTAAGAGCACAGTTGCATTCATAACTAACACTGTAATGTGATATATAAAATAAACTGAATAAAGACCCCAAAGCACTATAAACAGATGAAAAATAATTTTACATTTCAAAGAGATTTTTATTTCCAAGACTGTTCTAAGCTAGGTCCATCAAATCTTTCCAGTAGTGGCCTATAATTACATTGCATATTGCCCCTAAACTAAAAACAAAATTAAAGAAAAACCTAAAAGTCCTAAATAATTTCTCTCTGTAAAAAAGGAGTTCTGTTTTAACAGATCCATTCCTAGAAATATTTCCTTTTTCAGTCACCTGGTACCTTCTGACATTTTCAGATTTAAATGAAGGGCTACTGAAATTAAAACAAAAGTTCTGAATGAAAAACTGCATGCATGGGCACAATAAGCAGAGAAACACAAAACCCTGAAACACTTCCTGCTCAGTAAAATTTACTTTATTATCTTACAATGAAGAATGCTGAAATAGTATACACTGAAACTGAGGGACAAGTCAATTTAAGGTACTTTAGAAAAGACACAGAAAATGTCTGTTCATTCTAAGTTATGCACAGCCCAAAAATAAATCTGTATCTCTGAGTTCATTAGAACAGTTCCGAGTTCACAAAAGTCTTGAGAAAAAAACTTTCATACTTTCAAGGTAACCAGCCAAGAACATAGACTTATAGAATCACACACTGGTTTGAGTTGGAAGAGACCTTAAAGATCAACTAGTTCCAGTGAGGAACACCACTCATTGCTGCTCTGCACTTGGACATTGAGTCATTGACAACAGTTCACTGGGGTTGTTTAGGAGACAAGGAGACTTGAGGGGAGACCTTATTACTCTATACAACTACCTAAAAGGAGGAGGCTGTAGTGGAGTGGGATTTGGTCTCTTCTCCCACGTAACTAGCAATAGGATGAGAGGAAATGGTCTCAAGTTGCATCAGGGGTGGTTTATATTGGATAATAGGAAAACTTTACTCACTGAAAGAGTGGTCAGGCATTGGAACAGGCTGCCCAGAGAGGTGGTGGAGTCACTGTTTCTGGAGGTGTTAAAAAACGGTGTAGACTTAGCACTCCAGGACATGGTTATTTTGACATGGTGACATTGGACAGACGGTTTTAGCTGATAACCTTAGTGGACTTTTCCAACTTTAAAGATTCTATTATTCTATGGTTCTTTGAGTGCGACTATCTCGTCAGTTCCTTATGCACCAAATGGTCCATTCATCAAATCCATGTCTCTCAAATTTAGAGACAAGGAGGTTGAGCTTGACAATGTCAGATGCTTTGCACAAGTCCAGGGACATGCAGTACCAACCAACTTGTAGTTTGGACAAAATACTCAAGCACACATGAACAACTATTGGTGACTGCCTGGGCAGAATCTAGAAACACAAGCAAAACTGCTTTCACGTCAGTGCTGGCAGAGTAACATCAGGTGAAACAGTCGGGGGTGGACAGACAAGGGGGTTATTAGGTTTTTCACTTGAAAATCCCGAAAGCTAGATTGAACAAAGTGTCAAGTTAGCTATGGTCCTGCTGTCTGGTTTATATATGTATCAGAGGTCTGTAAAGCCAGACTTACTTTTGTCAGACAGGTGCTTCTACCCAAGGGAGCATGGGGAAAAAAACAGGAAAAAAAGTTTTGTTGGAGGAATTGGAGGAGGAATTGAAATCAGCCAGAAGTAGTAGATACTACTGATGGCTTGAGACAAACCCATTTCTTCAAAATTCTCCCTAACTTGCTTTTACTCCTTTTTTTCTCTACCTTTCTGACACAAAGACAACTCAATCTGTATTTGTGTTACTGCCAACTCATTTTTGTTTTTAGTCCAGAGACCTTTAGAGCCAGATCTGGCTCCATATATTGTCATTAGTCCTTCCTTGAGACAGGTCAGCAGCAAAAGTTGAGACAGAATTTGGCTCTTTTGTGTCCAGAATAAAGGATTCGTCTGGGAGAACACTTACTTGCCTTTGACAACAAGTAATATTCTTACTCCTATCCACTAATATTAGGAAAGTTTTCATTTACTTCAGTGCACTTTGTGTTGACCCCAAACTGTTCTTGGCTAAAAAGATTATTTGTCTCTGAATTGCATGCCTTGGCTTGGCTTGTGTCTAATGTAAAACCGCCCATGCGCTGTCTGCTTTTGAAGACTCCAGATAGAGATTCAATATAGTGTTATGGATTTATGTTTCTACCATCTCTGTTTTGTGAGGACACCTCCCTCCACAGAGAAAATGAAAAAGAGCAAGACAGAAAGCGACAGAAACACTTATTGCAAGGCAATGAATTAATCAGTGATTCAAATCCACTTCCAATGATCTTTTCTTTTTGTTGTTTTCCTCGTTCACCAGGAGCCTCACATCCTTCTCCACATACAAAAGGTCAATGTCTGTTTCTTTGACTCTTCACTAAGCAATTGAATGATAACCATTCATCTGTCTCTCTACATGCATTCACAGCTAGGATTGTAAGGCACCGATCATCTGAGTGGAGACAATTACTGTAATATGCTGCTCAAGAAAGCCGATAACAGAACCTTATTTATTTATTTGTTTGTTTATTTATTTGGAGCGGGATATTTTAATTTAAGTATCAAAAGAAAGATGCCATCATTAATATTAACGAGGGTCAATTTTAGTTTATTACATTTTTGAATTATATTTGCTAGTTCTAATTAGCTAACTGTTTTATCATCATAATTTTTAAGGATTTCTATTAGTTCAGGGAAGGAATTTAATTAGAATATGACATTATTTGATACTGCAGGGAGAATTTAGATTCAGTAGGTAAAATTAAATAATGTAGCCTTAGCCTTTGAAATGTTTTTTCAAATTATTTAATTAGACAATTACAGCTTACTTAAGCTGTGCATGTTATTTACCTTGAGATAAAATTCCCAGTGTGGTTTGATTCAGCTGATATGTTTCAGGTTTGCTCAGGCAGCATTTGGACTTGGTGACTTCGGCAGTCTTTATTGTTAAAAAGGCTTCCTGTAATAGCAGATCCTACAATACCACTGGGTTTGTGTATATCCCTGTACTCAAGCTTAAATTTGAAGTTTCACATGGTTCATAGAATCACAGAATCATAGAATATACTGAATTGGATGGACCCATAAGGATCACCAAGTCCAACGCCTGGCTCCATACAGGAATTCTCACGAGCATTCTTTCTGCAGTAAAACATATCTGGTGTCTATCTTTTTCTTCTTTCAGTACATCCATTCTTAAGAGAGATTTCCAGAATGCTATATATACAACCACAGAGAAAATAAACAAAAATAATATTTGACACCTACAGGTATACTTCAGTAAGTAATTTAGTATGTTGTAAAGAGATTGCATTAACTCTTCCTTCTGCCAAAAAAACCCAACCCCCCAAACCAATCCAACTTTTTAATGATAAAAACATCTCTATATGTTTTTCTTAAAGGATTCCAATGTAGCTCTGTTTAAGTACCAAAAACCAGGTGAAAAGCCAAAATCACACATAGAGGGAAAAGTCTTGCCTTGCTTTATGCAGGTAAGTAGAGGCCACACTCTTTCACCCTTTGAACACTTCAGAGAAAGCGCAGCAGAGCAAGAGTCTTTATTACGATACTCTTCTGATCTGAAAGATGTATAAATGTGCTACACCCTTGTGTAGGGAATGTTGTATAGCTTCTCAGATTCTCTAAGGATCACACTTAACTCAAGCTGGGTTATAGTATTCCTGCAACTCAAAATATGATGTTTGTCAAATAATAAAAGCAAAAGCATGACCTTCCATAGTAGGCTCAGACCTTGGTCTGTGGTTAAATGAGCAACATAACAGGTCACTGTTAGAGTGAGAAGGCAAGCAGCTCATTCCTTGCTCACAAATTACTTTCTTGCTAGGAGAGTGAGTTAAGGCTGCAGTTCAGGAAGGCTGCTGTTAGACTTGGGCACTGGAAGTCCACAGCTCTAATCCCCCTCAACCAGGTGTGAGGAACTGCAACCTAAGGGTGCTATTTCATGTTACTTATAGCATAGCCTAACTTGGTTTTGTTTTAAAAAACAAAAACAAAAACAAACAAACAAAAAATAACCAGTGAAAACTTATAAAATGAGAGAAAAAAGCTAGGTCTTGTTTATCAATATTGTTACTGAGAAAGAAAACAGGGAAAATATTTGGTTTTCAGTCATTGTACTACTACTGAACTGTAAATTCATTAAAAAGAAGTGGGATATAGCTATAATTTTCCTTTCTGTAGAGAAAAAAAGGAGGGACATAGATGCAAGGTGTTTAAAGCTGTAAAGAAAACTCCATGGCAGAGCTCACACTCAGCCACAGTTTATCATTGTTTAGATGCATGATCTAATAATGAGATCATTCTCATATTTTCACCCTTGGAGCAAAATGAGTCTTTTCTGTTTTACCTTCCCAGGTCTCTTCATTTCAGTAAAACAGAAATTTACTAAAACCTTGCTGTCTGCAGCAGACAACACAACAGCTCCACATCATCCCCCTTTAGAGAAACATGCCATAAAAATTATAGGGTGCAAGATGTTAACAATAATAACAGCACAAAGTCTAGAGTTTCACTGGCAAGATTCTAAAAGCACTCCAGCTCTGTGAATATTTCATGTTATTACCTAGGTAAACCAGAAAGAAACATTTTCTTGCATACATTACATTCACAACATGCTATTGTATTACCCTGTGGTGATATTTTCATTGACCTATAATGGCACTCTGTATACGGTGCAGCCATCTCAGAACACCTCAGAAAAGTCATGGCACACAGCTGGAGATGTATTTCAGGTACTTCACTGATGTGAGTGGCAGGATTACGTGTCAGACACTCCCTAGGATCACAGTAGGATTTCCAAATAATTTTTTTTTCCAACTTAATACAGAAATGAACAAGAAAAACAGCGAGGATCTAAGCTTGAGGATCATTCTCTAATGTGCTCCTTATCACAAAGATCTGAAAGAAATCAGTGACAGGGGTTTTCTGTCTGGACTGGTAAGAGTCTTACAGTGTGCTTTATCCTTGGGCTTGTACTTAAGGCTGCGATCATACTGACTACAAAGCTTTTGCTGTCATGAATTTCTCAAAATGGGGCCATGCCTTTCTCATGAGGGGAGGTGCAGAAGATGTTTTTTTAAGGGCTATAGAGTCAATAATTTGGTTTGCAACAGCAGAGCATGCTAGTTACATTTAAGGGAGGAAAAAGGGTATATGACTTCATTATTAGGTGATCTCTTTTCTTAAGGAAATCAAAAGAATCAGGTTATCCTACTATAAAAAAAAATTGGATAAATATGGCTTGTCATATGACAAATACCAACCACGTGCAAATGCAAATTCACAAAATATATGCAGTATTCATATCTCATTTTCAACTCTGTTATACATAATGCTTCACAGCTGGTGGCAATAACACGAGATAAAGCAGCCTTTCAGGTAAATCCATCTTTGAGTTTCTCTTTAATAGGGTAAGTTGCGCACATAGGAAGATACCTGAGCTGCCTGCAGATTGGCTTATGCTTCAGAAAAGGACATTGATTGACTTACAAAAGCCAATTGAAAATTTTCTTATTTTGTTCAGCTTATATTGAAGGAACTCTGAAAAACACCATTGTAAGAGGTATTAACACTAACAGACAAATTTGCCTGCATATGTAAATGCATGAGCTCGGGTTTTGTGTGTTCTAATGACTTCTGCTTTATTTTACTGAATTTTTAAAAAGTAAAATGAACATTTATGAACCCACCATGAAAGGGAAATGTAGAAGGAAGCTGCATTATACATTATGAATAACTGCAACTTGGAGGGGTTAATGATTTAGAACTAGCTCTAATAGTCTGTATAAATGCCTACATAGAGAAAGAATTTTTCATGATTTGTAAGAAATTAGACATGCAGTAAAATGAATTGTACATTAATTTAAACATCTGCCTTTGACATACTTCTGAGATCGATGTTCTGCTTACTGGCCTTTTCATACAATAGTCTTTGCAAAGCATGGATTCAGGTAAAATCATTTCAAGCAGAAATCATTTGTCACTAGAGCTCAGTAAAATATCTGAACAACATAACTTGCTGTATAAAATATCTGCACTAAAAAGATTTACAACATTTTGGGATAGTAGACCACATTATACAGGATATAACTTTATGAACTCATCTATTTCATGACCACACAGACTTTGCAGTACTGTAGGATCATTATGGCGCTGACGCCAGTTGCAACAGTAATCTGATGATAACAGTTCTGCAGAATGTCAGGTTAGGCCATTTTTCTCATGTGATTTGTTCAATGACCTTGTCTCCAGATGTCCAAGATATCCACATCTCCAAATTTAATCCAAGAATTTTGGTACAGGGAGGTGAGATAGCAACCTTTCATGTACAGCATAGGTAGCATCCAACAGCACAGGTCATTCTCACTCCTCTGTGCTTGCCACAAGAAACTTAACTTCTTCCCAACCTCTCTCCCATCCCTTGAAGTCAAGAGAATAGTACTGTTTCCCCTTCTACAAGCTTTAGTAGGCTATTTTTCCCAGTGCACAGGAAAGCAGAGCAGATAGAAGACAAAGCGCAAGACTGGATTTGTGTTAGAGATCATAATTTTCTCTAGCTTCAATGATTACTAGTAAAAATCATGAGCAACATGAAGGACTCAAAGCAATATTCATATTACTAAAATGCTAGGAAATCCTTAGTGACTTAAATTCCCTTGAGATATCAAGCATGTTTAAAGATTTGTAGGGCCAAATCTTGGCCTGTTGCACATTTTCAAATAAAATTATTAAATGTCTGAGTTACTTCAGCGGATTTTATGGGGTACAATTAAAGACAGAAATTGTGATTTTTATAGTTACCCTGAAGTCAAATTGTTATCTCAGAGTTTAACTTCAGTTAAATTCAGAAATTTTCTGGATGTGTGAGATCATGCATACGTATATAGAGACACGGGAGAGACCAGGAAATAAAAAGAATATATTGCACAAAACAGTTCTTTTCCTGGATTTTCTAATCTGTGCAAATGCATGCCTTGTATGGAGTCACATAGTAGCCCTCACCTGGAATCACAGAATCACAGAATCATCAAGGTTGGAAAAGACCTTCAAGATCATCAAGTCCAAGCAACAGCCCTAAACCCCTAAACCACGAAACCATGTCCTGAAGACCCTCATTACTCATTTTTTCAAACAACCCCAGGGATGGCAACTCCACCACCTCCCTGGGAAGCTTGTTCCAATGCTTCACCACTCTTCTGGTGAAGAAATTTATCCTACTATCCAATATGAATTTCTTCTGGTGCAACTTGAGACCATTTCCTCTTGTCCTATTGCTAGTCACTAGGGAGAAGAGGCCAACCCCTGCCTCACTACAACCTCCTTTCAGGTAGCTGTAGAGCATAAGATCTACCCTCAGCGGCCTCTTCTGGGGGGTGAACAACCCCAGCTCCCTCAGCCTCTCCTCATAAGACCTGTTCTCCAGACCCCTAATCAGCCGAGTTGCCATTCTCTGCACACTCTCCAGAACTTCAATGTCCTTCCTATACTGTGGCAACCCATAACTGCACACAGGAAAACAAACCCTGACAGAACAGGTTGCACTGGACATTGGTGTGGCTGCCAGACCGTGTGCTTGTGTGAGGTCCTGAGCTACTGGCTCCCCAATGAGATGCTCAGGAGGCTGATGGCCCTGGAAGCCTGAAGCTGCAGTGGTTTCCCTCCCTCCCCATCTTGCAGTTTCTCAGCTGTCTGGGTTTCCAGAGATTATGAAAAACCCTGGCTCCTGAGAAAAAGCGATACAGTGTGATTAATTCTCCCTCACAAAGAATTACAGCATTTGGAAGTTTTGTTGCAAAGTGGAGTAGAATCAATTTGTTATAATCTTGTACAATCTAATAAATATTTCACCTTTTTAATCTGTAACAGAAACACATGCTGTAAAAATTCACAGCCACAAACAAAAAAGCCTTTTGATGTGAATGTATACAAGTCCTTCAGACCGATTTTTTTTTCTTTTGCTTGCTATGCACAAATACCCTCCTAAACTTAATAAGTAAAAATCTATTTTATTATATCTGCAGTTTTGCTTCTTTTAAGGAAAAAGTAGAGGTAAAGTTTGTCTACAGACTCCGTATTTGTTTTTTGGAGTTTCTAATACTTGAAAAATTTTTTTTTTTTATATATATTTTCTTTATTCTCAAACACCAGGAAAGCATGTTTGACCCACAAATGGCAAAAAAGGAGAATTATGTTTCTCACTTTACCATGCATGCATATAGGTATGCACACAGACACAAACATTGTATTTGTTTACTAATTCTTTCCCTTTATCAGCATTTTAAAAGCTTCCATTTTGAAAGGAAAACTAATTAAAATTTGGTTTTGTGCATGAACTATATCTGTCCTAGTCCAGTCCACACGCCTACATACATGCTGTCAAGTCTATAACTGAACTCCATCAATCTCCCTCAATACAACAAAACAGGCAAACAAGCTCCTCATATGACAGCCATGTAAGGGGTTGTTTGATCTTTGTGTTCTGGTCCAGATGCTGTTACAGAACTGTTACACACTGGTTCTGCTTCAGGGAGGACCTTCAATTCATTTTAAAAATTGCATTGTTTCACTTATAATTTCAATAGCACTCTGGGCAGTAATCTCAGAGAAAAGTGCCCTGTTATGGGTTGTCAATACTTTGACCTTAAAAGAAGGTAGACTCAGATTTAAATTCACATACTATACTTCCACCAACAGTAAAATGGATTCCGGTATAGCTATGGAAAATGTGCATGCCTCAAGTTCAGACTAAGCTCCCTGGTTAGGAAGTAGCACTTGCTTCGGTACGTTATCTTTCCATGCTAATTTATTTAATTATGATGATTTATAGTTGATATTGCTTTTGTCTCACCTTGATGGTTGCAAAGACATTATTCACTATCAGACACTGTGCCATTTGTCCAATTTTCTGAGTCTCGCTACAAAGAGAAACTATGCAAAACATTTTAATTAATACTGAACACAATCAAAATGAAGAGAAAAATGTTCATTTCACTGCTTCAGAAAAAAAGAAAGTTATAATAAATGAACCCCTTCATGTTCCCATTTGTAATATACCAGTAAACTGTAGAGGTTATTCAAAATGGGTTACTTCAAATTTTATCATTTAGAAAGTATCTAATTTTATAGCATTTTAGAATATTTACTGGGTTTCATGATTTAAGTGTATAACTTGTGCTTAATTTGTCCTGTAAATTCCATACTTCCAGAAGAAAAGGTGAAGGGAAACTATAGAGTTTGAGCATGAGAGAAAATATTGAAAGCTAATCATGCTATGAATTTTCTAAATATGGTACTAATAAAGGATTATTCAAATGCTGACATCGTGACAGAGAGATCTTCTGACCTTCCTTATTGGCATTTTCAGTTCATCTACTATAATTTTCACATAAAGTTTCTGTTAGCATTGTATATTATCGTCAGATTATTTTATCTAGGCATTTTCTTGCTGGATTTTGCTACTGATTATCTGACAGCTCTGGCACTTATGGCTCTATACCTGGGGAAGAACTTCAACATAAGTTCCCCACTGTACCAGCGTCACATTACCTTTGTGATATGACTTTTTTTTAATGTTTAGTTCTTTTATCCACTTCTATTCTTCTTACTAGAAAATTTTCAGAGCTGCAACTTGAAATCACCCAAATTTATTGTATAAATACCCTGAGAGGAAAAACCTTGAACTAGAAGTGCTGCAGACAGTAATCAGAAAATAAGATTTTTCTCCAGTGTCAAGAGTGTTCATTTTTATTCTCTTCCCATTCTTAGAGTGGAATTACAAGGAATATTGCTACCTTGCAGCTTTCTCAAAAACCTTTATGTGGAATTTCAAAAGCTGCAGATATAATCATGATTGTTACTGTCGTTGTTTGTTATACCTATGAGAAGTAGTATCTAAACCTAGCATATCAACCCTGTAAATGAAGCATAAGTTAAGGTATGTTTTTGTCATCCCCCTCTTTTTTTTTAATCTTTTCACATCTCTTTCTTAGAAACAAAGCTCAATGGAGGGTCTGTTTTGAAAGGATACTTGTAACACAACTTGGATTTCTTAAAAACATATTTAAAATTTTCAAAGCCATTTGAAACTATTTTAGAGGACAATAGAGGGGAAAGACCAAGTTTCAATTCACCCTGGATGAACTTGTAACCATTGTGCCTTCACAGTTTTTCACTGAATGCTGAATATTTATTAAACTGACTCAAAATGAGAAGTGGGCCAATTTTTATCAGCTACTGTAGAGAAGGGTAGTAAAGATTTTAGAGACATGAAACTACTCCATTAAAACAAACAAGCAAACAAACAAACCCAACCCAAAACAACCTTTAAGGTTAAGTCTACAGATTAGGTAGTCTTTACTCATTCTTCTTTTCTTCTTCCTTCAATATCTCCAGCTTCTTTATTTATTACTTTCAAGTTCCAAGATGGTCAGCTGGTGGATGGGCACTCTTTTTCTACTAATGACACAAGTCTTCATTCCTTTTTCTAAAGAAAATAAATTATCTGTCTGCTGTTGCGTCTGTCTCCTAATACTTCTCTTCTGGACCTCTTTGACAGTGTTACCAAATGACATTCATCAAAGAGCTTCATAATTCTGGTTTGGAAATGACATACTTTCTCTACAATGCAGTTCAGTCCTTCTCTGCCCCAGAATAAATCACCTCCCTATACAGGGGATATCTGCATACCCACTCACTCCTTACACATGGTAAATTTTGTCCATGGAGGAAGACCAAGCCTCAAGCACAATGTGGACTTCTAATTTGTGTTTCTGTATCTTCATGTACTACAATAGGTATATAGAGCCACTAAAAAAGAATCCTCTTGCAACTGAGATATTGTAAACTCCCTTAGGTACAAATTTAATAGAGAAAATGGGTGGGATAGTAAGGGTAAACTGAACCAGGGCCGAAAACTAGACTTAGAGATAAACAGAGAAATGGAGCTTGGAATTATTAATTGATGAGGATATGGTGTCTGAGCACACAGAAAGAAGGCTATTGCCTATCTAACTAAAGGACAAAGAAAGGATATTAGTAAAAGAGCAAGATGAAAGGATTGAACTTGTGACATCCCACAGCACAGAGCTTTCCTTGTTACCAAGAGTGAGCTGCATGTGTAAATTGGTTGTACAGCAAACCCCAAAGAAGTAAAGCTGTGATCATGAAACTGTTTTGCTGACATTGACCTCATCAAGCAACTGATGTTCATAGGAAGATGAGTTTGCACATGCAGAACAGCAGTTTCCATGTGAAAGGGAAAATACTGATGAGATATTAACTCAAACTTAATGAAGTATCTGAGTTTACCTGGTTCAGAGATGGAAGTGAAAGGTGGCCACTGCTAAGTACTTTAGGAGACTCCTATTGACTGGTTGCAACTTTCTTTTGTTGAGAAGGAACTTCCCAAGGCTAACACAGAGCTGTTGGTAAACCATATAAAGTTTCACTACCACAGTTTTTAGATGCTTAGTTCATATACTCAGAAATACACTCTAGGCTTCCCTAAGAAGGACTACCCAGTTAAAGATATGATATTTAAAGATACAAGGGTCTGTGTCATTTCATTGTCAATTGAAACACTTTTGGGCAAGTCAACAGTATGACTTATATTTCTCTAACTCAAAATTGACAGTATTAAAATTGAAGTATTGAATACTTCAAACTAACTGTTAAAGAATGAACTCAGTAAAAGAAAAAAAAAAGACTCAAATTTAGAATAGGAACATAATCTAGTGAAGAAAAGGAATTCATTTATTTATATGTTCACTAAAACATCAGTAAAGGAAGATTTTTGTAAAACATATTTTACAAGTTAAGTTTTATAAAAAAATTAGACCTTTTCTCCTTTTCAACTAAAATATAGCCAGTAGTGTTCATTATTTATATTTCAGGCAATATGTGAAACACCTATGTATTATTTTGGTCTACAAAGTATGATTCAGTAATGCAAAAATTAATGTAAATTCAATATATTAAATAGTTTCAAATAAATAGGATGATTTTTGTATGCATAAATAAAACTTGACTCAGTGAGGAAAAGAAGTACATGATACTGTATTTTGGAAAAAGAGTATTTGAACCTAACTTCTTAGTGCAATAATTCATGCCGTACAAAAACTCTATACCACATCGTTGTATGGATTTCTCAGAGTCAGTAGGAATAGGCAAGGCACAAATAGTTGAGAGCAGCAATATGATAATGACTTTTGGGAAGGTTTATGGTGGTGTCAGTTTTTAGGCATTTATTACAGTGGAGATAAACTTAACTTATACCTTCAGGGTGTCAATTGCAATACAGTTGGCCAGAATGTTCCCAGCTACCTGATTTAATAAGAACTAGGTAAAGATAAAAAACAGAGGAAGGAATGAGAATGAAGTCTGAAGACTTGAGGCACAGAACATAACTGAAACAACATTCAATATTTGTTCAATATTTGTTCAATTGTTATGACAAACGAGATTAAAACTGATACTTTGCTGGCTGGTGTTGGTGATATGAAGAAAAAAAAATTTCAAAGAAAATATTTACTGTGGTAGTGAATAGCTAGAACAAATAGTCAAGCCTAGACGAGATATGGAGAAAGAAGACACAGATAACTTCATGGTAATTAGTAATGCATATCAGAAGTGGTTAGTAATGGGACAAATCTCCAAAGAGGAGGAAGATGGGTAATCTAGAGTAGGGTAATTAAGAGAAATCTGACTGACATTCTTGTTCAGCACACACCTCCTATTCAAGCAAATAAATGTGTGTGCCTAAACAGCTGTCTCCTCCTCTACACAGAGCATTTCCTCCAGAGACTCCATTAAAGACAATTAAAGGAAAAGGCACACATGACTATACGAGAGACTGAGGAAATCTATTTAGATTTTAGTCATACATGACTTTACCAAGAATGTAAGGAGTCTTCTCTTCATATTCCTAAGAATTTCTGTGGTTCTAACAAATGGTACTGAAGTGAAAGCAGAGCAAATTCATTACTGCCATCTTTTGATAACAGACCCACTGAGGATAACTTTCATCAGCCATCCACAAACAAAATCATGGCAAAAAATAGATCAGAACAATGAAATTATTAAAGGAAAAGCATTTATACATCCAAGATGCTACCATCCATATGGAAACAAAATCTTTTGTGGACTTGGATTGCCATCTTTTGGTGGAGGTCACAATGGACGTGACATTTGCAAGGAGGCAAGGAACAAGTGCAACACACAGAATCACAGAATATTAGGAGCTGGAAGAGGCCTTGAAAGATCACTCAGTCTAACCCCCCTGCCCAAGCAGGATCATCTAGAGTAGATCACATAGGAACATATAAAGATTGGTCTTGAATGCTTCCAAAGAAGGAGATGCCACAATCTCTCTGGGCAGCACACCATCCTTTTGAAAAGAAAAGCTTCAGAATGAATTATCCTTAAATTACTCCACTGCTTCATGCAGTGACCACATCACTGTAATACAGATGTCATATCACAAAGACATAATTTTGTTCTGAAAATGTGATATTCTTGCAATAAACACAAAGGTTCCATGAGAAGGTAATAGCAATATTGTTTTATACTCATGGTGTGTACAATACTTCTCTGGAGAAATATGTGGGAGAAGTGAAGTAAGGAAAATGCAAAGGAAGCACCTATATGCGGCAAAGACTTGTATATTTCCAGAAATACATTTTAAGATGCAGAATGCTGCAGTATCCTAAAAAATGGTCAATTTACTAAGAAAACCCCAACAAACCAATCCTTTCTCCAACTGGATTCAGTTGAAATTTTACTCAAGATTAGTGCTACAACATTGATTCAGAAAGTGATCATAGAATCATAGAATTTTAAGGCTGGAAATGACCCCAAAGATCATCCAGTCCAACCATTAACCTACCGCCACCAAGTCTACCCTTAGACCATGTCCTCAAGCACTGCATCTACCCGTCTTTTAAACACCTCAAAAGATGGGGACTCAACCACCTCCCTGGGTAGACCGTTCCAATGCTTGGTGACTCTCTCAGTAAAGAAGTTCTTCCTAATATCTAACCTAAATTTTCCCTGGTGCAACTTGAGGCAATTACCTCGAGTTCTGTCGCCTGTTACTGGGGAGAAGAGACCAACCCCCACCTCACTGCAACATCCTTTCAGGTAGTTGTAGAGAGCAGTAAGGTCTCCCCTTGGTCTCCTCTTTTCCAAACTAAACAACCTCAGCTCCCTCAGCCGCTCCACGTAGGGCCTGTTCTCCAGACCCTTCACCATCCTCGTTGCNTGCTCTCCAGCCACTCCTGCCCAAGCCTATAACATTGCCTGGGATTGTTGCAACCAAAGTGCAGGACCCAGCATTTGGCCTTGTTGAACGTCATATTGTTGGCCCCAGCCCAACAATCCAGCCTGTCCAGATCCCTCTGCAGGGCCTTCCTACCCTCCAGCAGATCGACACTCCCACCCAATTTGGTATCATCTGCAAACTTACTGAGGGTGCATTCAATCCCCTCGTCCAGATCATCTATGAAGATGTTGAACAGAACTGGTCCCAACACCGAGCCCTGGGGAACACCACTGGTGACCGGTCGCCAGCTGGATTTGGCTCCAGTCACCACCACTCTCTGGGCTCGGCCATCCAGCCAGTTTGTAACCCAGCGCAGAGTGCACTTGTCCAAGCCGTGAGCAACCAGCTTCTGCAGGAGAATGCTGTGGGAGACGGTGTCAAAGGCCTTGCTGAAGTCCAAGTAGACAACATCCACAGCCTTCCCCTCATCCACTAAACGTGACGTGTGTTTGTATTTTGTCATTAATTAAACATCTACATTTCTCTTGAATTAGTAGTGTATTTCTCTCTAAACTTTCAAGTTGTATTTTTCTGGATCATACTTTTCACCTTGATTATTTTAGAGACGCCAAAGTTCAGACCTGTCTCTGACTCTATGGTAATTCATTTTGCTTTAAAAAAGAATGGAAAAGATGTCTGTTGCGGTTTTGCTTTAGAAAAGAATGGAAAAGATGTCTTTTGTGGTTTGACCTTGGATGGCCTCCAGGTGCTCACTGAGCTGCTCTATCACTCCTCTTCTCAGGAGGACAAGGTAGAGAAAATATTATGAAAAGCGTATGGGTCAAGATAAGGACAGGGAGATCACCTCAGCAATTACCATCATGGGCAAAACAGGCTTAACTTGGGTTAATTAATTTAATTTACTGCCAATCAAAAGTCAGAATAGGATAAGGAGAAATAATAATCTTAAAATGCCTTCCCAATACTCACTTCATCTCAGGCTCAACTTGAGTGCTGAATTCTCTAATTCCTTCCCCTGAGCAGTGCAGGAGGATGAGGAATGGGGGCTGCGCTCAGTTCATCACATGTATCTGTCACTCCTTCCTCCTCATATTCTTCCACTGCTCCAGCATGGGGGCTGACCCCTTGGAGATAGTCCCCTGTGAACTTCTTCAGTGTGAGTCCTTCCTATGAGCTGTAGTTATTCGTGAACTGCCCCAGCATGGGTCCTTTCTGTTGAGCACATTACTTCGGGAATGGACTGCTCCAGCTTGTGTTCCCCACTGAGTTACAAGTCCTGCCAGTAAACCTGCTCCAGCTTGGGCTTGTCTCCATGGAGTCACAGCCTTTTCTGAGTGCATCTACCTGCTCCTATGTGGGGTTCTCCATGGACCCAAAATGGATATCAGCTCCACTGTAGACCTCAACGAGCTGCAGATGAAGCTCCAACACAGGGAGCACAACCTCCCTTTCCTTCACTGACCTTGTTTTTGCAGAATCCTTTCTCTCACAATTCTCACTTCTCTCTCTGGCTGCTGTTGTGCAGCAATTTTTTTTTTTTTTTTCTTCCCTCTTCTTAAATATCTTATCTCAGAGATGTTATCAGAGTTGCTTATGGGCTGAGCTTTGGTGAGTAGTGGGTCCATCTTTGGAGCCAGCTGGAATTGGTTATATTATGCACGGAGGAAGCTTCTGGCATCTTCTCACAAAAGCCACCTCTGCAAGATCCCCTACTACCAAAGTCGGGTGACATAAACCCAGTATGATCTCTAACATGTTTATCAGTTAGTGACATACTTAATGAGAACTGCAAACAAGGTTTATGTATTTGCTTTTCTCTGATAAAACAGACCACAAATAATTAGAATTTTAGAGAATAAATTAAAAAGAAGATGTTTTAGAGATGCAGTGTCCTCACAAATTTATTATACAGTGATTTCCTTAAAAAGAAATAAATCACAGTTTAATAATCTAGAAGATTTGTAATCTATTTTTTGTATTCTTTTTACTACACCTTTTCAAGTTTATCATTCCATCTTTCATGTGAATTAAATCGTTACCTAATTCAGTATTCTTTAAACAATAGTTCTTCTCTAATAAAAAAGTCTCTCATATTACAGAACCTTAAATGAACTGCTATTATTCTATTCACTAGTTAGTTAAACAGGTAATTTTAGGAGGAGCAATGTATGTTTTCAGGCAAATATATATGTTTCTGGATAACCCAAGAACTGAACACAATGATCTCTTGGAGATCAGTCTTTCTTTGATGGAAACCTTAACTCACCAAAGAAAGCAGCAAATGGCAAAGCTCCTCCTAAATTCCGTGCAGGAAAACTGCACCTCATAACATCTTGATGGCAGAGGGACAAAAGATGCTACATTGCTGGTTCCAGATCTGTTATTATAAAACTGAGAGTGCCCTAACCAGAAATCATGTATTACATCCCCAACAAAAAGAATTTGTATGGCTTTATTCATTGCCTGACGTTGAAACGTTGCTAAATTAAATTCCCGAGTCACATAAAGTTCTTGTATGGACATCTCTGTGGTGGTGTTTAGACATTATAAACTCTGTGGTAGTATCTTTGTGTAAATTTGGAGTACATATTAAACAATATTTTGCACAATGGGCAGTTACAAAAACTTCAGTGCAGAATACTGCTCTTTGCAAGCTGAATGAGGCAAGATCTGGTCTTTTTTGAGTGAAAATGAAGACTCAGACCATACTGTTGTAGCATTTTCATGTTCTTCAGAAAAAATCAGTTTTATGGTCTTGCTTCTGCCCTGCGGAACCTGAAGTACTTGTAATGATCAATGCCCTGTTCAGCTTGGGCTTTTTTCTGTAAATTATGTGAAATCAATCTTAAAGGATTTATTTCTACTCTTTCATATAATGTTAACAAACAGGAACTATATATAAATTAATGTAAATCGCTTCTTTATATGCACAATAGAAACTACATAAATCTCATTTTTCTGGGAGCAGGAGGGAAGAAAGTCACAAAATGGCAGAGTAGTAGCAAGCTGAACTAAAGGCTCATCACTGCAAAATAAGCTATTTGACAATAGGGGAAAAAAAGTTAAAAAATAATTTCGATCATGTTGGCTTTTGCCCAGAAGAATAGCAATAAGCAATTTAAAAGCTCCTGGCCTATTCCACAGAAAGAGATTTACCATGGAAGACATTAGCTATTTCATAAGTGTATCTTGTTGATACTAGGAACTGAATACAATATCTCTAATATTCTTTATCTCTCTCCTCTACTTAATTGATTGGATTAATTGTACTGAGAAAATATTTTTTTTCCTTTTTCATATCCAAAAGTTAAAGGAAGGGAATTAACAGAATACTACAGATTACTGTGAATTTGTCTGGGGACTGAATTTGACACGATGTTATTAGAACCATTTGTGACTTAAAAAAAACCCACTGGCTTTGAGAAACTTTCATTTTTTTGAAAACTGTTTTATACAGTTGGTCAGAATTTTCCCTCCAGCACATTAGTTTTTCAAGAAACTGTTTACACCTCTTCCTTTATACCACTCCAGCAGCACACAGGGGACTTAAAATGAAAGTCATTTACTACACTTCTATAACAGATACAGGGCAGATTATAAACCACTAAGTAATACTCTTAAGAACTCAGAATCAGTATTCATTACCCATTATTTTTCAAATCATGTTTAAAGATATAAGATAGCATATTGAAAATGAGGGGAAAAAAATCCCAAACCTTCACCTGTTTAGGTAAAAAGTAGTAGACACATTAGCAAGGCAGCCTGAAGAATTTTCAAGACCTTATATAGATTGTATTTTTCTGATACTAAACTGCAAACACCAGCCTTCCAGTACTGTCTGTGAACAGATTATGTGCAAACATGTTAAACTTGGACCTTGTTCCAAGAGTGTGACACACTCTTCATTTGTTCCGGAGAACATGAGTCTGTTTCTCCATGAGGTAATATCCTTTAAATACATTCTTGTCAGTCAGATGACACTTTCCAAGGAAAGCTTTGAAGCTTACTTCCTTGCTTTCCTACTATCTTCAGCCCTCAAAGCATGCTGCAAAGAGAGGCAAATGTACCTTCACGCATAAGTATCGTCAAGGTTCCCTGAATTTAATTTGTTTACCCACATAAGTAATTTTTATTTTCTGCCAAATTCTGATGTTCCAGAAAATGGTAGGCAAATGTAAAATATTCCTTGAACAGGATAGATAGCTGTAGAGCCCATAACTCTGTGTGTGTACATACCACTAATAGATTAATCCAGACATTGTGTGTTAGTAGAGCTCTTTGTTTTATTTACTGAAACATCAAGTACTATAACGTACTTCCTACTTTATTATTTATTTGGATTGCTCCTGAAGTCTCAAAATATTCATTTATTTGATGGCTTTTTTTTTTTTCTGTCTTTACTAAGACCTTGCTTTGGAAGTGGAAACAGTTAACAAATAGCTTGTCGCTGCCCAAGCACACATAAAGAATGACATACTGGCAAAACATGACACTGTAAATCAAGTGATTTAAAATGTTAATTCTATATAGCACCTAATGCTATTTTAATGATTGGAGTCAATTGTCAGCCATATGTTTGAAGAGGAAAGAGAAGGTAAAAGTTGTTGAACTGCTGAATTAAGTTAGCTGAGTTCATGACATCCACCAGCACTCCAGTCAGGATGGGCAGCTTGCAAGGGGTTAACATGTGCTTAGTGCTTTGTAGTCTAAATTACTTTTAGAAAGTAATATCCATACTGTACCTTGAAGGAAGGCCTAAGCAGTAAACTTTAACGGCTGCCTGAGTTGGCAATCATTTCATAGAGACAAGACACTGCACAAGAAATTGCTCTATAAATAAGATCCCTTACAGAAGAATTAAAATGAAATTCATATTATTGATGTTCACTAGGAGCCATAAAAAACACAAGACAGCCAGGAAGTGGCACTTGTTTCAAATCACTGTCAGAAGCACCTGAAGGACACCCTCAAAGTCAGTTTGATCAATGATGATGAATATGTTGGTCAAGCTTTCTGTGCAAATGTAATGCATTTGGGAGCCTTGAGGAAATACATCTGACAAAAGGAAATAGGACAGATATGAGATATCCCTACCGCAAAGCCTTTCCTGTGATCATTAATCCAGAATGCACCCTACCTTACTGAGCCAAGTATCTCTAAATTCTTCCTTGTCTCTTCCTCAACTCTGTTTATGGGGCTTGGGATCTCCCCTGTCTTCACCTCCTTGATATTGGCTCTCTGCAGAGTGCCCATGTAGGTTTGAAGGGAGATCAGCAATCATGCTGCCTGAATGCAACTTAGGATCCTCACTACCAAGGCATACCTTTTGTTCATAGCGACAAGAAAGAAACCGTTGTGTGATGTTGGATCTCTGACCGCCATGATTGGATGCTAATATTCTGTGAGAGTCTATGCAAATCTGCCAGTACTGGAAAAAAATGTCTCATAAAAGTTTAAAGGTTAAAACACTAAATCTGATGGAGATAACGACTTCAGGTAGTTTGAGGTAGGAGGCAAAGACATTGAAAAGTGTATACCACCTGTTTGAATGAAGGCTTCTATACATCATATAAGAGATATACATCAAATACAAAAGAAATAGAATTTCTGGAACCAATGTCAAAAGCCTAAAGAATCCAAAGCAGAAAGCAAGAACTGATGTATCTTTACCTAAGTTGAATTGGATTACCAGAGCCCTTCCATGAAAGTCATGATTTGTTCTCCTCTATAATTTAGTCTTTTCTTCAGACACTACAAACCATGAGAAAATATTCCGAACTAGTAGAGCATATGGCGCTTTTTGAGGAGGGATGATTGATATTCTGCAGTTAGTAGTGACAGTGATGGCACTGCATAGCAAGAGGAACCAACAAATGTTTGAATTTCGTTTAAAATAAAACTTCTATTTGCTGCTTTTTAGAAAATTATTTTCAGTCAGCTTCACACCTGTGAAAAGTGACAGATTAATGTCACTAGGGCTATCATTCTGCTATTATTGCACACAACAGATCTGGCCCTGTCAGCTGCCATAGATGTGATCTTTAACTATCTTTTCTTGGATAGCATCCAAATCACTTAAGTACATTGGTACCTGAAGAGTATGTTGGGAAGTGTAGTCGGAATACCATGCCTGATAAAATAAACTACAATGATTTGCTTAGAATTTCTGTCTATTCTTTTATTTGCTGATTATTAGAGAAAAATAACAGCTACTCAAAATTGCTCCAACAATTTAAATGTGTGCAAAAAAAAGTTCATGAAGATATTTAATTAAAAAATGTGTTCTCACATAATGTTTTCTGATATTTAAACATACACAGTAAGCACATTTATGATTTATGTTCTTTGGGGTTTTGGTGGTTTTTGTTGTGGTGGTTTGTGTTTGGTTTTTTGGTGGTGTGTTTGTTTAAATGTCTATGTATAATTGTGTAACTCTGGGAATTTTTTTTTTTTTTTGTAGATGACACTATGTTTTGAACACTGTATTTTTCTTCTACTGACCATATTTCTTGATACTGGATTTTTTTTTTGTTCTTTCCCCTTCAAATGTTTAATTTGAGCATGGGTTTCAGTATCATGTCTTCCCTGTGCAGCAGGTCCCGCTGCTTAATTTAGCAGATACAGAGAAAAGCAGCGAGCAAACAACTAAATGCTAACATCTGACTCAATTATAAATTGTCTTGGATGGAATTTAAACATAGCTTTTTAAAGTTTCACTAAGTTAGGACCTAAAGAACTTTGTCTTACTAATAAAATCAGTTAGTGTTAATTTTGACAATGTACTCCCTGAATTCAAACACTTGTAGGGTGCCGGGCAGACAGCAAGCTGTAATAGCTTACAGTTTCTTTTGCCCCACAGCCTGATTCTGTGCTCCCGCATATGCCACCAGCAATGTGCTTGCTGTTGTACATTAAAGTCTCTGGTCAATAGGCTGCATTTCAACTGACAGCTGTACTATATATTTCTCCATTAGCTGAGGCTGATTTTAACAGATACTTGCACAAGCAAAGGAAACTGAAAACATCTGACCTCTGCAATTTTATACACCACTGAACCACAAAGAATTATTATTTACCTTGGGCTTTCTAATATTGGAATTAAATATGTCATTCTGCAACTACATTTCCCTCACCGCCGACATACTAGTAAATAATAGTATTTAAAATTCAAACAAATAATGATTCAAGGCAAAATCAGTGGTTTGTATTGAAAGAGTCAAACCCATTCATGTTCTGAAAATTCTTGCAAGAGAGTTTAATTTTTTGAGAAGAAAACTTTGACATGAATGACAGAGTAGTTAGGATCAAGTATAGATCTCATCATCATGCTTCATTACTTTAAGGACAGTAAGTACTGTATGAGGTTTCCAAAGTTGGTTTATTTAGCACATTAGTCAAAATCATGCTCTTTTCAATAGGACAATTATATAGACCATTAGTCATTTTATAGGGTATTTATTCACCAGCCAAGAGGAAATTGTTATTCTGCTCTGAGATGAGCTGGGTAATTCCTGACAGATAAAATCAGAAACCTTCCTGGGAGATGTGTGCATATCCAGATGCCCACCTTCAATTAATTCCAGCAGCAAGGTTTATGACCCTCTCCTTATAGAGTGCTTAAGTACCTACACAGAAAAGTTCCTTTCAGTTCTGTATCAAATTAGTTGCTGGATCGCAGAACTTGCCTCTTAGAAATGCAGTAGAAAAGCTAAGGTCAATTAAGTTTGATTTGGCTTCGGTTACAGATTCACCTTTAGATCAGCTGAAATGACACCAATTCAGATCTCTTTAAAGTATGGTTTGAAAGATGTCTTCATTGGCCAAGGAAAGGACAGCTGTCTCTTTGCAAGGTCTTGGCTAGCATATTACAGCAACTTTAAACCATAAACTCTATATAAAATATCCATTCATAGAGTAATAGTCAGAATCATAGAATCTCCTGAGTTGGAAGGGACCAATAAGCATCATCAAGCCCAGACACGTCAGAGCATGTCACTGAGCACATCATCCAGACCCTTCTGGAACTCAGTCAAGTTCAGTGGTATAACCACTTCCCTGGGGAGCCTGTTCCAGTGCCCGACCACACTCTCAGTAAAGAACCTCTTCCTAAATCTCCAATCAGAGCTTCATGCCATTCCCTTGGGTTCTATAACTTGTCACCAAATAGAGGAGATTGGTGTCTGCCCCTTCATCAGGAAGCCATAGACCATGATGAGGTCTCCCCCACGCTGAACTTCAGCCTCTCCTCATAGGACTTTCCCCCCAAGATCCTTCACCATTCTTGTTGCCGCCTCTGGACACTCTCCAATAGTTTTGTGTCACTCTTGCACTGTGGCTCCCAAACCTGCACACAGTGCTCAAGGTGAGACCACACCAGCACAGTGTAGAGCAGGACAATCTCCTCCCTGGACCTAGTGGCTATGCCATGTTTGATGCACCCCAGGACATGGTTGGCTCTCCTGGCCTTAAAGGGTGCTGAAAATGGCAGAAACAACATTCTTATTTAAGAAATACTCTTGCAGCCTGTTTTGATAATTTGAGATACTGGCTTTAACCCTCCAGTAAAGCTAACATTCCAGATAGTTTGAATGCAATATAGTTTGAAGACAAATGCAATATTCATGAGATACTGTCATCTATACCCAGGCCCACTAGTACATTTATATTAATGGAACTTAGAACAATAAATCACGCCATCCAAAGCAAATTATGAATACACAATTTTTACTTAACATTTAGCAAATTAGTTCATTTACAACATGCGTATTTCATTTGTCTAAGTCATTAACTATAGTATTTCAAGATACAATCTCTTAATAAGTTTGATTATCAGCCATGCGTTATTAGGATGCTCAGTTTCTGAATTGACAACCTTCTCTTCTTCAAAGTACTAGAAACATTTAGCTGAACTTGTGCTTTGAAATGATCCATGGTAGCTTATATGCCTGTTGTGAGAAAATTGACATATACTTCCACTAACAGTCACAGGAATTAATACTCAAAGTTTCAACTCACTGACATGAAATTCTTCCCTCATGAGCCTGCTATATTCCCTGCAACATTTCATAGATAATTATTCTTGATCTACTTTCATGACCTACTGAGTTCCATTCCATTAATATTTTGGGTTTGGTTTTTTTTTTTCCTTTGAGTCGCTCCCCATATTTGTTGCTCCTGTGTCCTTCTGTCAATCTGCATCTTGTATATTGTATGAGCTGTACCCACAAATGGACGAATAGAGTTTAGAGGAAATTAAAATTACATGTAGGGGCAGTGAACATGAATGCTTTGTTCTTTTGGATTAAAGGGTGACGTAAAAAAGAAAAGACCTGTAATCAAAGTCACGAGGGTGGTCTAGTAAACTGATGGTGATGTTTTAATAATTCTTTACCCAAATCCTTTAACAAAAAAAGTCAGCAGTAAGCTCTTTATTGTCATCAATGAACTGATGAAACCACTAATGAATCCATCCATTTCAGCTTGTCTTGTAGCCAAGTCTATTTGTTTGAATCAGATGGAGGGCAGGTTTCCTGAACTCTAGTGATGCCTATGTTGTGGAATCACTGTGTTAGCTTCAGCATCATCCCTTAGGGACCATCAGAGTAACCATTATATTAAGCAGCACTTCATTCTTGGCCTAGACATTTTAATTATATTAGCTGATTATAGATGTGAGCAAAAATGGCAGAACTGATGACAAATGGATTTTCCAGCACAATTCATTCATTAAAATACAGTTCATTCAAACATCTTGCTCAGGTTGTCAAATAGGTGACAATATGTAAGATAGGCAAATAAAACTGATTATAAAAGCTGCTGAAGAAATAAGAATAAGGAGTTGACAGGAAAGGTTAATTTAAGCAGTGAGACTGTTTTAAGACCACTGGCTTTAAACAGTTGTGTAAGACCACTGTGCTGAGATAATCTGATAATTGTTTTTCAGCTTGCTGCAGTCTGGCCTCTTGTTTTTGCAGACATTGTGAAAATTGCCTCTAGGTAGCTGGAATACCAATGAAAATATCCCTGTGCCTCAGCTCAGGATGGACCACAAAGCCGTTGAAGCAACTGTCTAAAAACTGTATAGCCACGCCACAGCAATATCAAGCGCATGCAGCCACGCTGCACAGACCCAGAGGCTGGAGTTTGGGATAGGAGCATGAAGTCACTAAGCAATGTCTCCCTCTTTCCAGGTACCTGAGCCAGAGTGATATAGAAGGCCTAGTCAGTTCCTGAGGTAAGCACAGAAGGCACAGCTGAGAGCAACGCAGCACTATTTGGAACCATATCTTACTTCAGATGCTCCATGATGAAATAGATCTACCAAAGCAGACAGAATTGCTTCAGCGCTTTCAGGGTACCGATATGGGCAAACTAATCAATATGTAATCTCGCTAGCATAAAAGTAGTTTAGTTATTTCCATATGGATTAAACCTTTGACTGTACTGTAGGCATAGCCTAATTTATCCAGTGGTGATGGTAATAGCAGGGGTATTATATTTATAAAGTTCCTTTCACAGACCAACTAGACATTTTTGTTTTGTATCAGAACTCTTAGGTGGTGTCATTGTGGGTTTGTTTGGGATTTTTCATGCCACATTTTATCCATATTTTAATGTGGTTTTCTTTAAGAATGTTGTCTGGCTAAGATATAATTAAAAGATGTGGAATGTATGTTGGATATTAACTTGCTAAAAAGAGATTAATTCTTCTGATGGATAGAGGGAGGCGAATGTTCTGTTGTTTTAAGGTATGTGCATATTTTGAGGCTTATTTATTGTGTTTCATTATTATATTACTAGCAGTATTATTTCTAGGTTGATCCCACATTGCTTTGACTAATATCCATATGATGCTAACTATAAAGAACAATTTTTTAATTACTGGTATCATTAACATCCTGAGTCAAGAGATTGCAGCATAAATAACGTGAAAGCAACAATTAAAAGATGAAACCTACAGTTTCAGAGTACAAACAAAACAACGGATCTTTAAGCCAAAAGTTTACATTCTTAATAGTTATGAAAAAGTTATCCCTATATTTTGTTATGCATTCCTATTTTGAAGACCAAAGTTGCAGGAAAATTGATATTCCTGAAGCACATACTCTAGAACAAGTACGTACTTAACTCATATTAATTATGAAACCCGGATCCCTTTTAATTCAGTAGCAAAGTTCCTCTAATTGTCAGTGGATCCAGAACTTGGTTCTGACACTGTTTTCCTTTTAGCTTTGGAAACTATCAAATCCAGAAGTCCATCTGCAATTTCTAAAATTCACAGTTTATATTTCTTCTCTCCACTCTTGTCTATCGTATCACCACCTAAGTATTGCTGTGTGGTACAGAATGAATGTCAAGAGCTCCCCATTTATAAGGGATATAGATTTGAAGTGCTAATATGCCAGCTATTGACATTTCTAAAGAATACTACTGATTGGTATTACAGCCCAGAAGCGTCTTTTAAACACTAGAGTAAAGAGGATATATCAACAGTAGCAGTACTCAGACATAAAATTTTGACAGCATGGAACAACAGAGATTACATTCCTCCTTCAAGTTACCAAAAAAATCAGTTTGGAACCTAAGGGTACATGACACCTCTGAAGAGTTACTGTTTCTTAGGTTTTAATTTTTCTCACACTTTATCCTTTTTCCTATCTGCATTCAAATAGCATCAGGACCTTACTATCTCCACTAGGGTTATGTTGACTCCTCAGTAGTCTGTACTTGCTAATCTATTGATATTTTTCTTAAATACTCTCCAAATAGCTGCTTTGTCAGCCTTGTACATAAAGGCAGACAGAATCCAAACAAATCATCAACACAAATCAGAAGAGCTATGGATAACAGAAGGAATGAAGCTGACTACAGATGATTTCTTCTCTCTGCTAGACTGAGCAGAGTAACCATAGGACATGTCTGAGAAGTGCAGGTAAGATTATTGCAATAATTTCACCCTAATCCTGTTTCCTTTGTTCCTAGGATGAAGTACCTGCTATCACAGACTATCACGTCATATAATCCCATTCATAAACTTACCAAGTACCATTTTATAAGTATTTAGACCTCTTGATCCTGCTATTGCTATTTTGCTCTAAACTGTCACAGTTCTTTTTGTTAGAATCTGTTTTTTATTTCCCATCCTTATTTAATTCACAGACAGTTTTTATCCATTTGATCTTTGTCCCAACATATTATAATAGCAAATAAGGTGAAATGATAGGCATAAGGTAGGAAAATGAGCTATTTCAATGAAGTACAGACAGAAGTGTTCTGTTCAGATTATGTTAGACCAAAGCCTTCTCCCTGACAGCCTGTTGGGTGGTGTGTCTATTCTGTTTATGGGGTACTAGGATTAGCCTATGCATCAATCCTACATTGATTTTTCAAGAGTAACCAGTAGGAACATACATGTGACAAGACTTACACGCATTACAGATATAGCTATCTTTTAAGAGAAGCATTTTTCTCTAGTTGTTAAGTACATGACATTGTATTTACACAGTTGAATTTTATCTCTTTTATATTATTTACCTTTCAAGACTGTTCTGCTAACACCAATCTGCATTGATGCTCACATCTGGTAAAACCTGTTGCAATCTTCCTTTGTTTGTCTACTTCATGAATTTCTCTTATCCCTTTTCTTTAAAAATAACTTCATGTTCATCATTATGTTGAATACTTTATGGAAGCTCTAATATAGATGACTGTGAAACTGTCTATCTTCACAAAGACAGCTGTAAGGTCAATCTAATACTATTTTGCTAATGCGTATCACACACACGTCAAGGCTTTTTTATTTGACTTAATTCCTATAACAATTCTTTTAAGATTTGTTCTAATTGCACAGCCAAGGTCACTCTGAAAGCCCTGCAGCTGCCTTAGTCATTTTCTTTCCATTCAACCCATATGATTACTGAATATCAATACATCTTTTTTTTCAAGCTTATATTTGTTCTATAATAATTTATGTAATAATAACATAAAAATATCACTATTACATTTAAAGATGGAATAGAACAGAAACATTTAGGTTGGAAAAGACCTCTAAGGTTGAGGCCAACCATTGAAATAACACTGCCAGATGCATCACTAAACCATGTTCTTAAGTGAAAAAATTCTTTACTATGATGGTGGCAAGACACTGGAACAGGTTGCCCAAGTAATGATGTGGATTCTTCCTCCTTGGACATTTTCATCTCCATTTTAGCGGGGGCTGTGGGAAACCTGGACTAATGGAGGTTATCCTCGCCAATGACAAGGTGGTTGGAACTAGCTGATGTTTAAGGTCCCTTCCAGCCCAAGTGATTCTATGATTCTGTTTTCCCCCTTCCTTGAAAGATAAATTCCTTTGCATTTAAGCGGTTCTAATTTGGAGAAATTCAGAGCTCTTTCAAAGTGTAGCTGTTAGTATCTTAGTCAAGTTTATTTACAGTAGTTATACACACATGAAATGTTGCCACATTAAACTTTGATCTATAGGATAGGTTATTTGTAGGCATATCATAAACAGCAATCTTGCTTTGTTACAAATCTAGCTTTTTAAAATAAAGAATTTTATTTTAAAACCCCTTTTTCTTCTATGGATCTGCTTTTAAAGCTATTTGATAATATTCTCATGTCTGCTATATTAAAACCACTCATTGTATTATTAATGTAGAACAAAGAACTTCATTAGTTATGATGACCAAGAATATACAGACACCACTATTTGTAGCACTTTTGTCACTATTTTATAGTGGGGAAACAATTACAAATAAGGTTGCAATTTCCAGTAGCATTATAATCTCTCTACTAATATACAGAAGTCTACATTTATTTTAAGTCCTCGAGGCTTGTGGAGAATTCTCATAAGACCACCAAAATAAAACTTCTATCACCCTTCCCCAGAGTAATTTTGATTATAGTAAGTTTCTGTTGGCTCCATGCTATCTGATTTTATTTCTTTACAACCTGACACTTTATTGACCGACAATGCTATCCTACCATCCCAGCTTTTATTATTCATTCCTGAATATCACATAGCTTTAAATAAGCATGTTCCAGTCATGCCATTAGATAATGTCATTAGCAGTAAAAAGAAAAAATTAATGGAAAATACATAAAGGACAAAAGTACAGTGGTCAGAATCAGTAAAAAAATAAAACTGTAAAGTAGTTGCATGAAACTAGAGTCTAGGGGTGTTAAGGTATGTATCAACACAGGTAAAACCCATATAATATATTAAAAAGTTGAGGTGATAAAAGGACCACTCAAGTACAGTTATGTAATGCATTAAGAAGAACAATATTTCTGTACCAATGTTTATCAGTAGCTTTATAGCTGTAACTATGTATTGGTTTTAGACTTTAAATCTACCAAATATTTTTTACCCTGGATTTCATAAAAAAACCCTCCCAAAACAGAGAAGATAATAAATTAGTGGAATTTACCTGAGGACACAGTAGGGTCTTTGATGTAATTTAGACAGGATTTTTTATTTTTTTTAACACCAAAATCCTGTTTTGAGTCAGAATTAACAGGATCAAAGCAGGAATCACTTGATAAAATGCATTTGTTTCTGTGATGCTTAAACTAATTACCCTAAAAATCCAATTAATAGTTACTGTACCAGTGTCCCCCAGGGCTGTGTATGGCTCTTCAGACACCTGGCATCGTTTCAGACCACAAATATAACACAGACACATAATTTTCAAAGCAGATGTTATCAACACTACATCATCTAAATTTTAATACCAATAATCTAACCCTCGATAACTCAGCTCAGAGCCCGCATTTCCAGGTCTAGCCTCTCAATCAGGTGCATTTCTGCCATGCTTCTGCTGCATCTACCAGCACTGACCTGGTATTCCCTATACTAATGAATGACAGCTGGCAATCTTGTCTTGCCCAACTTAAAGTTTTTTTAATGAGTATCACTTTCTTCTACAGGCTACTGAAAACCAAATTTTCTTATCTGATAAGTTTCACTCTAAGTCACTAAGTACTTTGCAATCTCAGCTATTTATGAGGTAGAGGATTCCTAGCTTTTTGAGGTCTTGTAAGAAGGTTTTATGAAATGCTTAACTGTGCATCCTCAGTGTCTACAAAATTCTATGTCCTTTAACACATATATATTAGTTTATACAGTCAAATAGTATGAAGCTGAAAATCTCAGTGGGTATTTCAACATGATTCAGAAGTCCTTTTCTAATTAGGAACACCTAACTTTAAAAATATGTTTTATTCACCACTTTTATCCATAGAATTTTCTTTTCAGTGGAGTCAAGCAAAAATAAACAAGCATCAGGTGAGATCTACCCATATGCAGTCTACAAACAGGGCTGAACACATTGTCTCCACCTGCATCATGGAGGGACTCAGAACTCTTTAACCCAGCAAAGATCAACTGCTGTCTACAGGACACTCAATTAGAATGTACAGTAGCTTAACATTATGTGTATTGTAATTCTAAGAATAGTCCCTCAAGAGATACTGTTTTGTGGAAGATAACATAAAACTTTTGCTATTAGTACTTTAAACATAAAGTAGATCTACTTCTGTGACTAATAATTCTATAATATCAGTAGCATGTACATTAATCAAATAATAATTTAAACACAGGAAAACAATGGAGTTTTTCTTTTTCCACAAATAAATCAAGATTATGTAGTGCATTTCTGAAATCTTTTATTTTCTATAATGGTTGAAATTAGAAAGTTAATTCCATCTTCATCTATTTACAGAAATAATCTCTGCACCATGCTAGACATATTTTCTCAATCAGAATAAGCTTTTTAAGTATGCCTACATTAAGATTTCTATTAAAAATGTTCTATTGAATTGAAATTAGAGTTTTCAATTGGGCTAGGCCTTAAACTGGGCATTATCCACAAGTGACCTTTTTAGCACTTCTTTATATTTCATTTTATGTCTGAACTCTTAGTTTATTGTAAATGCTGCTAATCTAGATGGTCCAACAAAGCCATAGAAGAATTTTGTATGGATTTCATATTACATAGATCCTATATAAAACAACATTTTTATATAAAGTCTTCTATATTATGTTATACTATATATATGTATACGTGTTACAAATTGTTTACATACAAAGAAACGGCAGTAGTAATATTCAGGCTGAGAAACAGATGCATCAAATATATTATAATGAACTAGACTATTATCCTGCAAGTTGCTGTGAATAGTGGGCAATTCACAGCAGTGATGTCCCTGGAGATCAAAGAAAAATAGGAATCAGAAATAGAGGCAATATGGCCCCTGCTTCCATCATACTCCATGAGAGAAATAAACTGAAATTTGCTTTATCTCTCTCCTAACCAGAAAAATGTTTAAGAAGCCAACAGAAGCTTCCTCCTCTTTGTTCAAGGAGATACAGTTAAGCTCCTTCATTTTTCCATGAAGTGTTCAGAAAGGGTTATTATCTGAACTTTATATATAGAGTATGTAAAACATTTCAGAATCATTCAGTTTGAAGAAGAATACTTTATAAAAACATGATACTGTTACTTTTTTTGAGATGTTTAAAAGTTTCCTTCTCAGTCATTGCACTGCATTGCACTGCAGCTGCATTTGCAAAGCTACCAAAAGTAATTTCAAAGGGAATGAGAAAATGCAAGCTGTCTCCTTCAGCTTGCAAAATCAGTTATAACTTTACAATACTGTGCTATAAAAATAAATCTTTGAATGACACCTGCAACATACAATACCAATTGGGCACTAATAATATCTGTTCCAGGAAGTATGAATGCATTTAGGGACACAGAAATTTTTATTGGGTTAGATTAGGCATACACATTAATTTTAGAAGGAGCAGGCCTTTATGTTTGAGGAATAAAGGACTGTAATGAGTAATTCAGGAAATTAAAGAAAGCTTAGCCTTATGGTAGTTTTTTTTCTCTAGCTGTTTAGTTTAAAGAGCACACTTATACTTTGACCAAAATATATCTGCTTTGGGTTAATTTGGAAGGTGTCTACAATCTAGCTTGAGCACTCAGTATTAGCATGGGACATGTAAAATGCTCTTTTAAAAAAAAAAAAAAAAGTTCTACATGAGGTAACAGTGGGTGCTTGCAGCCCAGAAAGCCAATCCTATCCTCTGTATCAAAAGAAGTATGAAGAGCAGTTCAAAGGTCTGCCCTCTATTCTACTGTTGTGAAACCCCACCTGAAGTACTGTGTACTCTGGGCTTCCCGGTAAAAACAGAGATAGACCTCCTCCATTGCAGAGGAGGGACACAAAGATGATCAGAGGACTGGAGCACCTCTCCTCTGTAGAAAGACAGAGAGTTGGGCTCATTCAGACTGGAGAAGACTCTGAGGAAATCTTATTGCAGCCCTTCAGTGCCTGAAGGGGCCTACAGGAACACTGCAGAGGGACTACTTACAAGTGCATGGAGTGATAGGACAAGGAGTTATGGCCTTAAGATGAAGGAAGGTAAATTTAGATTAGATAGAAGGGAAAAAAATCTTCACTGTGATGAGTGTGAGACACTGGAAAAGGCTAACCAGTGAAGTTGTGGATCTCCCCTCCTTGGATGTGTTTAAAACCACTTTAGAACAGGCTTTGGGCAACCTGGGCTAGTGGAGGGTGTCTGCTCATGGCAGGGGGGTTGGAGCTACATGATCTTTAAGGTCCTTTCCAAATAAATCCATTCCTTGATTCCACAATTCTTTTATTTTGCATTTTGCAGGAAAATACTTTTGTTACTATTCATATCAATTTATGTGTTACTTTTACAGAGAGCTTCAGAATGTTGGTGGAATATTTGTTTCAGCTGTTAACGCTGATCATTTAAATAGAAGGTATTATCTAAATTACACTAATCTTTAGTGCTTCTTGTGTCACTTTTCTCACATATGTGGAAAAATGTAGCTGAACATTTCTATTAGTGAAGGAAAGACACTTCAAGAAATGGTGTAGTCCTCAAGTACTTACAACAGACACCACTTAGTGGACACTTGGTGCCATGCATCCTTTTAATGCCTCTTCATTGTGCCGTGTTAATGACATATTCAAAGACTATTTCACACCCTTTTTACTGCTTAAACATTCAAAGGCACTCAAAGTACTTTTGGCTTGTTCATACCATACACTTACACCACTCAAGTCATACTTCAATGTACGCTATAACCATAAAAGAGAACAAAAGCATGCTAGTTTTGTCAGGACTGGCACTCCTTCCAACTGCCTCTGCTTCTGCCCTTGTCAGTCTTTCTGTCTGTTTCTCATACTTCTCTTTGCTAAAAGGCAAATTTATATTTATGATATTTAGTCAGTAAACTGAAGGCCTATTTTTAAAGCACTAAGTTTCCATCAGGAAACAAACCACAACCATGATCCAGTGCTTTTTCAGTAAAAGCGTAACAAAACAAAGTCTTATTTCCAAGTTGTTGGGCTTTTTTTTTTTTATATCCATACAACTCAAACCACTACCTGCCACTCTAAGCCCTACATGAAGTTGGCTGAAACCTCTGAAGCTCCTAAATATTGCATTTAGCACATGAGCTTTGGTGTCCCGAAACATTATTTTTCCTTCACTTCAATGCATTGTTCTCCAAATACCACCACAGGTCTTTAAAGCACAACCTAAATAGCTTTGGCAGACTCCTCTCTGCTCTCTCTTCTCTCATCTATCTTCTCTCCTCTCCAGCTATATGCCTCCTTGTTTTATTTCTCCAACCTCCACTCCTGTGCAAAAACTTTAATTTCAGTTTTGAAGCAAAACCTGCTGATTTCTGTTCATTGCTCATGTTCTTGCTCTTACTAACAAAGTCCAACCTACTTAAGCTGTGCCAGTGTCACAGCTGGCTTGAAGACTGACTATTCTGTGCAGATAATGGAATCATGAAAGAACACAGCATTTCAAAGTGTTTCCTTTCATCTATTCTCATTTACCACAAAGGTAGCACTTGCAAATATAAATGGACTCAAGGCTATTTCCAGATGCAGTCTAACATTTATCATGAAGTTTTAACAATTATGATAATTTTGTCTTTCACATTCCAGACAAAACTGAGTTAGTGTAACTTACACTAACTGATAAACATTTTAATATTTCATCTAACTTTACCATAAGCACAATAAACCTTTTATGCTAATCATCCAGAATTTGAGCAAAGAGTGTTATTAAGTAGCCTTGCAAACTGTTTGATTCCTCTAATTCACGTGATATTAATGTGTCTTTGGCATTTCATCTGGGTCAGGTACTATACATTATTAATCTTCTGAAGTGCTTCTGCAACCTTTTCTCCCTGCAGGTTATATATCATTTTCCAGTTTAGCTCACAGTTTCTTAGGACCTTTCTCAGGTTATCTTAATTCATCACTTTACCTATGCTGGAATATTAATTTAAATGTAATGAATCATTTATGTACAATATACCATACTCACTTCTAACATAGGCGAATTCTTTAATTTCCCATAGTAACTGGAAGAATTATATTTCTCCTCCTTCAGGTCTTCCTACTTGGTGATCACATTTATCACTGTCTGCATCTTTTTTCTTCTCCTGAGCGGGTGTAACATTATTCAAGCCACTAGTAACCTGGTCTTACACACATTTCAAACAAAGGTTCTTTTCATATGCCCTTTACTCACTCAGCCTTGACATTACTCCAAGCTCCTTCTACTCAGTGATTCTACAATTTTCTGCAGATGAGAGTAGGTAACCCTTATGCTATGAGGATGTTGCCCTTGAAGATCAACAAGCTGTCATGGACCATTATGCCCTTAAGAATGTAATCCCCTGGGGGCTGCCCAGTTCCCTGAGTAGTAGTAGTAGTTCCCAAGTCTGCTCCTCCAAAGGATGTTATTCTGCTATTTACCTTTCTTGTTTTCCTCAGAATTTAAAATTACACCATCACGTGGTCACAGCAACTAAGGCCGTCAATCTTAAATCCATGACCATTTTCCTTACGTTTGATCACTGGATACAGTAAAACAGCTTCTGTAATTTGGCCATCCATCAAATATTGACCCTAAGGGACTCTAGAAATCTGAGCCTTTCAGCAAATTTCAGGTAAAGTCCTCCATGACATCCAGGATGTGTTACTGTAGGGCTGTTTAAGGGGGGATTTTTCCCTAGTTCTTGACATGCCATCTGTAGCTAACAACCACTGCAATTACCCCCTTTTGGCTTCCTCTCTGATCACAAAACACAAGGTCTCAACTTAACTCTTGCCCATTCCACTGCAGGGATCTATGCATTTGTTTTGGGTTGACCGTGCCCAGAGGTAAGTTCTCACTCACTCCCAGAAGGTTGGGGGAGAGAATCAGAAGGGCAAAAGCAACTTGAGGCCATTACCTTGAGTTCTGTTGCCTGTTACTGGGGAGAAGAGACCAACCCCCACCTCACTGCAACCTCCTTTCAGGTAGTTGTAGAGAGCAATAAGGTCTCCCCTCAGTCTCCTCTTTTCCAAACTAAACAACCCCAGCTCCCTCAGCCGCTCCTTGTAGGGCCTGTTCTCTAGACCCTTCACCATCCTTGTTGCCCTTCTTTGGTCATAACATTCAAGCTTAGCCTGCAATGTTAGACAGATATTGATCTATAGGATCTATATTCCTTCCTACTTGAGCCTTCATCACCAAAAATAAGGAAAACATAAGAACACAACCTGGACACCGATGTCTTTCATTGCACATCCTTCCCACAACCTTAGATCCAGTCAAGGTCTTCCTTGGCATTCATGTCCATATGAATGAGCAACAATTTTTTTATCATTTTTACATCTTTTAAGCATAATATTTATGCGTTCCAGATGTGGATTTCATGCTTGTCAGTGCATGGAAATAGTTCAATGCCAAAAGACCAATCTAAGAGAAGAAAATATGAATACAGATAGATGGGAAAATATAAAGATACAATAGAGAATATTTCTTCCCCATAATACATGTTGAACACAGCACACATTGAGCAGCCTGAAACATTACAAATTTTTTATGTGTTTGTATGATAAAACATTTTTTGAAAGTATTTGAAAGACAACAGTTGAAAATATACATAGATGGGGAAGTCTATTCAAAAGTAGAGGGTGGCATGCATGGTAAAAGACAGGAATTTTCTTGTTTGAAAATGTAAGCATACTGTAAGAAGAGTTCCTCCCTATGAATAAAAGGGGTCTGAAAGATGGAGAAAATTATGACACTAAGCCAGGAAGAATAAAGCTTTATTGACTATAGAAGAGAAATCAATGAATGGTTCCAGAGGAAGTTTTAACATGCCCAAAGCAACAACTGAAAAAAAATACTTCCAGCAGTATTCTGAGTGACTGTGCATGGACAGAGTTTTATTTTCTAGGACTGTAGAATGTTGGGGGATGGCTAGCA
>VXBZ01007860.1:1104933-1128581 GCA_013399135.1 Heliornis fulica | reverse complement strand
GTTCCGCGCGCGGCGTGACGCGCGTGCGTGTGGCCTGTGCAGGCGTTCCGCGTGGACGTAATCCGCGAGGAGGAGAGCGCGCTGGAGTTCGACATGGTGGGCATCGACGCCGCCATCGCCAACGCCTTCCGCCGCATCCTGCTCGCGGAGGTACTGCCGAGGGAGGGCCGCGGGAAAGGCACCGGGTGCTGGCCTCGTGGCGTGGGGTGGGGGGGTTGACTTGAGTGGTGGGGAGCAGGCGAGCCCCACGCTGGTGTCTGTCAGCTTGTGGGTTGGGGAGAGAGGTGCATGGGGAGCCCGAGGAGACCTGGGGCCTGAGCAGTGCTCGTCCCGCTCCTTGGGGTGTGGTTGGTAGCACCCGTGGATCGCTCTAGCTGGACATTCCAGCGGGTAGTTCAACTGTCGTCTTCCACTGACCGGACCTCTTGTGTCCCTGAGGTACCAACAATGGCTGTAGAGAAGGTCTTTGTGTACAACAACACATCCATTGTGCAGGATGAGATTCTGGCTCATCGCTTGGGCCTCATCCCTATCCGAGCTGACCCTCGACTCTTTGAGTACAGAAACCAAGGTGAGTCTTGGATCAAATAGAAACATTGAAGGTTCCACCCAAAGTAGGAAATTGGAGCCACACAAGCTGAGCACAAGTGCAATTTCATAGAGGCTAGTGCTGTTTTCTGCTCCCCAGGTGATGAAGAAGGCACAGAAATTGATACTCTGCAGTTCCAGCTGAAAATAAAATGCAGCCGAAACCCTCAGGCAGCCAAGGAATCATCTGATCCTAATGAACTATATTTCAATCACAAAGGTGAGGGGTCTCCCATAAAAATAGTTCCTGTTGTTTATTTCTTTTTCAGTCTTGGCTGACAGTGTTTGGTCTCTGTCCTCTTAGAGGGAACCAGCCCTCAGCCTTGTGAGCTGGTTCCCCCATCCTGATGAACTTACTTTTTGCCCTCTCTGGTCCTGTACAGGTGAACAGTAGCTGACTGATGCTTGTGGCTTCTCTTTACAGTGTTCAGTAAACATATGACATGGGTGCCCTTGGGAAATCAGACAGAGCTTTTTCCAGAGGCTGACTTCCGACCTGTTCACGATGACATCCTCATTGCACTGCTGCGGCCTGGGCAGGAAATAGATGTGCTGATGCACTGTGTCAAAGGCATAGGTGAGTCATGGGTCTGCAGACACAGGAGGAGAAAGGGGGAAGGAATGGTAGTGCTTGGAACTAGGGTACAGCTGTATGAAGGGGGAAGGGGGAAAACTGGCTTTCCCCCTTCAACTCTAGGCCCCGGCACTATCATTCCTTGAGGCCTGCCCTCACCCTTGAGTCATAATTCTTCCTGCAGGTAAAGATCATGCCAAGTTTTCCCCTGTGGCCACGGCTAGTTATCGACTGCTTCCTGACATTACTCTCCTGCAGCCTGTTGAGGATGAGGCGGCTGAGGTGCTGCAGAAGTGCTTCTCCCCTGGAGTCATTGAGATCCAGAACATCAAGGGTACCTTTTTCCTGGTCTAAAGCACCTCTTCCCTTATAAGCCTTAGCAGAGACTGATGAAAGACTAGAGTCAAACCTTGTAGAGACAAAACCACGTTGTAACGTCTTACTGACCAGCAACTGGGCCTGGTTTTATGGATGAGTGAGTGGCTGCCCCTTGCAGACGTGTCAAATGCTGAACTGGGATCTCTGTGAAATGTTAAAGCACTGATGTCTGACTGCAGAGCTCTGCAACTGCTGACTGCAGCTTTCAGTACCATTCAGCTATCTGTAATAGTGGGTAGCAAGCTTCCTCGAACTTCCAGCAGCTGAAGGGAAGACTTCTTGTGTCCTGCCCTGGGGTGCACGCAGGCTTTGTGTTTTGGTTGGAACTGTTCAAGATAACCAGTTCTGTTGGGTTGGAGTTTCACGTTTGGGTCGTTCTAATTCTTTATGCCGCTGGCTTTGCTGCCTTTGCTGAGGGGGGAGTGCATGTTTGAGGGGTGAGCACCTGTGGTGACCACAAGGCACCCATCTGCTTCAGGTGCCCATCGTGTTCCATCTTTTACCCTTTAGGAAAAAGGGTGGCAAGAGTAGCCAACGCACGGTTGGACACGTTCAGCAGAGAAGTTTTCCGTCACGAGGGTCTGAAAAACCTTGTGCGCCTGGCCAGAGTGCGAAACCATTACATCTGTAAGTGCCCCGTTTCCCGCAGAACGTAGAGCCCTGCTGTGACGTGTGCAAACAAGCAGAGAGTGGCCAGCATGGGTAACTAACTGGGTTTCTGTCTCCCCTTCCCCACCCCCACGTCATTCATGCATCCATATTCCAGTGAGTAGCTACAGAGATGGTTTGGTGTTGCTTTGGGATTGAATATGCTTGTGCTCCCTGCTGGGAAGCGTAATGGCTTCTGACAAGCCAGATCTTCTTCGCAGCTAGAGCTGAAGTGTGGTTTAAGGGAAGAGAAGGAACAGAACTGCTGGAGCAAGGACTTTGTGCTGACTTGTGTCTCTGTGCAGTTTCAGTGGAGTCCACGGGTATCTTGCCTCCAGATGTGCTGGTGAGTGAGGCCATCAAGATCCTGATGGGAAAGTGTCAGCGCTTCCTGAATGAGTTGGACTCTGTGCCAATGGAGTGACCAAGCTGTGGTTGGGAAGTGTGTCCCTGCACTGCTGTTCTGGGCTTCCTACACCTGCCTGTAGGGGTGATGGTTCCTCTGTAGGCAAGAGGTTTGAGATGGGCTTATTAAGAGTCCTGGAACCATCTCTTTGAACGTTTTCTGTCAGTATTGAGCCTCAGTGAGGAGATGAACTAAAATAAAAACATTTCTTTACAGCTGTCTCCTCCTGTGCTGTTCACAAGTGTGAGACTGTAATGCACAGAGAAGAGAGAGGTAGCAGGGGCAGCAGGTTTGAAGATGAGCAATAGCATTTATTTTAGTTTTTAAACTAAATAATGCTATTCAAACTAAATAATGCTATTAAAATAGCATTTAAATGCTAATTTTAAATAGCATTTTAGTTGTGTGCAGTATATGAAGAGGACTTCTTCGTTAGTGTAGTAAAGTGCTTCACAGCAGGTCAGTGAGATTTAAAAAGTATCAGTGCAGAACAGTTTTGCAGGTGTCTCAAACCACCTCCAGGGTAGTTATGTACATGTTTCCCCTTTCAGTGACTTCCAGTGGGCTGACCTTGAAGCAGAACTGGGTGGTGGAGGGCAAGTAACAGTTAAAAGCATGTGTCCACTCAGGGAAGCCTGGGAGAACTTGCAGGTTAGTTAGTCTAGGTGGAGAGCACTGTTAGCACCACTAGGTCTTGGCTTGTTAGAGTCTCTCCTGACAAGCTGATGAAAGAACTGGAAGTTCAGAGAATGGCTGGGTGTGTCCCAGTTAAGTGGATCCTCACTCCACTTCTGGAAGTCAGTGTAGCAGATTATAGAGTGCCTGTTTCACTGGGATACGGTTACATCTAAACGTCTTTAGAGGTGTTAAGCCCATTTGAGAAATAGTAATTCCTGGCTGGATCTTTTCTGTTTAAACAACCAGAGGCAGCTTCCATGCAGGGCTGGGCCAGAAAAGGGTTTTGTAACAAAGACTTAACCTTGAGGCTGCTCAGGCCCACCTCTTTGAGGGCTTTTACTCTTGTAAAAAAACAGGCAACAGCCTTCAGCCCTGATGGGACAGATCTAACACAACAGCTACATCACTTTCCCCAGTTACTGAGAAGGGCAGCTGAGTTACATCTAAACTGCAGCACAACCTCAAGACATGGCCCCTCCCAGCCAGGCATGGAGGCTACTTCAGTAGTGTGTGTGCCTTCCCCGTGGTACTGCTTTGTGTGTTTCCCATCTTGCTTACAGGCCATAGCCTGGAATAGCCATGCCAGAGGGCTTCCCTGTGGCAACATGTACCTTGCAAGCTGTAAACTGGGACCTAAAGCTGTTGCGGAATTCATACAAACAGCTGTAACTGACATTAAATGCAATTTTCCCCCTTGCCTTCTAAACCTGGTTATGTAGCCTGGAATGGGTTGCCCCCTCCCTGATAACACATGCTGACTACCAGGAAAGGGGCTCCCTTTCTGGCAGCTGGAGTAGGGTGTGCTGACAAGCCTGGGGATGGCAGCTGAGGCAGAGCAGAGGCCTCCAATCTTACCGAAACAGGCAAAAGAGTAAGAACGAACCCACAACACAACATGTGTGAAACTGGAATAGCTTTACTGACATTCAGAGGTGTAACTCAACCAGTTCAGACACAGCTTCAGATTTAAACATTCCTACAAAAAGGGTTCTAAAAACCATTTAAAAAAAACCCCTTGTGTCTAGCAGGAAGTCACAGAATGTTAAAAATACCACAACACAATAAATACCACCCAGCCTTTGCCAGAGCCAGAGGTTAGAAAAGCTTTGAGGCGGAAGGAAAGTGGAAGCTGCTGTGGAAAGGCAGGGGCAGGAAGGGATTCCCCAGGCCTGCTCTTCCCTTCTGTACTTCCACCCTTCCCAACCCCAGCTTTCCTGGCCCATCTGTCCAACAGGAGATAAAACCTCCTCCTCCTGCCACGGTTTATCACAAAAGTGACAGCTAAGCTCTGCACAAACCATCCCAGCTCCTGTGCTAACACGAGGACACCAAGTGAACCATTTGTCATGAATGAAGAACCACCTCTGCCACCTGGAGTGGTTTGATAGAGTCCCACCTCATCTAAAACCCAGTTTCTGACCTGGTTCCCTCCCTGTAAACTGCTGTATAAGCCCCACACTTCTTGCCCCACCACACAATTTCTCCAAGAAGTGCCAGGCTGGGGAAAAACACAGGCCACTATCACCTCCACAGCAACAGGGTGAGGAGAACCCTTCTGGTTTGCAGGTGCTTCAGATATTGGTCCAGACTGCATGTACCCTGCACTGGCCATACTTTAGTCTACAGGGCATGGTAGAAAGAAAAAAAATATAGTCATAATAAAAAATTAATCTATCCTGCTCCCCCTGAGAGATGGCCAAAGTAAAAGCCTTCCATCTGGCTCTGGGTAGAACAAGCTGTAGGATCATATGTATATATATATACGTGTGACAGTGTCTGCCATCTCCTGGAGAGCAGCTGCACCTCAGAAAGGCTGAGGGAGATCGTGAAGCACTGCTGGGCTTCCTGACACACAGCCCCCGCCCAAGGCTCAGCATCCCGGAGGGAAACGGATTCATCAGAATACCAGTCTGCTAGGGACAAGCGGTGACAGGAGTGTCCGATGTGTTCCCTACCGAGCCTGGCTCCTAGCACCCAGAGGGACGTGAGGGCAGCCCCTTTTCCCACCGCGCACTACTCTGCCTTTTGCATTAATTCTAAACCCCAAGGGATGAAGTGGAGCACGAGTGACCCAAGGCGACAGGATGACCAGGCTTTACCTAATGGAGTCTACGGGCTCAGCTCCCACCTTGCAGAGAAGCAGAGGTCTGATGATGCTCATCCAATGGAGCGGAGGGGAAGGAACTGGGGAAAGCTTAATAGACTGGTTTAAATGCCGCCGCAGGCCCCATCCCGGTGTCGGGAGGAGAGTGGTACAGGACCCGTAAAGGGCTTTATTCAGACGAACGCTTGTGGAGGCGATGACGAGGAGAATCTAATGTGCTTACTATGAGGAGAGACAAAATAGAAGGTAGGGGAGGAAACGACTGCAGCATCCCAGGCTCAGTGGTCAAAGAGCACCGTGAGGCCCTCTCCATCCTCGTTTTCTAGCACGTCTGACTCCAGTGATGGCTTCACCTTTTTGAAGAGAGATGGGAGGTTCCGGATATGAACCTCCTTGCGGAACTGCTCCCCGAGGGGCTTCTGCAGAGGACAGATGGGCAGGTTATCAGTCATTACTGCCTTCCCAGCCCCACTCAGCTCTGAGGCAGGCCCCAGATTCTGAGCAATCCCTAGGCCTGGACTCCACACCTCCGTCTAGGAATCTCAGGCCTGGTCCTTCCCAGGGCACTAAGGTAACCACCAGCTCCCCAGCTTCTCACCCGCTGTCCCAGACCCCAACACCACCATCCTCACAAAAGCCCAGCAGCCATGTAGCAGCTTCATTCAAACACTTTAACACGCTGTTCCCCACCCCCGAGCACCCTTGTGCAAGGCACCGCCTGCCTCTCAGTGTTGGAGGCGCCACCTGCCATCCCTGCTGTACCTCCAGGCTGAAGAAATGGAACAAACACTGAGATTATGCTGCAACAGCCTTCTGGCTGGGAGGGAGGGAGGGTGGTTGGAAGAAGCAGGTAGACCGGTCACTCTGTCACTTCTGCAAGGTATGGGCATGAAACAGGTTTGTTTTCCTAAGGACAGCACCTACCCCAATGCAACCTGTGATGAGGCGCTTGAAATGATCCTTCCGGCGCTTGTCTGCCACCTTCTGCAGTGTTGGGTTGAGAAGTTTTGAATCGAACTGCTCCAAAGAGTCCCTCTGGATGTCTGGGATCTGCTCCATCACTGCCTTGAGCTCAGCGTAGCGAGCGCGCTGCAGGAGAAGTGTGGTCAACAGCTCTGCTAGAGGAGCAGCCCTGCCCTCCCTTCAGCGCCGTTAGCTCCTCTGCCCCATGCCAAGCAAGCATGGCATTAGTTTTCCACCAGCACCCAGCCAACATCCTCCTATCTGCATAGAGCGGAGTTACTCACCAAGGCCTCGTAGATCTGAAAAGCCAGGTGGACAAGAGCTGCCATGCAGCCATCATGCTGCCCATGTGTCTGTAAGCCCTTCAGCACACTTGTGAAAAACCAGGACACAGCATCCGGCAGAAGGTTTCCTGGAAGCACCTGGGGAAGGGGCACGGTCAGCACAGAAGCAGGATACAGATCCATGACTGCTTTTCTGCAGAAGCTTGGTCATCTCAAGGGAGAAAGGGCCCAAGGATGAGGCGATCACCCTTCTCACTATGTTCAAAGCTTCCTCTCCCAAGCCCGACAGACCCAATCCCTTCTTCCTCCCAGAGGTACCTGTTTGAGCAGTGGCCAGCACAGCTGCGTTGTGGTTCTCTGGCAGGACAGGGTGTCCTTCCAGGAGAGGGATGTGTAGGCAGTGATCAGCAGCGCAGTGCAAACATCCTGAAGAGGAGTCAGAGAGGGAAACCAGTCAGAGGAACTATGCCCCACCTCCAGGGTTCAACCTGAAGGGAGCAAAGAAGCAATCCAGAGACTCAGCAGGAGCTCCTTAGAGTTACCTTCTGAGAATCCTTCGTGCTGCTGCTGCTCCAGCTGAAAGTGCTCAAAGGCACCCAGCATGCACTCCAAGGAACCAATGTCAAGCAAACCTGTTCCCCTAATTTCCTCTGGAAAGGCCCTGGAGCACCTATGGACTCCCCAGAAGCTGCTGTTCTCAAGTCACAGCAAACACTGATGCAAGAGTTTCTGAGGAGTCCATGGGGGGAGTAACAGAGGTACCACCATGAATGTACCCTGCACAGCAGGTTTGTGTTAACACTTTGGATCCTGTGCCAGCTCTGGCAGATTTTACAGAAAAAAAAAAAAAGAAAAAAAGAAGAAAAAAAGAATTGCTGTGTGAAGTTCTTCCTGGTGAGGGCTGGAGCCCATAGTGGAGACAGAGCCAGGGAGCACCAGGGTGCTGAATGCCCGTGCCCAGGGTCTCTCCCACAGAGGGGCAGCACATTATACTGGATCCCAACCGCCATTCGCTTTGTGGCTTCTGCAACCACTAACAAGGCAATTAAAAACGCTGCCCTGGTTTCAGCTGGGACTGTTAGTTTTCTTACCAGCAGCTACAATGCTGTGATGTGGATTTAGAACAAGAATCATGTCAGTAACACACTGGTGTTTTAGCTGTTGCCAAGCGGTCATGGACTTCTCATACCAGCAGGCCAATGAGAAAGGGGACACACAGCCAGGACAGGGGACACACAGCCAGGACAGCTGACCTAAACTGGACACAGGGATATTTCATAATGTATGACATCATGCTCGGTGTGTAACAGCATGGCTCAGGAACCAGCTGAGCTTCACTTCTGTGTGAGGAGCAATGGTGCTGTGCATCACTTGTTTTGTATATTCTTTTATCAATTATTATTTTTCTTTTCTGTCCTGTTAAACTGTCTTTATCTCAACCCTCGAGGTTTATCTTTTCCAATTCTCTCCCCCATCTGGCTGTGTGGTTGTTTTAGCTGCCAGACAGGTTAAACCACGACACATGTACGCTCCCCCAGGAGAGGGTTGTCACATAGGGGAACGCTCCAGCAGTGCAGGTATCTGCACCAGAACCCAACTGCACCAGAGACAAGTGTGACAGAGTACAGAGAAACAACAGTGGACTCCAGGGCACACACTCTTACCTCCTGCTTCATCAGACACTTGCCGAGCTCGGTGAGCTCTGCGCTGGCAGGCGGAGTCACCTCCGTGGCCATCGCCTCATCATCTGCAGAGCAGAGCAAAGGCAGCACAATGAGCATGGCCTCCCAAGGACTGAGGAAGAGGCACAGCAGGAGCACAGGGACACACAGTGACAACTTAGCTGTGAGTCAGGAGACAGCATGCAGGAACAGCTGTGCTGATGCAGCGTGCCGGAACACCTCTCTGCGAGCAGAAAGCATCCACCCTTTACAGGGCAGGCAGGGCACCTGACTAGCTACCTCAGTTCTTATAAGACTGTGCACATCCCCCTTTTCTCCTCAGCCCTCTTCTTGGTACCTCAAGAATCAGCTACTCCAACCATGAACCTTATGGCTCACCTGTTCCCAGGGCAGACCAGGTTTTTCTGTGGCCCCCAGACAACTGGGCAGGATGGGGCTGGAAGATCTTTACCAAACTATACCACTCATACAGAACTCCCACTTTTCTCCCTCAAGAAATGCATTAAAAAAATGGGAAAAGTACTCGCTTACACCAAAGGCATGGAAGACAAAGTAATATATAATATAATATAATAATCAGGCATTTACTCACCATCCCCATCTACAGCAGCAGTACTGTTGTGCTCAACACTTTTCTTAGACACACAGCAAACAGCTGCAAAAACAGGTGCAGGTCAGAGATGCAGAAAAGGGAAGATGCTACAGAACATGCACGGACTATCCTACGGACTCTCATGGGCTCACAGATACTTGAAGCTCCTCCACACCTTATCTGAGGAATCCAAAAGGCCAGTGTAGAAGCCAAATACTGCACGACCATTAAGACTGACACCCCATCCACAAGATCTGCCCACACTGGAACTTGCCGGAACTTAAAACTACTGGGAACCCAGAACATGCACAACCATTGGAAGCCTATAACCTGAGAAGACCACCATCTCAAGGCAACAGGGCCAAACCAGAAAGAAGACAGAAGGTTGATGATCTGTAAGCTCTACACGCAGTGAATTCTCCCAGCCTCTCTGGTCAAAGCCACGCTGAGAAAAACACGATGTTGGAGAAAGGGAACACAAAGAAGGTAGATTGGTGGAGGGACTCGTCCTTTCTGTCTGGCTAGAGACATGGTCATCGCCAGCAATAAAAACACTCCACACTCACACTGTCCACAAATTGACATCTCATACTGGGCTCCGGGGCACAGAAAGGGAGAACAGCTGCCAAAGGAGAACTGGACTCATATGGTGACAACAACATGGAGACCTACATGCTATAAAACCAAAAGGAAGACACTTTCTTCTAAAGGTTTTCCACTGATCTCTTACTAGGTTTTAGCTAAGATTTTGGCAGGGTTAAATGCCTCACAACCAGCTCTGAAGGATTAAGTTAAATACTCCTGGCCATTGTAGTTAAACTTTAGCGCACACTGGAAATTCCTCATGTCCTCTCCAAGGGCAAACTTGTCAAATATCCCAGAGTATCTAGCTTGATTTCACTTACTGACGAGATCCATGACTTCTCGGGTCAGCAGCCTGACCAGCTGTTCCTCAAGCATCTCCTGAGACTCAGGGTTGTCATCTGCAGCATCATCCTCACTGAGGAGAACAGGTTTTAGTGTGAAGGGAGCCAATATCTTCAATTACCCCCTCTGAGCACAGGGGACAAGTCACCATCAGGGTGAACATGGTGTTTTCCAGCCTCAGCTGGCAAAGCTGTTCCCTAAGCGAAGGGCCATGTAAAAGACCAAAGATCCAACCCACTCCCTGTTTCTCCCTCGTATCAGGGTGTGGAAGCTTACCAGAGCATGCTTCGCTGGTTGATCACCTGCCATTTCTGAGACAACCTCTGTCGAAGACAAAAGGGAAGATTCAATACTTTCTAAGGAGCCACGCTGGACACAACGCAGAGCCCCAAGTGAGTACTGTGCTTTAACCATAGCTCTCATGACAAGCCCCGTTTTGAATGGCAAAGAACTGCTGAAAGATGCTGTGTCTGTGCTGCCTCTAGGAATCTGAGCAAGCTGTCAGGAAAATGAGAGGACACAGCAAAAAAAAGTCCCACAAGCCCCACAAAAATTCTCAAGGCTGAAGGTTGAGGAGCTAATATCCATAGGTTTGCATTCACAGCAAAGGATGCTGTCCAACAGCCAGGGTTCAATGAACCTCAAAAGCTCACACACAGAGCACCAAAATCATTAATCATCGAGGCTCTGACCTCCTCTCTGCTGGCTTTGGAGTTGGACGTTCTCACATGGTGCTGCCAGCTCCTACAAGGAGTCTGACTGCCAAGGAACAGGCATCAAACAAGCTAGTTTCTTACCACATGCAGATAGGTAAAGAGTGGTCCCAGCATGGGGCAGACCAGGGTTTCATAGTATTCTGGAGGGCAGGAGAGTACCAAGGGCTTCACAAACACACCTGCACAGATGGGTCAAGGAAGAGATCAGCACATATGGCTAGCTGCTAGGAGAACTGCAGCACACTGCCCAAACCAGCCCATCCCACTGGGAGGCCAAGTGACACACACATCTCCTCAAAGCCCTGAATTAACAAGTGGCATCTCCACACATCAAGAGCATGAGGTATTCAGCCCCTTCCTGACAGTTCACCCAAGAAAGCAACTGGTGCTTAGCACCCTTTTCCTAGTTGTGACACTGAGCTGTCCAGCCCTGGAAAAGCAGTTTTGGAACTGCAGATGGTCTCCTACACAAGCAGCAAGTCTAGTCAGACACCCTACTGCCAAGCACCTACGTTATCCAAGCCCCCCTGCCCCCTAGAAGGCATTACCCACCTCTCATGATGCCTCCAGGACCACACAGATCCTTTGCATTTATTCTCTCTGACATCAAGTGCTGCTGTTTTCTGATCGTGCCCTCCTAGGCTCACACCTCATCCACACCAAGCATGTATGTTGGTTTATGTCCTCAACCACCCTTCTTTGGCTTGGCCAAAACCAAACACCTGCACCGCTTTCAGAACGTGCATTCAAAGGCTCCCTGGCCGGCCCGACAGAGCAACGGAAGGATACGGAGCATGGGACGCAGCCTGTAGTCAGGAATGTTGTTGAGGTTGATGAAAGCTGAGCTGAGGAGCTGGGTGGCGAGACCCTCAACAGTGTAGAAATCCTGCTGCATGGAGGGACCTGCATTTCCCAGGATGTGGAAGCTTCAACAAAACCAGAAACAGTTAGTTGCAAGCCTGACAGATGAGGGGTATCAGGCCTCTGGCCTGCAAAGGCTACAAGAGCTATTTCTTGGAGAGCTGATAGCTGCCATGGTCTTACACAACTACTGTAGAGAAATTTTAGCACAGTATCTCTCTTTTTTTCTGGGATACCTGCAGAGGGATGATGAATTCAGCATTCGAGCACTGAAATGCACTTTTAAACGCTGATTTATCCTAACACATGATAAAACGTGGCAAAGAAAACTAGGCCAGGGTATCAGATAACTGTTCCGATCTGATTAAGTGCAGAAGAGCTAAAAGCAGGTGCACATTTTCAAGCACTTTTCCCAGTAGGTTACAACCACCCAGTACAGTTCCCTACTGCAGCTTGTACTTGGGTATTACAGGATACAGCTTGTGAAAACTCAATGCCCAGCAACAGCCTACTGTTCCAGCTGTGCCACTATGGATTGTGTATGGGATACCTGGTGCTCTTACCAGTTGTCATAGAGGGTACAAAAGAAGCCCTGCATCCTCTCCAAGACCGTTTTGTATACAGGAGAGTCATAAAGCTCCAGCAGAGGCTGAGGAAGACCTGTGGGAAACAGTAAGGTTCAGCTACCTCCAAAACATGCTGAGCAGGGCCCAGCCACCTTGGCAGCAGCAAGAGAAGCATTTAGCACGATCAATTAGCAGCCAAATGGAAAGAGGTGCAGAAACCCTGGCCCAGAACCTCCCCTCAGAGGTCAGCAGTACCTGGAGCAGAGGTGTTCCCACTGAGGTTCTTACAGCTCCCCTCACTTTTCCAACCTTACTGCAACTATCAGAACTCAGCCAGAAGTCAAAGCTGACAGTTGTGCAGCTCCATTAATAGAATCACAGAATCACTTGGGTTGGAAGAGACCTTTAAGATCACTGAGTCAGGCACAGCCTAACCCTGCCTAGTCCACCTCTAGATCACATCCTTCAGCACCTCATCTATTCGCACTTGACCCCTGCCCTGGGCGACCCTGTTCCAATGATTGACAACCCTTTAGTAAAGAAATTCTTTCTGATGTCTAACCTAAATCTCCCCTGGTGCAGTTTGCAACCATTTCCTCCTGTCCTATCACTTCTAAGTTGCCCAAGAAAAGAGACTGACCCCCACCTCTGTACACCCTCCTTGCAGGTATTTGGAGAGCGTGATAAAGTCTCCCATCAGTCTCCTTTTCTCCAGACTAAACAGCCCCAGCTCCCTCAGCTGCTCCTTGTAGGACTTGTGCTCCAGACCTTTCACCAGCTATGTTGCCCTTCTCTGGACTCGCTGCAGCATCTCAATGTCCTTCTTGTAGTGAGGGGTCCAAAACCGCACACAGCACTCAAGATGTGGCCTCACCAGAGCTGAGGACAATGGGACAATCCCTTCCCTACTCCTGCTGGTCACACTGTTCCTGATACAGGCCAGGATGCAGTTGGCCTTCTGGGCCACCTGGGCACACAGCTGGCTCATGTTCAGCTGTCAACAAACACCTTCAGGTCCTTCTCCAGGGAGCTCTCCAGCCACTCTGCCCCAAGCCTGTAGCGCTGCCTGGGGTTATTGTGACTGAAGTGCAGGACCCAACACTTTGCCTTGTTGAGCCCCACAAGGTTGGCCTCTGCCCATGGAGCTAGCAATTGAGATAACAATCTAGCATCAGTCTAGCAATGTGCCTTCAGGTTTGTGTTATCTCTCTTGGGGTAGAGATCAAGGCCCTGGTGCTTTATTTGCAGTGGTTCCCAGACAGTTTATATATCACAGAACACAAGCAAAGGAAGCATCTCCTCATTTTACAGGTGGGAAGTAAGAGGTAAGACAAAGGAACTTCTCTGAAATATTGCACTGTCAGACCCAAATGAATCCAATTTCCAGGGTTGTGGTCCACACTTCATCCACAAGGCCACTCACTCCTGCCTGGCTGGAAAGGCTCACGCCTGTTCACAAGCTCACACCTGTCTGAAGACTGTTCCTAAAGCCACTCCCTCATACAATACACTGTCTGGAAACAAATGTCAGGCCAGACAGCAGCACTTGGCTCTTGCCCTCTAGGGTACGTCTCGGCACCAACACTCAGGGATCCCACTGAGGACTAATTCTGCTCAAAGGCAGGTAATTACAACACCCACCTGGTCTCTCTGGTCTGGAATGTCATGTTGCAGTGACCACCCAGCTGGGAGAAGCAGTTTGGTACGGTACCCTTGATTTCACGCAGAATAAACCAATTTGCTCAGACCAGTAACTGATTTAAGCTCTTGATTTCAACGGGTTTGAATCACAGCTGAGCTGCACATCATACTATGAAGAGGCTGGTTCTGAAGTCCCCCTTCACTTCCACTGCTGATGGACCACTGCCTCAAGCACCTCCAGGAATCTGCCCATGAGCTCCTCTTGCAGAGAAGCCTCTTACCTAGGATGGCATTCTTCTCCACCTCCAGCATGTCTAAGGCCTTTGCAAATGTTTCTCCCAGCCTAGCCACCATCTCTGGCATGTAGAGATTGTTGTGAGTCCTGAAACAGAAAAGCACTTGGTTTATACTCATGTGGGTCAACCCTTTTTGCCTTTGACAGTGGGATCCTCTCCTTCAGCTTGTGAACAGCTCCTCTGAGGCAGATGATGAGGAAGGTGAGACCAAGCACGTGTGCATGGGATCCCCCTTCCCCACCTGCAAAAATATTGGGGAAGCTGACCCAACAGAGACATGGAGTGACTGCACCTCATGTCCTGAATCTCCTGGCTGCCCCTTCCACTGATTTCAGTTCACCCCACCCCCTGGCAAGCACTGGCAGTAAAAACTCCCAGCAATTCTCCAGCTGATGCTGGCAACAGCATATAAGCTTGGTCAAAGGGATCAGAGAACACAGATATGGATTCTGGAATCAAAAAAGACCTTCTGCACCTCAGGCCCCTGCAGAGGGAGGGGCTGTTTCAGCTCCAAAACACACACACTGCCCCCCAGGGATGGGTCACAGTCCCCAGAATGGCAGGTGGCATTGGAGGGTCTCTGGGGAGGAACATCAGTCCAGTCAGATGTTACTTGCGGCAGACACATGTGCCCCCTGGACAACACCCATCTGGGAACAATTCCGCATCATGAGGCGGCGGCCACGGTCAGCTCTCCATGAGGGACACCAATTCAGCCATGGGTGGCTGGTTCTTGCCATCCAGGCCAAAATGGGCCCCCTCTTAGCCAGGGTACTGACACTCAGAGCTGGACTCGGCAGGGGGTGTCTCTCTCACCTACCTCTCTCCTTTGAGACCTCAGACCTCCACTCTGGGTGTCGCCAGCTGCACACAGCACAAATCCTGCAGCCTCCTCCAAAACTGCAATGCCATTGTACCTGCTGCTAGAGGTGATCAAGGGCAACTCAGTATCTCCCCCTAGAGCAGCGTTTCCCAAAGCAGGGGGGTACATGGGAATGGCTGGGGGAAGGGAGTACGGGCAGACCTCAGTATGTTCTCCAGAGTCTCAGCTTTCACTCATGTCTTAATGATTTTTAATTTTTTTATTTTTTTTTAAATTTTGTTTTTGAACATCTCTGTTCAGAATCCTGGCAACCCCGATACAGTGACGTCTGCCTAAGTTTGCAGAGAGCCTGAGTTAGCTCCGAAATGGCAACTACCCCATTTCTCTCTGCAAGTGTTAAATACTTCCCTGCTCACTGCAGGTGAGGAAGGCAAGTATGTAAGTTTCAAAAGAAAGAGCTATACAAATGACTTCTTAATGACTCATACTCTCATTCTGGGCTGGATATAATACCATGCACCAGGCCTCAAAGTGGGCACAAGCTGGTTTTACTTTCCCAAGAGGGGCCAGGGAGCAGCCCAGTCTCCGTAAAACCTTGGACTATGTTGTTCCACTTACTCAAAAAACTGCATTTTTACTTGAAGCTATCCTGAAACCTAACTACTCAAATCGTCTCCTCTTCCATGTCTCCTGCCTGTTCCATGCCAATGCTGGCTTTACCTCATGCTGGGCAAAGGGCAGTAGGGTGAACCCAAGCACTGTGGAATTGGTGGTGATGAACCATGAAATCCCACTGCTCAAAGCCCAGCAGGATGGACCAGACAGTCAAATCCTGAAGCTGCGGTCTCACGGTCATTAGCTGTTTCAGAGTCCTTCAAGTATTCTCAAGTTTGACAGTTGGGAGGACACATATGTTCACTGACAGGCAGATCTCCCTTCATTAATACTTTAGTAAAGTTGCAGTGGTAATGGAGAGAAAACGACTAATCAGCTGGTCTCCATGGGAGCTGAAACATACATGATCATGTAGCCCACAGGCACATTCCAGCTGAGACTCTCAGCTATGAGCAGCACTCCTTGGTGTCCCATGCTTGGAAGAACACGGCAAAATACAATTCAAGAGACATCTATGCTTTAGAAAAGACAAGCAAAGGATATGACAGGACTTGGGGGATTTGCAGCAATAGCCACAGCTCTGCTGAAAGAGTTTTTGATGCTTAGAGAGATGGGCTTGAGGGCCAGAAGATGAGTCCTTTAGGACAGTCCAAAATTGAAGATCTTTATCTATTGTAGAAGGCTGGAGCCATCTACAATGACAGTGCTTACAGCATCCATGACTAGCCAACAGTTATTTCACCAGCAATACGGCCTTGGCAATGTCAGCATCTCATCAAAAGGAGTTTAATAAAAAAAAGCAAAAAAAGCAAAAAAACCCAATTTGTCCACACAAAGGATTTGCTGAGCCTGCCCAGTCCTGTAACCAAACATGGGCAAATCCCGGCTCGATAAAGGTGCTGTGCCAGCTCATGCACCTGACCCCAGAAGTGTGCCTTTATCCAAAGGTGGCTGGAGACAACGATTTGGGTTTAAACTCAGGAGAGAACAACTAAAGCCAGAAGCTGAAAGCACCTAGCTGAAATGAGGTACTGCAGAGGACAGGAGTATCATCACTCAAAAAGGCTGCAAGCAGTGATAAGCACAGCAACTTCAAAATAATTCAGTAACTACAGCTACCAAGAAAGACAAATACGGGCAGGCACAAAACAATGTCACTCAAACTACCTTGTTTTTCCTTGTTACCTGGACTCCCTCTCATTCCTCTTGGCTCTTTGGTCTCACCCCATGACTTACCTTCAAGCTACGTACCCCTGACAAAGACACAATGGCTTAACAACATCAAGTGCTTCTGCCTGCAAACCAGGAGAAGAAAGCCACACAACGCCCAGAGAGCAGCGAAGCCATCTGCTCAGTCTGCAAATCACCCTTTCTTGGGTACTGGAACCTGATTTGGTCTGTGGTTCAGCTACTCAGCGGGACCCGTGCTGCTGCTGGCCGATACGCTCACACAGAAGCCTACACAAGCTGTGAGGACTTACACATCTGCCTCCTGTGTAAGTACATGAGCAACACAACTCTGAGCCTTGCTTATCTCCACAGAAAGCTGCCTAATGGCACAGTGCCAAAAGAAGCATCTATCCCCAGGCAGAAGTGCAATGGTGTTCCTGAAGGCATCCTCGACACAGGTAGCCTCTCTCATATCCCTGTACTTCCTGCCTGCTGACAGGCTGCTACAGATTCCATATTCTCTGGTGTAACCCATGTTAAGAGGGCCTGAGGAAGCAGGACAACGAATAGGCACTCAAAGCCAGCAAAAACCACACCTGAAGCTCCACAGCACAAGCTCCAACTTCTGAAAGACATACACATCATCAACATTTACACTGAATGACCTTAAGAGCTTGCAACTGTTGCATAGAGAGGCCTCTACATCCAACAGTAGTCAGGAAAGGTATGATGAGGTGGAGGATCTACTACTCTTAACAGATCATTCACTGGTTCTGGTTGGAGCATTCAGAGAAATGAAAAGACTAAGAAAAGCCCGGATACACCTGAGCAAGGTACAGGCTGCTCCATTCATGGTACTACCACGTGCTCAGAAAAGATTTTGGTCTGCAGGGAAGATGCTCAAGCAACAGATCCGTTATCTCGACAAACAGCCAGGAAGCCTCTTCTTTTATGTGGATGGAGAAACACTGGCAAGAGAACGTAGCTCATGCGTTTTCCTGGAGATGGTGAACAAGTAGGCACAGAATTTCTGTTTCTTTACAGGTAGTGACAGAGTTTGACAATGGTGCCCTACACTGGTTGCAACAGAGATCCCAAGTGTTTTTCATAACGCACAAGTTCTGGCAAGAACAGCAATCACACAAGCAGAAAGCGTCTGTTGCAGCCTATTCAGACCTTGAGCACTGCTCTAGTTGGTCTCCCACAACAACATGAAGCATGTTCCAGACTCTGGAAGAGATGGCTCCAGGCTACCCTCTACTCAGGCAACTCTGGTCTGCCCAACCTCTCTGAAAAGCTCAGTGGCGAGATCAACCCTTCGCACCAGTTGAAGCACCACCTGCTGTGCCACACAGAGCACTGTGATGAGAGTACCGCTAGAGCAGGTTAACACAGCATGTGCTTGTCCTACCAGGCCAACACATTGCTTCTCACTGGAAGCAGCACAGTCCTGAGCTCCGTAGCTATCAAACATAACTGGCAAGACAGAGCTCAAGTAATCAGGATCCCTTCCTCATGGACCTGGAGACTGAAACATCTAAGTGGATCTGGAAATACAGTTTTCCAACAGGCTCCTGCCAAGGCCTGAGCCCCAAGTTTTCCAGTACATAACATGTAGCCCTATCTTGCAGAACTGCCTCACGAGCCTGGCAAAATCCCGGTGTCCGCTGTTACCCTGAGACAGATTCCCCCTTTGTAATTCTGGCAAGTGTGCTATTCAGGATTCCCCTTCCCTGCCTTCTGCTCCCTCCTCTGGCTGCCCCGGATGGACACACCACCAGTGAGTGACGTGCAGAGAGGCACTGCAAGGTAGCAACAGCCTGAGAGTATGCATCCACTGATTTCAATAGCAGACATTGCTTCAGGAGGCTGGTGCTTGTGTTCAGCCAAACCAGCTTAATTTAACACTGACGAGAGAACAACGCACACAGGATGCGATGAGAGCTGGGACTGCCCTGGTGGTGACTGGAGAGGCGGCCTTGTAGGGGCTAAGGGCAGAGCAGAGATGTTAGTGGAGAAACGATTAACCGGGTGGCAGATTTATAGCAGTGGAGGTGGGGGAGGCAACCCCAGCCCAAGCTCCCATTGACTTTCATGGACTCTTGTAGGCCAGGCCAGTGAACATTCAGAAGGCTCCAGTTTCCCCAGTGCCATTCCCCACTGTGAACAGTCAGGAACAGTACTTGGGCACCAGCCTGTGTTCCTGCTGGCTTCACTGGGAGAACATGCTCTGAGCATTCCATTTATTTATCACAGTTTGGCTTTCAGAGATTCTTAAGTCAACATAAATGATTTCAAGTCAATTTGACCCACCTTATAAGAGCAAGTAAATTGTCGAAAAGCTTCAAGACCTGCTCAGTGCAGGGATTGCGGTAGATGGGGCTTCCACTGGGCATGTATCCCAACAAGAATCCTCCAGCTTTCGCCTCTTCAGTAGCAGCAGGCCAACGAGCTCGTTTCACAACTCCCAGAATGGTGTACACACAAAAGCTTATCTGCAGCAAGAGATGCAGAGAGAGGGTTCCTTAGCCAGCGCACAACCTCAATGGACAGGTTTTCTGAGAAACCAATCACCATCTCATCACAAAGGCAACATGCTACAGTGAGCCTAATCTGTGACAGGAACAAACTCTTGGGGGTTTGCTGACAATAAGATGCAGCAAATGATCATGCTATGATCCATCACCTTCACTGACCCTTGGCCACAGCAGGATGACCTAGGAACAAGCTGTCAGTCAAAGCACCAATGCATATGGTTTCATGAATATGCAAGCTACCAGGCAGGCGGGCAGGCTGCCCTAAAAAGGGGACAAAGGGTCTACCTCATCTCCTTCACGGGCTGGGATAGATGCTGAGACAGTGGCCAAACTGTACTAGCCTCAAATACCAAGCACAGCTCTGTGGACTGCATTTCAGTGTCTTCTACAGAACTAAAGACACCAACTCCATTTCCAGCAAGTGAAGACATTTCACTAACAGCTCGAAACACCATGAGCCCCCTTGGATGAATTTTAGCTATATTCCATGTTGCGGAGTCAGCATGATGCTTTCCATACTGCCCTACTTAACAAGCACAATTCACTGCACAATATTCCCAAGAACGATGGAAAACAACAGCTTCTCCAAAACCAACTCTGCTACACAAAGGGTGTAGGGAATAGTGTGCTTCACTGCTGAATAATCTGGTTCTGCATGGCCTACATGCTCATTACCACCGCTTAGACGCAAAAGCCAGCCTGTTATTCTGCAATCCAAAAACCCTATTGATCTGCACCCTGAAGTAACTATCAAGAGAGATCATGTGTGTAACCATGACAGAAATGGAGGATGGAAGTAGCAAGCCCCATCTTGCCAAGGATGACATGTCTTGCATCAATGGTACTCACTCTAGAGCGGTTCAGGCCACTTGGATCCTCCAACACCGGATCAGCAATTTTGTTGTCTGCACCCACATAGGAGATAAAGGCTTCAGGATCCGAGAGGACTCTGGTAGCAGCAAAAGACAGCAGTGGAGATTACTGTACGAGGGACTTTGAGCACAGCTTTCAGCTGGCAATAAACATCTTAACAAACAGGGAGCAGGCTAGAGAGGAGCCAGTGGTCCACACTGTTGTAGAAATATGGTAAAAAGCACCAGAGACGTGTGCGCTCTCTAAACATCTCCGGTTCTCTTGGGCCAAGGGGACACAGACCCTCTGACTCTCTTATGAAGATATAGCTCAAATGTTCCTCTATAATCTTACCTCACATTTTTCAACAGACAGCATTCAGACTTAACTGGCAGTTTCTGAACTGCAGGATTGCTGTTACCACAGTGACTGCCCAGAGCACAGGAGGTTACGTGGCGCTCTACCCCCCATCGCTGGTTTGTGCATTCCCTCACTGGGCACAGCATCACCTCTGCAACAGCTCCAGCTCAAAGCTCAGAAAAAGGACCCATACCTCTGCATCTCTGGGGAGAGCCATAAGCCAGCAACAGGGGCCATGAGCTCCTCCAGGAAAGCTTTCTGCCGCTCATAGTCCTTGAACTGGTTGCTGATGAGGACGAGGGCCTCCATAAGAGCACACTTCTCCATCTGTGTCAGAAGTAGCTCATTGGAAAGCAGCTGCTTCACATGGTTGTACAACATCTCAAAGTTTGGCTAGAAAACACATCCAAGCAGAAGAATGTCATGTATTTGTTGTGGAGAAGGGCCAGTGGGGAGCATAACAGCTGGAGGAGCATGTCCCTAAGTTATCTTTCCTCTACCTAGCCACCTCTCCTCCACAGACTCAAATTTCTCTGAAAGTTCAGTCTTAAAGAACCTCTTTTCTTCCCTATTCCTCTACTGCCATCCTGCATGCAGCTTACTTCAGTCTCCAGAGTGACTGAAATAAGCAGAAGAGATCTCTCTCACTAGGCAGTCGTTGCCCTTACGGCAGCATCACACCTCAGAACAGTTCAGGCACTTCCATTTGCTTGTAGCTGAGAGCTATGCATGCTGCAGGCAGGCTTTTTGGTTCAGACAGACTAAACCGGCTCATGGATTTTAAACTGCTTGTTTTTTTCTAGTCTTTTCAAGCTAATCCATAAAACAAATACTCTCCTCTTGCTCTTACACTCCGTTAAGTACCAGAACAAAGTCTGGAGACTAGTCACTGTTAATGCCTTTATCAGCTAAGGAATCGATTGAGACAAGTGACAAAATGGAAATTCACAAACATTCCAATAAAGCAAATCAAATGCTGCTTGTATCCTCCTCCTCCCTCTTCTATTTAGCTCATCACATTTCCATTTAATTCATCACTTTACAATACAGCTCTCCAGACAAATATTTCAGTGGTGGTGGAGTGGGTGGGAAAGGGAGATGCAGAGAATAAAACACTTTGCCCTTTGCACAACAGGAATGTTTCTTGGAAGAAAAACAGAGGCTGTAGCGAAGAAAGCTGAAGATCCCACAAAATCCAGCTGGAACTGAGGCAAGACCCTTCATGACAGAGTTGAATTTACATACCAGAACAAGCTGAGGGTAATCCCGACACATCTTTATGATTGAGGAGCAGGCATGCCTTCTCACATTCTTCACTGCTCGAGTTCTAGGAGCCTGGACAGACATAACAAACTTCAATGCCAAAAAAAGTTCAGAAAAATGCAGGTATCTTCAAAAGACAAACACATCACACAGTTTTCTGCACTGCTGAGTCCAGATCACAAAAGCAGCATTTCCACAACTCCCACACCAAACCATCCTGCAACCACCAAATATCCACTGGAGCTGTGGCCAACTCAAGGAGCCCATGTTCGAAGAAGCTGTTCTCCAGGAGCAACGGTGCCACAGATCTTGTTTATTATTTCAAGACTTCAAGCCCTCCCTAGGCAGATGGAGGCTCTTGAGCCATCCTTTACAGCCAGGTGTACCAACTACCGAGGAATACCCACAGCTAACGAGGGGATTTCACTCTCAGGAAGGCCAACACAGACCTGGGGACTAAAAGCACCACCTTAGATCACGCCTGCAGCCTTCTAAGATTGTGAGCCAAAGCTTATTAGCTATGTTGACTGAGATCAGTTCTACCTAGACTTCCTGGCCCTTTCCATGAGCAGAAGCCTACAACAGCTGAGTCTCCAGATTCAGTGTGCTCTCAAATGGAATGACTGCACCAAACTATCAGTAGATGACAATTCAGACATACCTTACTTTCTTCTATAACTTCAAAGGTAACTGAAGAAAAGAGCTGTGAGAAAAGGGAGAAAAAAGTCCAAAATTACACATCACTTGTCAATATCTGGCACTGATGTATGTTTTAAGCTCAAGGAACAGATCCCAAGGCTCTAGTGCAATTCCATTAACTCAGTGAAGAACACCTGACCAAGCTGAAAGATGAACCATGACAGCACAGTGAGGATTTGAAATAAAAGCGTTTACTGGATACAGTGTGCACTTAATGTTAAGACTTAAGGCTAGGAGCTGCAAGATTTGTTTTTTATGACACTGTTTCTTCCCAAGATACTCAAGTCTCAGTTTTCTCTTTTCTTCAACATGTAGGGTTAGTCCTTCCCCAACAGTAACACCAAAACTCCTGCAATTTAACAGAAGAGCCTTGCACCACAAAAAGCTTACCTGATTTTCCCATGGCCTGCAAGTACCTACCTTGGAGAGTACTTGGGGTAGGTATTCTGGTTGGTATGTGACAAATGGGAAGAGAGCAGAGACATTGGTGAGCACGCAGGACAGGATGAGAGGATCCTTTGTTTCAAAATTAAGGACAAGCTGCAGCAGATCTATGCCATCATTCACTGGGATTTCCTACAATGGCAGCAGAGGGAAAGAATGAGGACAGGTCAAAAGGAGGCAACACTCAGTGCTTCAGCACACACCCTGCAACTCCCAGAGCCAGGCCATGGAGCTGCTGCTACTGTATTAGTGCTCTCAGCTGAACACAGCTCTTCTCAAAAAGCAGAAAGCAGCAGAAACCTCAGTTAACTGTATGCTACGTGCACCTGCTGAGGGAAAAAGGACAGCAGTGTTGCTGCTACTGGTAGGGCATCTCAAGCCACATACTATTGCTTGTAACTCTGGGAAAGGCAAATTTCCTCTCTCAGTTTGGGTCCCAATTCCCCTCTTCATTCTACCCAACAGATTCCATGCTTAACCAACTCTATCAACTCATATAATTATTTTACTGTGATCAGAATGATGAACTAAAATGCATGGGCAGTCTAATCTAACTTAAAAAAATAAAAATCAACTCAGTCTATATCAGACAGAAGACAAATGCTTTCCTTTCGATTTATCTGCTGTTGAACAAAAAGCAGAAATTGCTTCTGACCTCCAACTCCCTGAGCCTGAGTTTCTCTAGTTTAAAAGTTGGGGTTTTTTTTTAATAAATAAAAAAACTAATCAGAGGAGAATTAGAAAGAATAAAGTCAGGAAATTTCCACTTCTCCTCTACCAAGATATTATGTCAAAGCATGCCACCTGAGTGCTCCCTGTGACTTTTCATTGCATAGTGTCCAGAACCAAGACATGCCTGACAGTAAGCCAATATCAGTTTGGTCCCACCTTCTCCTGAGAATCACTCAACCTGGGTTTCTGCATAAAGGTTAACTGGTTACTACAAACTTTGAGGACAACATTGCTGAAAAAAAAAACAAA
>VXBZ01007860.1:1072054-1104928 GCA_013399135.1 Heliornis fulica | reverse complement strand
AAAAAAAAAAAAAGAGTACTCTTATAAACTGAGAACAAGCCAGGAGAGCAGCAACAGTATCTGATATACGCACGTCTTTATCCAGGGTTCGAAACATCTGGCTGATGACACTCTCTGAGAAGAAGGTCATGGCATCCCACTGCACAAAGGACGGTGAGAAGATGGAGCAGAGGCCTTCGCCTGTCTTAGCTGAAAGGAAGAGAACACATGAGCTCCCACCATGCTCCTCCATGCAGGTACAACAGCAGGCTGACAAGTTCCTGCGCTGCCACAACACCTTGGCACTGACAAGTATCCAGTCATACAGCTCTCTCTGCTCGTGTCTGGCAGGGATGGACTGGGAACAACTAAGCTATTACCATGCGATCTGCCTCATTCAAGCGAAGGCTCCAGAGACCTAAGTCTGATCTTTGAGATACCAGAGGGAGCAAGGTCAAAAAATCACAGAAATGAAAGAGGAGACAACCCCAAAAGAATCACACTGCAGGACAATGCTGCTGTCAGCATGACTTTGCAGAGCGACTAGCAGCCTTCCTTCACACCAGGAAAGCAAGGTGACTGGCAGACAGGCAGAACTCCCCTGATAAAAGTAATTAATATCTGATGGCGATAACAAGACCCAACTAATTGTAAAATTGTATCAGAGGGACAGATACACCTGTTTTGCAGTGGGACTTGGGGAAAGAGAAGGAGGAGCCAGGGGCTTTCCATTAGCTATTCCACAGGTAGCTATTCCAAAGTGTTACATATGAGGTGGAGTGCACATGATTTGATTTTGCTTTTACTTTACAAGAACCCTAACCTCTGAAAACCTAGTGTTGGGCCCAGCCCACCTTAAAAAAAAAAAAAAAAAAAAAAGAGAAGAAGGCCAAGAAGTTTCTTCTTGACTTGAATTAAAATCAAAACCCATAAACCCTTTTTTTTTTCAGGTTAACTCACAGTTCATAGGTCCAGTATCAACAGGAGCCGTAAGCTGGTACTTCAGCCATTCACCAGCCATCTGGAAGCCAGTTCGAGGGTCCAGACGGCAAGCCATCCTCATCACCTCTCCTTGCTGGGCTCGGAAAGCTGCAGTGAAAAAAATCAGACACTATGCAACAAGCTGACGGTGCAAATGCTCCCTACTCCAAAGCTCACCATCAGCTTTGCACATCTGGGAACATTATGGACTGCTGCTCTGGCAACAGTAAGCTCAGTGTCAGTAAACTTGGTGTAACAGGATGGGCAATTTTGGAAGCAATTTAAATGGACAGAAAAATGATGGATTAACATAAATGTAATTAAAATGTCATATGAATTTTGAAAATCCATGCTAAACCCAGATTTGCTACAATTAAGCCTCTATTTTTAATTTTAGAAGTTATTCAAACTACACATATTTGCTGCTTACAAAGTGCCTTGAGCTACAGACAGAAAACCAGCATTAGGCAACGACTGCCACCTAAACACACTTTTGCCACGTTATTCAACTTAACCCAGTTCAGATTCTAGGCTGACAAAGTAACACTAACTCACAAAATCCAAAGATGTCTGATTTCCAATTTCAGAGATATGAAAAGCAAAGCACAGAACAGGAATTTTATCTGTTCAAAAATATTCCAGTACATGACTGCACAAAACAGAATCAGCTCAGATGCGACTCATGCTCTTTAAAAAAGTTGTTTTATACAGTAATCTTGTGTTGCAAGTAAGTTTTATTTTCTTATATAATACCTTCAATATAATTCAACTCCCTAAAATTAATGCAAATACTGGCTTTGTGCATTCAGCGACTTTGTTTCCACCCAAATATATTTATTTTTTACTTAGTACAATAAATATCTAATAAGCAATAAAAACCTGCAACACTGAAAGTCTTCAAACCTAAATGTAAAGAATTTAAGTGATTTATTAAGTATATCCTCCCAGCCACCAAAAGAGTACCAAACTGTATTAGCCATTGAGAACCAACCTCAATTCTGGGAAGTAGAACACAAAAAGAAAGGAAGAAAAAGAGTATTAATTCACAGGGTTCCTTGTTTGCTGGTTTAAGATGATGAATAAATTTGGCTACTTGAATTGCTCCCCTCTAGCTATTGGCACTAAACCAGAAGCTTCTTCTCAGGACTTAAGACAGGTTTTCCTTCTGGAATGGCATTTAAAGACTCTTCTAAGGTTCCCTCCTCTCCTAAGCCGAGCAGAACCTTGGCTCTTTTGTGTCCTCCTCCTTCCTTTGACCAAGGGGCACGTTTTCTTTGACATTAGCTGATCTACCTAGTCAGCAAGCAAAATAACAGCAAAAACTGAACAAAATTATACACCTGAGCTGTCATGGAAAAAAAAAACCTAAACTAGTTTAACTCAAAGATCCAGACAGAAAAGAGCCAGGACACAAGTGGAAGCTTAAAGCCAAGATGGAAGGCTCCAAGCTCAAGCAGCAGCCAAAAGTAAGAGGCAAAGCACCAGCGACAGCATACAGACATGGTGATGGCAACTTACAATTGAAGAAGGCATTGAAGTCCTCGTCACTGTCAAAATCAAAGCGGGAATATTCACAACTGGGGCTGTCTGTTTTAGAAGGAAATCCCACCTGGGGAGAGAGCAGACAAGGTCAGGAAGGGAGAGAAGTCATCCAACACAACTAACGCCAGTTACAAGGAGACTGAGGGTGAGAAGGACAGTAAAGACATTGAATAAACTGAGATGGATGTTGAGATAGAGCTGTTTGCTCAACAGCGGAGATCACATTTCTGGAAAACAGGAAGTTTCTCAGGCCCCTGCGATACACAGGCCATTTTCACCTGGGCACCTTCTCACACCTCCCTGGCTGCAGTTCTCATGTACCTTCACTAGGTTGGTCATTGATGCACGGAGATACTTGGGAATCATAGCCAGCAACAGGGGGTCACGAGACAGAACTTCATGCCGAAAGAGGGCTCCCCACGTGATCTGGGTGGAAGAACGCAGGAACTGGCCGGAGCGGGGAGAGAGAAAAGAGGTGAAGAGAGAAGGATTTCAGCACTGGAATATCCACCACTAACATTAAGTGTTGTTCTCGGAATTCAACAATAAATTACACTGATTATCTGGCTGAGGCCAAGGCACCTTGCAGGCACGACCCAAACCTCCAGAACTTCCAGACCCAAGTAAATACTAGAGCCAACTGGAAATTCTGCACTTTCTACTTGGCACCTCTGTGTCAGGCACCACTGCTCCTAAAGTAGCGATAATGGAGGAGAAACCACTCTATCTTCCAGGACTTCAGCTGATACACAGAGCCTGGAGAGCAGTATGGGGCAGTTAAGTTCTGCAGTCCTCTACAGGTTAGCACAAATGAGCATTCACATGTCCTTACACAGACACACAATGGACTTTCAGCCCTTTACATACCTGGCTGGGATGGGTTGTGAAGGCTAAAAATGAGTCAAGGTATTTTCCAAAGTTGGATGGTGTTTCCACATCAGATTCGGAGCCCTGTGAGGAAGAGACAGAATTTCGGACAAATTCCTCTCTATGTCACGCTGGGCTCACAAGCACTGTGCCTCTGGGTAAAGCAGCCTCACTACCTCCAAGGCCACGGGCTGTAAAGGAGCAGAGTCAAAAACACCAAACAATTGTGTTGCTCCTGACCCTGAGGAACAGCAAGTTCTGCTGACCAGCCTGTGGGTGCTGGAGGCAGCAACCACCCTTGTTCAAGAGAAAAAGGTGATTTCTTAGATACTGGAGTTCTGTTAAAACCAAATTCATAACTGCTGCTGCCATAAGCCACAATTTCACTTCTACCGGGTCAAGCCCACCCAGCAGTACCAAAGTGGAGCAATGCTCAACTGCAGAATTTCAGGACACCCAGATGATTTCACTCTCTCCAAATGTTTCCTGCCTTTAACATATGGAGTTCTCTTACCAACAACTTTCCAGGATGTCTGTCAGGAAAGTAAGCTTTGCCTGGAGCAAGCCATGCACTCAAGGTTTTGCTGCTCCTCACTAACCTTCACATGACCTGCCGCCCACAGCATCCCAGTTCTGAAGCTGTAAAGCTCAGTGCTACCTCACCTGAATCTGGATGAGAGGACTCTGATCCCCATCTCATTACTTCATTATGGACTAACAGCTCCCACTGTTTAAGAGCAAGTGAAGTCACTGAATGTAGTAACACACCCTTTGCTTGTTGTCCTTTCTTTTCAGAGATAAATTCTTCAAGTGTGGTTGTTGGGTTGTGGGTTTTTTTTTAACCTTCCCTCCCTGTGAGAATTTACTTTGCTGTCACTTGCACAGTCTGGCTGGCTCGCTCTCCCCACAAACAGCACCTCTCAAGAAGCCTGCCTTCGTTACTGTGGGAGCACTGTGCTGAATGGAGAGGGCAGTCAGCAAATAACATGGTGTGAAGGTATCAACATACATCTTCATCTTGACCTTGACAAAAAGCATTGGAAAGATGAACAGCAGGAACAAAACCTGTTCCCACCTCCACCTGGAGAGAATCTTGGTAGAGGAACAAACAGACACACTCTTCTGAGATATTCTGAACAGGGAAATTTCAAAGGTTTCCAGCACAACAGCAGTCTCCGGGAGTAGTTTTTCTGTATCAGTAGATAGAAAGAAACTTGACCAATTTGCAATGAAGCTTCAGTGTTTTACAGAAGTTATAGAAGATGATTCTTGATAACAGCAGAGGCCTGGAATCAGTGAGGGTCTGTGTCTCCATTCAGTATCCCTATGACCCGGCAGCATACAGTTATCCCAGTTCAAGCAGAGCCATTTCTGCCTTTTTCAAAAGCATGAAGAGCACCCTACAGCTACCAAATATGCCACAGTTGCCCCACCCCCAGCACTACATACTAGCCTTACCAGAGCCGCTGCTGGTATTGGCAGAGACTTACTAGCAACGCACAGAGCTGGCTGCCCAACGCACACAGAACTTGGCAAAGTCTCTTCAGGAATACATAGTGCTTCTCCACCAGGCCTTCTGCATCTGCTGTCCTGGGAACGAGTGGAGAGGGAAAAACAGGATCACAGTTATGCCGTAGCCAATGGGCACACTCCTGCCTGCCTTGTAGATGTAAACAGAGGACGAGAGCAATTTGGTTTTATTGCAGTGGGATTTTCTCTGCTACTACCACAAAGTACTGCTTTATTTATTAGCATCTAAAACCTCTGAAATTGCCTCTCTGAAAGAGTCCCTCCTGATCAGTTTCAGGCTAAAAGAGAAAGCAAGCTGGGAAAAGCGTGATATTTACACCACTTTGCCCTTCAATTATGGGATTTGAAAAAACCTGCAGTTCTTCAGTTTTTGCAGAAGAAATAGCGGGGTTTGTTTTCTTGGTTCCTACGGTTAAGCAGTGACATTTTCTGAAGGCCCATCTACAAAGCCATTTGGATACCACTGTGCGTGAAGGTACAGCAGCAGGATGGTACTCACTGGGCAGCAGAGAGAATGTAGTGCATGGCAACGTCTCCAAACAAGACCATCAGAGGCTTCCGGTCCTCCAGCTTACCCTAGGTGTAAAATACACCAAATGCCTCAGTTAGAACGTAACTATTTATTCCCATCTATGAGTGAAATAAGGAGATCGCCAGCTGTCCTTTGATCTGGGGAAGGGCTAGCAGTCCACAAATGATTTCAGAAAGAAATTCCCCCAAATTTCTAAGGGATTCCTGATGTCAAGAGATTTCCCCAAGCAATCCCACCACAGGAACTTTACCCAAAACTGTTCCTGACACATTAACTCCTCTTTGCTGCAGACTGGCTAGTTACTTAAAGGCAGCTGATAAACACTCAGCCTTGACACTAAGCTGCTTGCAGACGTGTGGGTCAAAGCACCTGTTTAGATCCTGCTGCCATTTCTCTGAGCTGCCAGATGACACAGCTGGTGACAGTATTTCCCACTTCACAGATGTAGAAAGTCAGGGATGGGGTGGGGGGAAAGTCAATGGGGATCTCCAAAACAGTGAGAGGAGGGGCGAGCACAGAAGCTGGAGAGGGTTACAGCAGTACTGTGCTGCCGTGACATCCACCCTACATATCATTAACATAAGCAGCCAAGATCAAATTTTCTTTCTTATATAAAAGGGCAAAGATATCATTGCTCAGACTGAAGAATTATATGAGAGGAAAGCAAAGGTGAGCCAGAGGAGCTCAGGAGGAAGAACTCACTTTCCTGCTGACAGCAATCAGAAGACACTCTGCTGCTCCTACTTGGAGCTCAGGTTCATTTAGGAGCAGACACAACATCTCCAAGAGCTTACAGTTGTCCGCTGTGATGTGGCTCAGGGCCACCCAGTCAATGTAGCCAGCCAAGGTGTTGAGTGCTGCTATGCCCACACGGCAGTTTGCCTGGGCCTGCAAACAGAGAGGAGTCAAGAGGTCAGAGCCAGAAAGACACCAATTCCCATCTACCACTGTCCACTCCTGGTACCAGAAACCACCCTGAGAGACTTGAACCCTTCTGCTCCCACCTCCCACCTCTCTCTTCTCAAAAGTCTGTATTATGGGTGAACGTGTCCATCAGTAAATGAGAACTGCACGTGGGAAGACTCCAAAGCCTGAGAAAAGCCTAGTTTAAGTAATCTTGGTCTTAAGAATGACTGACACATTAACTCATGCATAGCTCCACTCACCTTTGGCTCCTGAGACAGATCAGCCTTCTGAAAAATAAAAGAGATGGTAAGAGAATACCCACAGCACATGCTTCCACCACTTCCAGCTGCTGCTGGACAGGCTTAGAATTGAGAAGGCAGCCAGAAGCAGCTTCACAGAACAGCTCCCTAGCGAAAGGGACTGCAACAGTGTCTCCCCCTCAGGACACTGCTGCGGTCATAACCACCTCGGCAGCCTCTGGCAGGAAGGACCACAGGACTTTAAATTGCAAGTTAAGCCGTAATTTCCTTCTCATCCAAAAGATGACACTCCAGCCACCATGCACCAGGGAGACACAGGGGACAAGAAGGAAGGGCATTTCAGTGTTTCCAGGGAAGAAACTTTTGATCTTTTAGAACATCTTCAATCCAAAAGCCAGACGATTTGCTCGTGGTGTCCTGGTTTTGGCAGGGATAGAGTCAATTTTCTTACTGGCAGCTGGTACAGGCTTCTGGACTCAGCATGACAATAATGCTGATAACACACTGATGTTTTAAGTTGCTGCCAAGCCATCAAGGACTTTTCAGCTTCTCCTACTGACCTGCCAGTGAGAAGTCAGTGGGCTCCCAAGAAGCTGGGAGGGAACACATCCTGGACAGCTGACCCAAACTGGCCACAGGGATATCCCATACCATATGGTTGTACTCAGTATATGGCGGGGGAGCTGGCTGGGAGCATCAGCTTTGGGTGTGCTATGCGTCACTTGCACATTATTTTTTCTGTCCTTTTAAGTTGTCTTTATCTCATCCCACGAATTTTACCTTTATTTTTTTACTTTCTTATTATCTCCTTTATCCCACTGTTGGGAGGGGAGTGAAGAGCTGTGTAGTTGTTTTAGCTGGCAACTGGGTTAAACCACCACACATGATCAGCAGGAGAGAGAGCTAGGGCAACCTGGCTCCCGGTTCCAAACATTTAACAGTAACAACACACTGCCTGTGCCACCTTTCTGATTAAAAGAAACAAATCTCTCAGACACACAGTCTTGATTTGTTTTTCAGATGCAAAGACACCACAAGCATTTCTTTCTGCCACAAGGTTTTGGTTTGGAAACTCAGTCCATCAATGTATTCAACACAGTAATTTTAAGTTAATTCCAGACATTTAACTGAGCCACCACACCAGAACTGCATACTTACAAGCACTGCAGATCATTATGGCCTTGGGGAACTGTCCATCATCCCCCCAGTCTCAGTGTGCAGACAGGTAAATGAACACCCAACCCTCAGAATTTACCCTGGGCACAAACATCCCAAAGATCTGCTAACCTGTGGAGTGGTGAGGGCTTCTTGTTCCTGGGGTGCTCCAACCTTGCCAATCAGAAAGATTCCACTGTTAGCAGAAGCAGCCACACTTCAGAGCCTCAAACACTGCAATTCAAACCTTACCTGAAACGTATTCCAACCCAACTACAAAATGCATTAGGGTGTCCCTCCCACCACCATGAACTGCACAGAGCACTGTCTGCTCTACAGGTGGGTTTGTTCTGCCCAGCAGCGCATGAAGAAAATGAACAGAAGTCAGGTAGGAGGAGATGTTTCTTTGACTTCCAGTTTCGCATTTAGTGTGACTCTGGATTTGAATTTATAGGGGATAAAAAAAAAAAAAAAAGACACACCTAAGCAACTAATTTCTAGATTGGTTTCTAGTTGTGCTTCATGCTCATATCCACTTTCTTCTCACAGAACAGATGAGGCTAGTGACTTGCCTTCACTATTGATCCTGACCAACCTGCACATCTCTGACTCTAGGTAGGAACTTGAGAAAGTCTCCTTACAGTAAGAAAGGAAAAGCAGCTCTTGCTAAAACTTGATGAAAAACGGCTTCATGACCTGAGCTCTCAGAGAAAAGGACCAGAGAGGCCCACATGCAATGGCAAGACTTCAGAAACTCATGCATTTTGGTGCATTGATGCAAAGACACCACCGCAGCATAAAAGAGCAGATACAAGCCAAGGACAGCAACTCTTTACCACGTGTTACACAAACTGCCCCAAATCTACTGCTTCTGCCACCACCACAACTTCACTTTGCTAAGCTCCTCCTCTGCTGACCCCTCCGTGTCAGCTGAGCATTCTAGCAGTGCAGATGAGGCACGCATCCACTCCAGCCATTTACACTAGGAAATCCGTGCTAACCCTGCCAACCACCTCCATCCAGTCTCTCTGATCAGCACTGCCTTTCCAGGCCACAGCAACAGGCTCTGAACAGTTTCTGCACTTGCTTCCCCAGCCACTTGCGAGTTGTATCCCAGTTCCTAAACAGCTCCAGCACTGCCTGAGCCCAAGGAGAGGAGACTCTTACCATGCGTCTGTACTTATTGACGTTCTGCTGCAGAGTAGTTAGTAGGAAGTTGAAGATCTTCTCCATGTTCTGGGTGAGGGTTTGCTGGATATCTCGTCGCCGCTGGGTAGGCAGCGTTTGAAATGTCACCACATCCTCTGCCAAACGTAGTAGGATGAACATCACAAGTTCCGTTTGGGTTTCCTGATGTCCCAAAATTAAATATGCTCCCATCAGCACAGTTCAGACATTAGAAGTTCTAGAGGCTAGCTCAGAGATGCAGGGAAAAAGCGACTATGCATGAGGACACAAGTCACACCTTGAGAAAACAAGACAGGAGAATGGGCTCACTCTCTGCTAAATACCACCTCCTAAAATAACTTAATCTTACCAGAATTCTTGAGTCCACCATTAGCCTGTCTCACGTGACCAGGAGTGAGTTAGGCTTCCCTCAGGGTGATGGAAGACTGAAACCCATACTACAAGCAAGTGAGAGAGAACAGACAGGTGTGTTTCATACCCCTTGCTTGGAAAGTGTGTCCAGCTCCTTTAGCATGTCAGGCCAGTGCTGAGGCCATTCACGCTTGATCATCTCCACCACGATGCGAGACAGAACATCCTTAATATGGCTTTCCTCCTCCAAAATACTTTGAGTTCCCTGTGACAGAGGAGCAGCAGAGTTATACGAAACAGCAAACATCAGACATCTGTAATTCTGACCTGGGTTGCAAACAGTCCAAACCACACAAAACAAAACCAACAAACCAAATCACACTGACTTTGGGCAGCACTTCATCCCAGCTACCTCAGATGATACCCCTACCCTCCCCCAAGCACCCACAGATAGTGAAGTCTGGGAACCAAAGGGATTTTCCTCAAAAGAAGGTCACTTGGTCACAAGAACAATCACAATGACATATAAAACATGACAAAGATAATGGTTTTAGTATTCTTGCAGAGGTTAAGAACATCCATATTTACCAAATTCTCTCTTAAGAAATACCACCTTATATTTGTTACACATAAATATACACAAACCTTATACACATTACAAATGCCTCACAACTTCCTACCGTGTGAGGTGGCATGGTTACTGACCTGACTACAAAACTGAGAAAAGCCCTGGAGCAGCCAGGGATGCACAGTAACAAAGTAATGAATCACAGAATTGAATTCAGGTCTTTGTGCTAATAAAGTCTTTTTTCTTTTGCTTCTACTTTCTGTCTCCATGTGAGGGGAATCATGTTTCAGAGAATGGTCTGGGACAGAAAGCACTTACACTAGATATGAGGCCCATAACATTATTCTTCAGATAAACTTTTTCTAGGCGAGGCATGTTGTTCCAGCGGAACCTGTTCGAAAGAGTTTGAGAGAGAGAGAGAGAGAGAGAGAGAGAGAGAGAAGCAAAAAGGATGCCAAGTCAAAAGATTTATAAAGACCTCTGACTTGATTCCCAATAAACCACCGCTTTACCTAAATTGGAGAGGGACTACACCTCACTCACTCTGCCAATGCCCAATCCCTAAATGAAAAGGCTGAGCTAGAACTGCTGCTGGCAAATGGGCGTGCACTGCTTCAGTCAACAGACACGAGAAGCAGCAGCAGCAAAAGCACAAAGCATCAGGTCTGTAGAGGCGGCAGAGAGAGGAATCTCAGAAGCCAACTCATACAAAGCCTCTTTGTTAGCATGAGGCCAAGGACAGAGATCGCTGCGAGGACCTACCAATAACCCCTCGGGCTTGTTCACGTCTTGAGATACCAACGCGCCTTTGAGCCCGGTGAATCAACCTTCCCAACGTGCCCGAAAGCCGTTTTCTCCGCCTTCTTTCACAGGGGAAAGAGGCGGTGCAGGACAGGGACCGTCACCTGCCGCAGGACGGGCTCCCTCCTGTGCGCTCCAAGTGCTCCACTGAGGCGGGAGGCGCCGGGGCGGGAGCAGAGCCCGTGGCAGAGGGCCGGCAGCGTGGCTGGCAGCACGCGGCAGCCCTCCCGGGCGCGGGGGCGCGGGCGGCGGGGCGAGCTGCCTTACTTGACCACATGCTCCAGGATCTGGAGGCCGAAGTGCCGGACGATGGCCGTCTGCGTCTTCTCCGCCAGCTTCAGCCCGCAGGGCACGCAGATGGGACACTTCTCTTTGAACTCCTCGCAGAACTGGGGAAGGGCCAGGGACACGCACACGCCGTTAGAGCGGCGGGCACGGGGGCGGCCGGTACCGGGGAGGGGCGAAGGGGTTGGCGTGGACGCGACAAGGAGGGGCACGCCCGACCCCCTCAGCGCCGCGGAGCCCCGGCTCCCCGCCACCTTCCCGCGCTTGGCGGTGACGCCCAGCGCCCCGGAGGCTGCCCGGGGACCGTACGGACGGGACACCCGCGTGGCCGGAGCCTGGCGCTTCCCCGCCCTGGCCGAGTACCTTGAGCGCCTCCAGACGGTAGCGCTGCGTGGAGGCCGGGTCCATGATCACCGTCACGGCTTTCACCAGCTGCTCGCAGAGGCTGCTCACCTGCTCGGCGGACATGGCGGCGGCGGGAACGGCGGACCCCGCGCCACCGGCCACCAACGGGCGAGAGGAAGGGGCGCCCAGCACGCGGCGCACGCGCGGCACCACAGGGCTCCGCGCATGTGCGGCGCCACGTCGTGGTCGAACGACCCCGGAAACTACAACTCCCATCGTGCCCCGCGCGCTGGGCGGGACGACGACTACGGCTCCTGTTAGGTGGTGAGAGGGGCGGAGTTATTATTGCCGCTAGGCGGTCGGCCGGCCAGTCGGGCGGGCAGGAGGCGCCGGCGGGAGCATGGCGCGGGGTCGGGAGCGGGTAGTGGCCCTGGTAGATATGGACTGTTTTTTCATGCAGGTGGAGCAGCGCCTCGACCCGCAGCTGCGCGGCCGTCCCTGCGCCGTGGTGCAGTACACGGAGTGGCAGGGCGGCGGGTAGGTCCTGGCGGCGGGCGGGAGGGTCCCCTGCCGCGTCCAGTCCCGGCGGGGCTGTGCCGTGCCGTGCCCTGGGCTGCCCGGCTCTCCCGTATCTTTCAGGATCATCGCGGTGAGCTACGAGGCGCGCGCCTTCGGCGTGTCCCGCGGGATGTGGGCGTCGGAGGCGCGAGCGCTGTGCCCCGACCTGGCGCTGGCGCGGGTGCCGCAAGCGCGCGGCAAGGCCGACCTCACCCGGTGAGCGGGGCGGGACAGGGCGGCGGGACGGCCGCCCGAGTGCGGGACGTGTGCCTGAGGCCTTTCCCGCCTCCCGGCAGGTACCGGGACGCCAGCGCGGAGGTGATGCAGGTGCTGTCGCGCTTCGCCGCCATCGAGCGGGCCAGCATCGACGAGGCGTACCTGGACCTGACGGGCAGCGCGCGGGAGCGGCTGCGGGCCCTGAAGGGGCTCCCCCTGGCGGCCGCGCTGCTGCCCACCACGTTCGTGCAGGGGCTGCCCGGCGACCCCGGCACCCGGCCCGGCGGGAAGGGGACTTTGCTCTAAGGGCTTCGCCGCGGGGACGGAGCGCGGTGCTGCTCCTGCGCCGCCGGTACCACTCCCTGCACGTTATCGGAGGTCGGGGGGTGGGCTGTTTTCCTTGCTCTGCCCCAAAGCGAGAGCACGGTAAACGGGATCCACGTCCCCCGGCGAAGGCTCTTCTGGGGTGCCCCCTTCTCGTCCTTGCTGTCGGCATGCTGCTGGTTCCCTGCTGGAGCTCCACAGGGGATGCCCACGTTGGTCCCCTGTGTCCTTTTTCCAGAGGAGCTGCGGCAGCGAGGCTTGCACGAGTGGCTGGAGTCGCTGTCCTTCGATAACCCCGATTGCCCTGACCTGCAGCTGACCATGGGTGCGGTAATTGTGGAAGAGATGAGGGTGGCTGTAGAAGCAGCCACCGGGTTCAGGTGTTCGGCTGGGATCTCGCACAACAAGGTACATGCGTAACGCATCAACCTGGTTTCTTCCGAGTTGCAGCGTCAGGGTGTAGTTAGACAGCATGCGCTTCTCCGCCTCTCCCCCAGCCATGTGGGGACACACCTTTAGGGAAATTATAGGACATCTAGGAAGGGAAGGAGGTTTCTTCAAGAGATGTGGCCTGTGCACTCAGCAGTCGCTTTTTTTAGTGCCTGTGTTCCTGGTGTACCGTGATGAGTTAGTTCATTAGGAAGAAAAGAGTTTTAAGTCCTTCACTCACAAGAGGGTTTTTTTAGGAAGAAAAAACCAAAAAAGATGGTCTTAAAGTGGGAAACCTCCACCTTAAGTTCTAGGCAACAGTGGCTATAGCCAGGGAACGATTTTTGCCAACACGAATTCCCAGTGACTCGGGAGGAATAAGAATACCAGTTTGAGGCACTGGGGTGAGTCGTTTTTCCTCTTTTTGATCGGTCTTTACCCCTGATAGCTGCTCTTTGGGTGATGCTCAGCCAGTTGCTGAGAGCAGCCACAGGAGCAATTCGTGCATGGCAGCAGCTGCAGAAACAAACGGACTTTGATTCTCATTTCATGCTTTGCAGAAAAGGTTTGTACCTACAGAGGTGAGCTGGCTACAAAAGCGCTGTAGCATGTTCTTTGCAGCCATGAGGTTTTGGTAACCTCTGCATTGTGCTTGCTGGTGTAGACAGACGGGTCTTCGGGGATAGCACAATATGTCATAATATCCTTACTCTCTTTAAAAAAAAAAAAAAGGAAAATTCCATTCTAGAAAATGGAAGCTGGGAGAAGCCACAAGGGATAGCAACTATGTTCTCTGCTCTTCTTGATTAAGAAGAGCAAAAAGGTAAATTGAACATCCCTTTCACTGGAAATTTCTACACCAGTGGTCTTCTTCTGCTAGCTATTTCTGCCTCCATAGTCTGTTGTAGTTCCAAGGTGAGCTAGTGAAGAAGTGCCTTCAGTACCTGTGTACAGCTGGTAATAATAGATCCAGTTGTTTCTGCAGCAGTCTAAGATGAAATTTTTCTTCCTTAAGTTCCAAAGCATTGCTTCAGTCTTTATGCTTTTCTTCTTTTAGTCAGTCTACTCAGAACTGTACAGATAAGCCCCTTTTGCAAAGAATTAAACAAGTGCAAAGTGGCTTGCTGAGAGCCTCAAGCATTTCACCCAGCAGGAAACCCTCTACAGCAGCATCAAAGTCCGTTTGTTTCTGCAGCTGCTGCCATGCACGAATTGCTCCTGTGGCTGCTCTCAGCAACTGGCTGAGCATCACCCAAAGAGCAGCCATTGGTGTAGAGACTGACTCATCAGAGAGAGGAAAAGCAACTCACCCCAGTGCCCCAAACTGGTATTCTTCTTCCTTAGAGTCGCTGTGAACTTGTGTCGGCAAGAATCATTCCCTGGCTACGGCAACTGTTATCTAGAACTCAAGGTGCTCAGGGCCTGGGCTGTGAAACTTCTGGGAGATTAAATTGGGAGCTGAAAAATCTGGGCTTGGAAAAGGGTCACAGAAAGGGTCTGAAATAACTGCTTCTTTCGCTGTTTTTTGTGGTTTATGGGGGAGTGGGGAAGCAACCAACAGGCTTTGGCTGAGTCACCGAAAGTGAGGAGGTAACCTGGAGTTACTGTGGACAAGCAGCAGGATGAGCAAGCAATAGGAGAGTGTTTAAGAGAAACGGGGCAAATCCTGCTTCACCTTTGCAGATTAGAGAAGGTGTCAGGAAAAGTAAGATATTTCTCTCTGTGAAGTCTGGAGGATTGGTTCCACTGGCTGCACTTCACTTTAAGAGCAATGTGGGTAAATGGGAAAGAGTCTCCATTGGAACAATAATGATTGGACATGTAGAAAATTACTTGATATGAAAAGTTGGAGGAAAGAGATCTACTTTGTCTAGAAGAGCAAGAACTTTCCTAAGCCTGTAACATGGGCTGTTAATAAAGATCATAGCTTAATAGGCAGGAAAAATAAAATTGCTTAGTTATAGGTGTATCTGTGTTAAAGCAGTGAAAGAGGAAAAAAAATACTGATTGGTTCAAAAAAATCCCAACACCCAGCTAAATGTATTTCACGCTGATCTGTAGAGTCTTGATTCTGTGGTAGATTAGGGTGGGAGGGGAAGCTGTATAGCAGATAAGCTAGAGAACACCCTTTCCAGGCTAGCAGTTCTGTATTTTGCAGATTGCCTTCTGCAGTATTATGTTGCTGTGGACCTCACAGAGAGAAGACTAAAATATTGACACTGAGAAAGAGCGAGCCAAACACAGAAGATGGAGCAAGACATAGTGAGAGAAATAGCCTGGGGAGGATTATGGAGAGGCTCTGGAAGCTCTGGCGTGCTTGTCTGACAGAAAACTAAGCTGAGCAGAACAGGTGATAAAGATACCCCAGCTGTCTGGAGCAGGAGCCCAGCCTTTGCAGGCTAGAGGTCTGGAAGCAGCAGTGCTTTCAGTGTTCCCAGCCAACATGAGCCAAGTCCCAAGGTGTGTGCTACCCAGGAGCAGGCAATGGTGCAACTTGCCCATCCTTCCTAGCAGCTGTTCCAGAGGGGATACAGCACTTGCTGTGAGGTAGAGTCACAATAAAGTCAGTGCAAAGTTTGTAATAACAGGGTTTTCACCCCTTTCTGTGTTACAGATGCTGGCAAAACTGGCCTGTGGGTTAAACAAACCCAACCGCCAGACGCTCGTGCCTTTGCGATTTGTCCCACAGCTCTTCAGCCAATTGCCTGTCGGCAATATGTGAGTACTGGGGAGCTGCCCACTCTGTGGGGCCTGGGGCTCAGGCTGACCGGCTCTGTGGCAAGAGAGTGTGTTCAGAATGCTGGTGCTGCTTTCTTCCTGGTAACAGCCTGGATTGTGGAAGCGCCCTGTTAATCATCACTGTCAAACTTCCTTGTTGGTTTGTCAACGATGCTCACATGAGCTAAAGTGACTTGGGGGTAGGAAACTCTCCCTGGCCATCTCAACAGAGTAATTTATGCCAATAAATAGCAGCAAGTAAAGGCTTTCAACTCCTCAGTAACTGCTCACCAATGCTTGTAAAAAATTGAGAGGAAGTCCTGTCAAGAATCCCTCGCAGCTGTGAGCATCAGTTCAGGAGGAGTTTGGGAGCTGCATCCCTGCCAGTGGAGGGATGGCACTCAGAGCCCACTAGTGCCCTGTGGGCAGCCCTTCCCCAGGGAGAGCTGTGCCTCAATATGACTGTTGGGGTGCACGGGTGTAAGCCAGGAGGTGTTGTGTACCTAGTGCTTTTGTCATGACAGTTTTTGACTGGTGCTAGCTGTTCTGAGGTAGGGACAGCTGCCGCAGGAAGACTTGGCATAATCCCCACGTGATGTTTCATCTGTGGTTTTTCTTTGTCTCTTCCCCTGCTGTAGCCGTAACCTGGGAGGAAAGCTTGGCACTGCCATCACAGACATCCTGGGAGTAGAGTACATCGGGCAGCTGACACAGTTCAGTGAGACAGAGCTCCAGACTCACTTTGGAGACAAAACTGGGTAATGATAAACCACTTGCCACAACTTGGCTCTTGGCAGGAACTGAGATTTCCTTTTGGTCACAGGGTGTTCTGCTACAATTAGAAAGTTGGAAGGTAAAATTTCAGTGACATCTTGGAGAAGCATTGGCCTGGCGGGGCCACAAATGGCTTTACAGTCTCCTATGCTCCCAGGCACCCTCCCCAGGATAGTGTTTTGCCTGTCAGCCAGCTCCTCTGCTGCCTTCTGCAGTGTCTAATGATGGGGCCAAGGTGTGAAGGGCTCCCCGCAGGCTGGGAAACACACAGCCTTGACAGCCTCATTACAGAGGAAATGAGAAGGCTGGACTGGAGCCTGAAACACCGCTTCAAGGCCCAGAGCAGCAGTTGGGGTGCCCTGCAGGCTGGTGAATTGTTGCCACTTCAGAAGAGGTGGGAGTTGTGCTGTTAGGCAGTTGTGGCGTGAAGGAAGCCTGCCTGCAGCTGGGGCTGCAGTTGCAGAGCTGGGGCTGAGAGGCAGAGTCACAGCTCACACAAAACTGAAAGCATGGCTCAGCAGAAGGCTGGCTTGCCCAGCGATGCATGTCTGTGGCTGCCTTCACCTCATGCTTCCTCTGTGACTTTCAGGTCCTGGCTCTATGATTTGTGCAGAGGAATTGAAGATGAACCTGTCAAAAACAGGTACCTGCCTCAGTCCATTGGCTGCAGCAAGAACTTCCCTGGGAGGACAGCCCTAGCCACACAGAAGGAGGTAGAGGAAGCCTACATTGAGCACAAGGCTTGGCCTTTGCACTGGAGAAGTTGAGAATGCTGAAAGCTGGAACTGGCTTACAAAACTGCTGCTTTTCTGTGTCGCTGTCTGTGTCCTGAAATTCAAGACCTAGGAGCTCAGTGGGAGGTGGTGGTTCAGGCCCCAGAAAAGAGGAAAATTTGTTTGATAAAAATGCATTGACAAACTCCTGCATAAAGGAGTCCAACCTTGTTGCCATTTCCATGAGCAAAACTGTCAGCTTGTGCTCTTCAAAAAGCATTCACGGTGCCAAGTGTCAGTGGCTCAGTTGCTATAAAGAAGGTAACTAGCCCAAAGGAGGATGTGCCTTAACCTGTTAGCTGGGGAGAGGATCTCACAGAGCTGCAGGGAGACACAAAGAGAGATCTGGGTCAGGGGACTGAGGTTACTTGGCAAAGTCTAGTAGTGACAGTGCAAGACTTGTATCTACAATTCCTTGTTTCCAGTGTTGAAACCTCACCTGGGTTGATTTCTGCAGGAATAATCTAGATATTCTGTGTTTATTCCAGCCTGATCCCCCTGCAGCGGCCTGGGGGCAGTGCTGTGAGTAGAGGCCTGACCTGTCTGTCACCACTGTTTTGTCCAGGTGCAACACTGGCTTCTACAGCTGGCCTTGGAGCTGGAGTCCAGACTGATCAAGGACAGGAGCCAGGTAAGGAGGGGAGGCATGGGGATGGTGTTCTTCTTTCTGGCCTTAGGAAGCCAGGCAGAGTGTGTGCACTGTGAGCTGTTTGCAGGAGGCTGGAGTGGGGGGTGGTGGTGGAGGAGTCTGCTTGCCTGCGGATGTGTGCCTGCGTGCTGAGGTGCCTTGTGCAGAGGTGTGCAGAAGCTGGATCACAAAGGATGGTTTTGCCCTAGAACGTTACAGGGCCAAAGATGGTCCCTGTCCCTTGCTTCAGGATGCAGGGACCTGAGAGCCACTGCACCTTCATCCTGCCACACCGCTGCTCCCTTGCAAGCCCTTTGGTGGTTGCAGCTCTGCCTGTGCTGTGGGCTGTGAGAGGAAGCGATACGTTCAGGTCCGGGTGGTAGATCCAGGTGCTGTGCGGGGTTGGGGACAAGGAAGGCTGTGCAGCAGCTGGAGGAGAGCAAGGACTGCGTTCCCCGTGTTGCGTGGTGCAGCCGTACGACCAGAACGCTTCTGTCCGGTGTCGAATCCGGACAAGCTGCCGTCTGTCGTCCAGCGCCCTCCGGAGGTGGCAGCTGATGGTACAGGGTTGTGGGCAGCGAGAAGCCTCCTCGGCCGTCCCTGCTCTTTCCTGCAGGTGTCGCTTGAAGCCCGGCTTCTCTTTCTTTTTTTTTTTTTTTTTTTTTTTTCCTTCCCGCAGAACCACCGAGTGGCCAAGCAGCTGATGGTGGCCATCCGCATGCCAGGGGACACCCGGGTGTCGCGCTTCTGTGCTCTGAGCCGCTATGATGCACAGAAGATGTGCAACGATGCCTTTGCCCTCATCCAGAACTGCAACGTGGCTGGGGCTCACCAGGCGGCCTGGTGAGTGTGGGAGGGGAAGCGGTTTGTGTCCCTGTTGGGCTGTCCTGCTGCGGGAGGTGCAGGAGGAAGCCTCGGACCTGGTAGAAAGGAACAAGTATGTTATGCTGACTATTGGGAAAAGTGATCCCCAGCACACATGATGTTAGTGGTAGGACAGCTGTAAGACAGCCTCTTCCTACCTTGCATCCGGTGAGACACTTAAGACTTTTGCCCTTGGAGCTGATTGCTTCTGACAAGGGGTGTCCAGCTGGAGTGTTAGTCCTTGCTCTCCTGGGCCTGAGAAGCTGCCTGGGCCTTGCTTTCTTCCCCTAAAGACAAAGGTGGGAGGAGACTCTGGGGCAGGAAGTAATACGAAGGATTGCAGTGCTTGTATTCAACATTACTATTTTCCTTCATCCTGCACCATGGTGAAGGTGGAGGCATAGGTAAGGCATGAAGGTCCCACCTGTCATGCCCCAACAAGGCTACTGCTCCCCTAAGGCTTGCTTGGGAGTCTCACAACAGCTCTGGTCTCTGGTGGATCTAAGGGCCAGGCTGGCAGCCAGCTCCAATGCCTTTCCTTCCCTGTAGGAAATGCTCTTCTGGGAAGAGGCTTTCTCCTCTGCCCAGTGTCGCATTCTGTGTCCCCAAGACCATTCCGGAGGTAGCCATACTAACACTTTATCAGAGGAATCGTCTCTCCTATCCCCTGCCAGATAGCCAGACTGCAATGCCCCTTTCTCCTGCCTGTGAACATTTTGTGTATCTTAAAGTCTTACCTCAAAGGAGTTCTTGCTTCCCAGGCTGGTGTCTGAGCTGATGTTGGCATGTTCTTTGCAGGTCTCCACCACTCATATCTGTGCTTCTCTCAGCAAGCAAGTTCTCAGAGCCTGCTACACTCTCGGCAGGCATTGCCAGCTTCCTGACGAGTGATACTCAGCCTGATGGCACTGCCGCAACCAGCCAAAACACTTTTAGGAGGCCCAGGGTCAAGTTCTTCAGGAGCCCAAGCAAAGATCTCCGGCAGAAGCCAGCTAATGCTATTGAGTCGTTCTTCCAAAAGGCGACAGAAAGGCAGCCGTCGCAGACAGCAGCAGCCACTAGCCTGCCCACTGCTACCACTGCAGTATCACCTGTGACTGGCTCCCCAGAGCACCAGGAGAGAGATGGCGTTGGTCTTGCCTCCATGCAGTCTGACCTGGAGTCCCCTGTGAAGTGGAGCCCCAGAAATGGGGGTCCTACTTCTCTTTATGAGAAGTCACTCTCTGATGCTGCACAGACACCCTCAACTCCACCCAGCTCCAAGACCCTGCTGAAATTAGAGACAGCTAGGGGAGGAAATGAACAGAATTTGCCACTCTCTCCTGAGCTTGCCTTGCTCTGTCCCACCTCACCAGGGGACCAGCAGCGCTGTGAGAAGTGTGACCAGCTTGTGCTGGTGTGGGAGTTCCCAGAGCATATGGACTACCACTTTGCTCTGGAGCTGCAAAGCTCTTTCTTGGAGCCCAGTGCTCCCACAGCTCCAGCGGCTACTCCCAACTCCAAGGCTGCAGCTTCCAGGTCTCCTGCCAAGACAAAGAACAAGCCCAAGACTGCAGCAGGATCTAGTGCAAAACGACCCAGAGAGGGGGTGACAAGAACTTTAGACTTTTTCTTTAAGCCCTTACCTCCTTAAACTCACACTTTTAGATAATCGGTGTTTTTTAAAGCATCAGTGTTTTTAAGTACAGTTCATTTTTACACTGTCAGGTTTTAATGCAGAAATATCTAATAAATTATCTGTACCCCAAGCCCTAAAATAAACTGGAACTCATGACTTGCTTGCCATGCTGGGCACATCTGGTTTAGCTGGTGGCAGCTGGACTGCCTCTGCCAGCTTGGTGCTGCCAGAGGGTGCAGTGTGTTCTCACCTAGACCTCCTGCCATGGGTATTTCCATAGCAGCACTGTTCCCACAGTTCTCAGTACCTCTGGTAAAAGCAGGCACAGCAAGCACAGCGGCTCATCTCATCCTAGGGACTCACCTGCCAAGCCTGGGCTTGAACCCCAATCCTGTCACTTGGTGAGCCTTTGCCCCATGGTGGTTCTCCAGCTACAGTTGCAGGCCTTGCCCATAATGTCTCATTTACATATGGTAGTTAGTCCTGTGCCGCATCCTCTCTGCCTGAAAGACACTTGGTTTTTATTACACACATACCACCCCCAACCAGGATTTTTGTTATAGGCAGTTTGGCAATTCCCTCAGTGCAGCCATCCATTGTGTGATGCTTATCACCAGCTCTGGAGCAGCCAAAAAAGACTGCTCATGTCAAATAAGATTTGAGGAAGCTGGGGCTGTGTGGGCAGACTTTTTGTTGTCCTTTTTGAAATCTCAGCAGCACTTCCTGATAATTGTCATTGACACAAAAACAGTCTACTGCTGGAGTCCTCACGGAAGGGATGGGAAACATGCCAGAGTCTCACAGCCCTCTGTGAAACCTTTCCTCCATTGCAGAAAGGGTGTGAACACATTTCTTTTCCTCCTTTCTAGACTTTGGGTGATACTACATGCAGCTTGATAACAGGTATGTTTTGACTGTGCTCCGCCAGATGGCCTGTTCAGGTCTCTGGGCCACAGTGCACATCAGAGTGGCTGCCCCTGCACACCACAACAGAGCTAAAGCAACGCTGAATATCATGGAGGCGACAAGCAGGCTCTGAGAGGGTGAGACCAGCTCCAGGGCAGGAGATGGGCTTGCACTCAGCTGCACAGCAAAACTCAGTTCTTGTTGGCTTCCTCCAGAGATGCTGCCGCCAATAATTTGAACTCAAGTCTTAGGGCAGGAGGAAGGAACGTGCCACGTCAAGGCAGCACTGCGTGGGGTTTGGAAAGGCTTTGCAGAGTTTCATCAGCTGCAGGCTCTCCCTGAGCCGGCAAAGAGCCTTCCAGGCAACACATAATGATGCAAAGGGCAGCTGCATTTGCATGTGCTGTTTGCCCTTCGAGCTGCACCGTCCTCCATGGAGCATGGGGCTGGTCTTCCAGCAGTGATCTTGTGCTGGGAAGCTGCTACGCTGCTGTCAGTTAGGGTCTAATACTTGAGAAAAAAGAAAAAAAAAAAAAAAGAGTTTCTAGCTTTCAGGAAGCACAAGCAGCTCATTGTAGCTGGTGCATGCAGCTCTGCTGGTAGTCGCTGGAGGAAGGAATTACAGAGTCACTCACATTAATAACAGTCCTCACCTTGCAAAGCAACAAATTTCCCAAAGTCCTCACGCAAACCAGTCTGGCAGGGTTGCCTCGAACTCCTGTGACAGTGGCACATCCTAAGTGACAGGACTGCAGACAGCACTACTCGGCAAAACCCAGTTGGGAACAGGCAATTCTCTTTAGTGAACTGTCACCTCCACGGGGAAGCCTGTCTGCCTCCACTTGTCCCAAGGGAACAACCTGTTCTCCTGGAGAGAAGGCAGTCGCAAGCCCCTTGATAAGGTCGAAGCTATTTTAAAACCAAACCACCGGGTTAGTTGCGTGCCCTAGAAACCATCCCTTTAATTAGACTCCAGGGGAATTTGTGACTGCGAGGAAACACTCACCGCAGCCCACTCCGCCCTCAACAGCCCGAAGTGCTGTGCTCAGGGTGACGTGGCTGCCTGTCACCCCAGGCTGCACACCCAGGATTGCTCAGATAAGCCAGCAGAGCACGGTTGTAAACAGCATGTAAACAGGAGCACGCGTGCATTCCTTCCATACCGCAGGACGGTATTTATGGGGCTGAATGCAGGAAGCTTAGAAAGGGTGGAGGGCAGATGACTCCAACTGTGACCCAGCTCCAAGGGCAGCAGGGCAAGAGCCCAGCTCCACCCTCACTCATTGTATAATTCAGTCAGCAAGCTCAATAAAACATCTTTATTCTGTACATTTATATATAGGTGCTTGGGGAACAGGGACAAACCCCAGCATTAGAAAAATTCAAGACAACAAAACAGCAATTATGAAGCGCATGGCACCAAGAACAGTCATGCCACAGATGGCAGGGATGAGGTGAGACTGCTCATCAGCTATTTCAGAGGAGGTCACAGCACCCTATGCCTGCTTTGGAGCAGAAAATATTAGGGCTGCTACAAACATTTGGAGACCCCCCATCCCCCAGGAAGCTTTCTTTGTGACCCACTAGCACCAAAGGGAAGAGCCTGCTGGACGCTGGGGACCGTCCTTCTTGCTGGCAAGCCCATGTCACCGTAACACCCAGGCTACTGCCAGGATGGGAAGAAAGAGGGATTCTGCTTGAGCAGTGACCCTTAGCTCCCATCTCACTGCTGGGATGATGGGAAAGATGCAGCTTTTCAGCTGGGTCAATGCTTTCCCAAGGGACAGGTGACTCCCAGCACTACAGAGCTGCCTCTGAGTCCCTTCATACAAACCACGGTGGCTTCCTCATGCCTCTACACACTTCCTGCAGGGTGCAGCCACCACCTCCCCACCTGCGAGAGCCCAGCCCAGTGGAGATCATGTCCACTCTGCGATGGCCACACATTGGCATGGTTTGCTCAGCCCCACAGGTGCTGCCTGTGCCCAACAGAATGGTAGAAGGGCTGTTTGGGTGTCCAAGTGCTGTCGCAGGCCCTCGCCCTTCTCTTCTGTCAGGGCTGGCAGGCCACCGTGCCATGTGACAGGGCTGTCTGAAGGCCTCTTGCTTCCAGCTGACAAGTTTGGTCTAACAGTCAACAATAAACCCAAAAGCCTATGTACAGCTCTACAGCCCCTGCTGCGCCCCCCAGGCTGTGAGTAGCCTGCAGTAATGGTCATACAGGGGTAGCTACACGACTGGCGAGTGGAGACAAACTTGCTCCACTCTTTGTGCACAGAGTCCTTGCTGGCAACACCAGCTTTCTTCTGACAACAAACCCCAGTGGCAAGGGAAAGAAAAGAAGTCTTTCTCAAAGAGAAAAAAATAAAATCACGCCACTGTCAAATCACATCTAACCAACAGAATTCACCCGGTTCTTAGTTACACAGTCTGTCCTCCTCACACATCAAGTTAAGTGTGTGAGGAGCGAGCTGGGCTGGGCCCTGGAATCACCACACCGGGCAGCCCACTGCAAACCACTGCTGCCGACACGCAGGTGACACCTGCAGTTGGACATCCGTGGAAACAACCTGCACACACCAGCACAGGCGCCTGCTCTGCCCCATTGAATGGTCTCCTGCCCAGCTGCTGAAAGGAACAGATCCAAGTGCAGACTCTGCCTTCATGCCGTTATGTCGGGAGGCTGTGCCCCTTGGACCAGCCACAGCTTCCTGGGAGTCAGAAAGCAGGATGCTGAAGGAGTGTGTACGTGTGAGTGGGGAACAGGACATCTGTCCAACGGTAAGACACTCAGGTTGGACTAATGCAAAACCAACACACAAACGGACACAGAGCAGATTAAAGCCAACCAAGATTAGAATGGTTAAAAAGTGTCCTGAATGCATTCTGAGAGGTTCGACCAAGCCCCCTGGGTAGCAAGGTCTCCGCCATCCCCCGCCCGGAAGGATGTGCTGCAGGATGACTCAAGAGAGGATTGTTATCAACCCAGCACTCAGAGAGAATAAATGAGACCAGATCTTGTGTCAGAGATGGAAAATCATCCCTTCTCTGCCAGCCTACAAGGGTTCTGCTCCTCCCAATCAGTAATTTTCAAACAGTAAACAAAGCCAGAACTTGCCTGCCCAGGTCTGCAGGTGCCTCTGATCTATCCTGAAGGAGGGCAATGTAATGAAAGCTGCAGGCGATGTGGAGAACATGCTTAACTTGCCCCTTGTATGGCATTGAACGCAAGAATCTCTCCCAGGCTCCATCTCACAGTGTGAAGGAGAGGCACCCACACTAGAACAGGACAGCAGCAGCTCCAGGCATCACTCAGAGCACCACGGGAGCTTTCATCCTTCTCCCCGGGTGTTGGTGAGTGGAGATCTTTCTGACCTAGTGGTAGTCAGAAGCTCAGCTGTCCAGGCCCCAGGGACTCCTCCAGGCCATTTTCTTTGGTGGTGATGGCTTGGAGGTCAGTGACATGCCCAATGCCTTTGGTGACTCCTTCACGGAAAAGCAGCTTGGCTCCAATCTTCAAGTATTCAGGATGCTTGATGAACCTGAAACGGACAACTGCTTTCTCTCCTGTCCGCAGCTTGTCCTGAAAAGTAAAAAGGGAGGGCTTAGAACCATCTGCCACACTAATGCATGCAGGAGAGGTGCATGTGGATGAGGCAAATGAGCAGGTTGGCATGGCCTGAGCCCTTCCCACTCTTGTATGCGTAAAGGGAGACAGGAAGGCACAAGCCCTGGAGAATGGAAAGTTCACCTCCCTCCAGAGTCTTTCTGCAGTCCATCCTGCTGCTTTTTTTTCTGAGAAGGAAATTCTTTATCATGTTGGAAGCAAAAGCAGCCAGATGGGCAGGATAAAGGGATGGAGTGTGATCCTAGGAAGTGACCCAGCTGCTCAAGATACAAGTAATCCCTAGCTGCTTGAGAAGGCATGGTGGAATCCAAACAAATCCCACAGGGAGTTCCATCTACCTCCCCTTTCTTCCCATACGTACCTTTCCATGGATCTTCTCTACGATAGCAGTCTGTCGCACATTCCCCACATGCACCGTCACCTGAAACCCCTTCCGGAAAGTTGTGGCATGGAACAACAGCACAATCTCGGCTTCAAACACTGAGCAGATGGTGGGATTCATTTCTGGGCTCACCATGACCATGCCCTGCACAACAACCCAAAAACTCAGACCATTAGGGACAGTCTTCTTGCTTCTGAACAGCCTCCAAAACCACAAACCTATCTCCACTGTGTGACCTGAGCTTGCTTTCCTTTTCAGCCTTGTACTCATCCCCCCAGTTTGTCCATTTCCTTCCCTTCCAGCAAGTTTCCTCCAAACATCTCCACTTCATTCCCACCTACCAGTGGGGGATCCTCACCACAGCAGGACTCACCTTGCGCAGCAGGGAGCGGTCAAAGGGTCCAAGGGCCAGTGTGGCTGCCTGCCCAGCCCGCAGCACACGGCAAGCAGAGCGGTTGCGCTGGATACTGCACACTTTCAGACGGAGGAACTTCCCATCGTCAGTGGGACCAACAACTAGGTTCTCCCCTTCTCGGCAGATGCCACTGCCCAGGGCAGAAGAGCAGGACAGAGTTCATCAGGAGACAAGAAAGAAACATCACCCTCTAAGATCAACTTGCACAAACTCCCCAGGGCCAAGAAGTTGTGTCCTTGGACTCTTACCTAAGACCAACTATCAGAGACGCAAAGCTGGCGGGAACTGAGATTTCCTACAACAGGGGCCAAACTATCACTCCTAACAATGTCCCCAGTGCTCTGCCACAATGCACTGATTCTGCTGGAGAGATTGCAGTGACACTTGTTCTGTGTGGATGCACTGGTAGCCAAATCTCTCTGAACACTCCTGAACATTGAGGGAAAGCTTCCTTCTCATGGGGTAGCAGGCAGTTAACCTCTGTTGGGATTAGAAGATTTGCCCTCTATACTTCCTCCTCCTGCTTGAGGAAGGAGAAAAGCAATGACTCAGGATCATGGCTAACCTCTGCCAACTCTGGGTTCCAGCATACCACAGGTCACATTCTTAAGCCAGCAACGTTAAAGCAGACTCTCTGCTTGCCAGTTTGTCACCAAATGGTCTGCCCATGGCACCTCCCAACACCACACAGGGCTTTACCCTTGCTTGGCTCAGTCATCTGGCAGAGTCAGGACTGAGCCTCGCTCTGATTTCACCTCTGTAGCAGATGACCAACTTTGTGAGAACTCCAGCCACCATTGACACCCACATTCGTCTGCCCAGCCTCACTTACCTGGACAGAGTTCCTCCCACAACAGTCCCCACCTCTGGCACAGTATAAATTTCATCCACCTGCAGCAAGGCAACAAGAAGGAGCTGCTCAGACAGGTGTGAAATAGCACACCAGAATGAGGATGAGGTGCCTGCCACTTGTGTGGAGGGAGGTGAGCTCTCTGCTGGTCATCAGACACCATCTCAAGAGCTTTCATGCTACATTCCCATTACAGGAACCTCTTCCTTTCAAGTGGCAACCATAGAATCTTATCCCTGAGATGACCAGCCTTTGGCTAGGATAGAGCCCAGCCTAACAGGCTTTTTTTCAAGAGTCGGGCCCTTTCTATAATGCCTCCCAATAGTTCAGGAGTTCACCATGTCTCGCCTCATGGTGTCTAGATGCCTGAGATGTTTGCCAGATGTCACAGCAATGAGTGCAGGGGACTTGAAACAAACTACCCTTACACACCTGAAACTCTGTGAGTTGCTGCATGAGTTCCTCCTGCTCTTTACTGTTGGTCAGTGGAGGGAGGATGTTGAGGAAGACTTTTAAGAGATCCAGATTCTCTCCAGAAACACTGGACAGTGTGAAGATTGGGGTGATGCTGTCAGACACAAATAGACAAGAATAAGCAGAAGGCCAGAGCACAGCTGCAGAAAGGATCTGTGATTCTGATCCTATGGAGTCCAGAAAGAAAACTGAGGCTACAGTGATAAATGGCTAGAGTGGGAGGGCATGTGGGCTAGGTACGACACTGCAGTAGCCCCTGTCTCAGTGGCTGGTCAAGGCACCAATTCCCTGTCAACCCACACTTCTGTCATGGGAAAGTAACTGGTGCAGCCTCAGGCACCTTCTGCTCACGGAGCTGAGAAAAAAAAAAGGTCTGGGAGAAGAAAATGCCTTATTGGGGAATGCAAAGATAGGAAACTTGATCAGGGACCAAGATGTTCCAAGATGTGGTCACTCTGCCCCAGCTCTGCACGGCAGCCCAGTCTGAAATGTCTGCTCCCAGCAGAAGAAAGGAATTGTCCCTTACTTGGGAGATTGTGCAAACTGTTGTGCTGCTGTCACAGCATCATCATCTGAGTTCACAAGCAGGGGGAGCTTGTTGCAGCCTGGCTGCTTCAGGATTCGCTCCAGCTGCTTCACTGTCCGTTCCACGGTGGCTTTTGAACACAAGTCGACTTTGCTGATGACAATGAAGAAGGGGACCTTGAGAGCCATGGCCAAGCCCAGGTGCTCTCGCGTTGTGCCTGCTGCAGGGGACAAGCAAGAGTGTAAGTGCAGTAGCAGTCATCACTGTTGTTTATTTATGTGACAGCTATGTCTCCTGGCTCTCCCACTGACCCACCCTAAAGATTTCACCCTAACTGCTCAGTTCATCAGGCAATGAAAAAGCAAAACTGTTCTTTTAAATAAGACCAAATGTCTGTCCAGAAAAATTAAAAAAAAAAAAAAAAACACACCAAGAATTTTTGTGACTGATCTATTTCCTTCAGAAGCATATGTCAGTTTTCATTCTTGGGCTACAGTTTGCCAGAAAAAAAACCCAAAAAACTGTTGAGGAAAGATGTGGAAGAACTCCAGCTGCCTATTTACAAGGCTTCAGGATTCACCACCACGAAGGATATGTCAAAACTGTTTTGTTTTTTTTTCTGGCAAACACAACCTCAAATTCCAAATTCCCTCTGTGCAGGGTACAGTTTATTGCAGTCTATAGCTGGTGAGAAGATCCCAGCTCTGCTTCCCGCCCAGGCATTCACAGGCAGGGGCTTACAAGAAATCAGTACAGGCTTCCAGAATAGTTTGTTGGTTTTTGTTTTTTCTTCTGACAGCTATTCCCAGCTAGCAAAGACCCACTCCCCACCATTCTCCATTTCTCTTCATGTGTTACCATCACATGGGCAGGGCAACACTCACCAATGCCGGTGTTGGCACTAACCACCAGCATAGCAAAGTCCGGGCAGTAGCTGGTGAGGCCAAAGATGGTTGTTTTCAGATACTTGTGGTGTCCAGCCAGGTCAATGAAAGTGATCATTTTGGAAGAACTCTCACAGATCTCTTCTGCTGTTCGGGAGTCACTGTAATTTACCACCTGAGGAACATGATGACTCGGTGAGAGAAGGAAACCCAGCAGGGAAGTGAAGAAAACCCAGCTCTTATCTATCTACTTTGGCCTCAGAATTAGTGAGGTCATTCATCATACATGCAAGAATCTGTTGTAAATGAACAAGTAGCACTCAGGTTCAGCTAAGTGGACACAGAGCTGTGCAACCTCTCTTCCTTCATGTCCCACTCACAGTTGTAACAGGAGGGTAGTTCTGTTCTCCTCCAGTTCTCCAAGTTCAGCAGCCCACTTCCTCACCTCTCCTTTGCTGTTGAAGCCAAGGATCTCAAAGCTGATGCTCGATGTTCTTCCTGACTGGATTTCATGGAGATGTCGGAAGAGGTTAAGGCGCGCTCTGCCCCGCCCATTGTCCAGCTCTCCTTGTGTTAGGACACCCAACAGGGTTGACTTCCCTGAGTCCACGTTCCCCAACACAGCTACTCGCAGGTCTAAGAACTATAGGGAGAAGAACAGAGAAATCATGAAATTTAGCTGCCGCTGTGTTAGGTGTGCGTGAACACTACATGGCAGTGGAAATGTGCTTCAGAGAGCTTCCTTCCACGACAGACACAGTGCAGTGTAATCTTGCTCATATCCTGCTTGTGATCCCAGAAAACCCCTGCCCAGGAGTTGTGATGCACTCTCTAAAGCTGTGATGTAGCACAACAGGCTTAGATAGCGCACAAAAAAAAAATCATTTAGACTTATAATTCCTTCCTTGTTTGCACACTGGCCTGCACCAGAACTGCTGCTGTAGAAGTGAATTAATTTCTCATCTCTGATCCAGGCAGTCTTCCCTACTGGTATCTGCCTCAACCACAACTTAGAGATTAAAATCAGTATCATCAAGCTTTCCTCTGGGAGATCTTTAAGGTCAATTTATGACAAAGTGCCTCTAGGGTTTGGGCTCCCATCCCAAAAGGAAATTGCCTGTGTGAAGTGTTTAAGTCTCCAGCAGGAAAGGATGGCCAAGCTGCAGGTCCCTACCTGCTGGTTGTCAGGCACCTTTCGGACAAGCACCTCTGTTATCTTCCTTGGAACGTCGCTGTCGTAATCGACTTCCCTCTCTCGCAGCACCGTAATGTCAGCCCCAACCCTGCCACAAACACAAAAGGAAGAAGTGAGACACACTTGCACTTGGCAGCTCTTACACCTCTAGAATCAACAGCTGACAAAATGAGTGGGATGAAAGCTGGTGATAGCAGGGAAGAAGCCTCAAGCTTCCAGCCAAAAGCATCATAACTGCCTTCGTTATTTCCAGAACCTCACGACAAGGGAATTTCAGACATACAGGTGTGCTCCTCGGGGTGCTTCCAGGGCTGAGCCTCTCTACTGGAAGCTGTTTATGCCTGCAGGTCCTGCAGATGAAAGGGAACACATACTTCTCCGCCATACGGCGCAGCGTCTTGAGTGAGGCACGCATCTCTTCCTCTGAGAGGCCCACCAGAAGCCCGTTGTCCTCCACGCCGATCTGATAGACAGCCTCACCACGGCCCTCCTGTAGTCGCCACTTCATCTGTGTCACCAGGTGCTCAAAGCGGTATTGGGAGGGATTCACTAGCTTTAGCTGTTTAACAGAGGGAGTAGTTATAGTCACAGCCTGGATGCAGAGGGAATCCCATTGCCCAAGCCAGCAACTCCCTAACCTAACACCATGAAGCAATGCCCCCAACTCTGACCTACTTCTAGAAAACACAGCCCACAGAAGCCACAGGACAGGCAAGAAAGGGTTTCACAAAGGTGCATAAACATGATAGAAAAACACTCCTGCATCTTGCCAAAGGGATCTGTACTCTTCCTGCTGTGGGGGGTAAAGACAGCACTGTGGGACCTATCTGTGACACAGGAGCCAAACAAGTGCAAATGGCAGAACAGCCTGAGGAAAGTGACAAATTATTATCAGGGACACCTGCAGCTCTCTACAAAGAAAGAGGATCATCTCCTAAAAGAAATTCCTAACAATGGGTACTGAGATCATATTCTTCCAGCACAGCACACTGGGTTTTTCTAGGCACAGGGACACAGAAGATAAGTGATAGCTCCTTAATACAGTGTCCACCTTCCAGTCCTTCCCTTCTTTGGAAATGTTCCTCATATATGGTCTTTGGTGAAGTTACTGCAAAATAACCCTCTGGGAGGAAGATCTCCTTCTGCAGTCTCAAAATGCTCACCTTATACTCGATGTTCCCATCTTCTGCCTGGTCAGAGAACAAAGCAAGACAGAAAGGTTAGGCGCTGTACCAGCAGGGGCTTCTAGAAGCATCAGCTGCCCAGATACTCTGCAGTTTGTGCTGACAGTTTCATACAGAGGGAAAGTTGCAGAAAAACACAGGCAGAAAACACCTGTGTTATGTCGTGGTCTCTTCCACCATTCATTCCTACACTCAGCTGGAACTTGCTTTAGGTTTGTTTCGCTGTTTGCATCCCACATCATGAAAACCAGAGGACAAAAATGGAAAGGGACACAGGGGCTAACACTGTTTTGGGGGGACTTTTTTTTTTACTGTCAATAAAGAGCAGGGCCAGTCTAACAGTCACAGAAAGAGTTCCAGCTTCAAAAAGGCACTCATCCACGATCCACAATGCCACCCTCAGCATCCTGCTCTCACTCTATCCAGCAGCTTCCAATCACCCAATGTGCACAGGAACAGGGGACTGGGAATGGAAGTTGCCGCCTCTCTCTGGCACACTGATACTTTTAGTATTAGCTCTTCATTTACTCCTTTTATATCCTTGTGTAACTTCTCTCTGCAAGAGAGAAGGGCTACAGACATAAAGAAGCACACCACTGACTTCCTTGCAAGCAGGTCACTAGCCTGGCAGTTCTAGAGCAGCCAACCTGACCAGGACTGCGCACAACATGTTCAGAACTTTCCATGGAAGGGCTAGAGCCAGACTGGGCTGTCACAGAAAGGCCCAAGTACTCATCAAGCTCACTCCAACCACAACAGGCTCCAGCTGTCCAGAGAGAAAGTAGAGTCAATATTTAAATAATATTCCCACTGATTGAGTCTAAGGACCACTGAGAAAGCACTCGAGCCTTCAGGAAGCCAAGTACTCTGGCAGTCCAAACAGTGCTGCTAGCACTAAACACTTCCTTTTCCTCTGGACACCAGTTTGCACATCAGGAGAGGCAATACCCCCCTCCTTGCCTTCTAGCCCAACTCCTAACCACAGCGGCACTTATGGTGGCAAAAGGCCAAACAAAGCAAAATTCTGAATCGTGATCTCAGCTCTTGGGCAGCAGAGCTATGCAGTGGGGAAAGGGTACTTGCAGGTTTTCCTCTTACCATCTACCAGCTTCCCAGCGCTAAGAAAAACACGTTCACATACTACACTGTTGTCTAAATAAGGGGGTGGGTCTCTTTCAAGGCAACAGACAAGAAAAGCAACAAGCCCGGACTTGCTGTGTCACATACTGCACAGAGCAGCCAGGGACAGGAAGCTATGCTAAAACCACAGGGGCCTGCCCAGCCTCCAGCTGAAAGGAACAAAAAATAAACTGTGGTTTCGGGGGACAATCCTGCCAGCAGAGAAGATGGAACAGTGGCAAAGTCCTGTTCTCCCTTCTTGCCAAGAGTCACAGCCCTACCTTGTGGAGGAACCGCTCCCTCCAAGCACAGGTTCCTGCGTCTTTTACTGAAAGCTCACTGAACGGGGCCAGCTAATCAACTCTGGCGCAAGGCAATGGGTAATGCTCTCCACAGCGGCAGTCCTATCAGTGTGGTGCCAACTGCTTGAACTAACCAACACACCCACTTACTACCAATGACATTTACTCCTGCTGCAAGAGTTAAGTGCCTCACGCTCTTGTCAGTACCGTCTGCACCTCCACATAAGAAAAAGCGCTAAATTAGCTGGGAAGGGAGTCGCTCGAACCTGCTGAGAAACGTCTATGAGTTTGGCAACTGGAAAGGGACTTACACCCACCAGATAGGCTCTCAGGGAGATGCGAACAGGATGCTCGGGACTGCGAGTTAAGCAAAGCTTTATTTCCGACGCTATTTAGTTCCCAGACGACAGAGCACCCACAGAGAGATGCCAGACAGTGAAATACTACTGTCTGTCAGACAGGGCTTGGTGGCCCACACAGGGAGCTCGCTAGCTGTCTCTGGGGGCACAAGCACCGTGCGCTGCCACGTCAAACCCCGGAGGAGAGACCGAGGCAGGAGGGCACACAGCTCTCGGGCCGGAGCTGCAGGACCGCCCACCCGGCTAGTAGCCCAACCCCCGGCACGACCCCGCACCAACACCGCCGGGACCCTCGGCCGAATCTCTCCAGAAACTGCCTGACCGACGTGACCAAACCTTGCCGGGGGTCCGGAACTGCCGCGGAGCGGCAAAGCCGGAGCTCCGCTCTACCGAGCCGCCCGGAGTCGGGGAGAACCATCCCTCCGCCCCTTCCAGCCCCGCAGCAGCGACGCGATACC
>VXBZ01007860.1:934050-1071173 GCA_013399135.1 Heliornis fulica | reverse complement strand
CCTTATGGGCTCTCTTCGCGGGGGCGGACGGGAGCTGGAGTCCGAGAGGGGACGGGTCGCCGCCTGGCGGCCGCGGCGAACAAGACAAAGTACCGCCGCGCCCCCGGCTCCCACCCTCCGAGTCTGCCACTGTGCCCGTGGGTTTCGCGCTTGGCTGTTCACGGGCTTAGCGGCGGGGGGGGGGCCGGGTCTCCGGTTCAGTGACAGCGAAATGTCAGCACCCGTCCTCGCTGGCATCGGGAACTGAAACGGGCTGGGAGGTGTTTGGTGCTGGGGCTACCTCACAGCCACACAGCGGCAGCAGCCCGGCACAGAGCCAGCCGAGAGGCCGCCTTGAGCTCCTGCCGAGGAGGGTAGCGGCAAAGGACCGTCCTGCCGGGCGCCGCATCCCCTCATGTTCGCCAGTCTCCCATACAGCCGCCACCAAAGCTCGCTTTATCACCGCACCCCCCGGGGAGAGCGACGCTCGATCCGTGTTTCTTCGGCGCTCTTCACAGGCGGCCAGGGTTGCCATAAAGCCACCTAACGCCGGGGAGCGGCTCCTCCCGCCATCCGCCGGCTGCGCCCGCCCTCCTCCCGCCGTGTTCCGGAGCCTGCACCCAATGGGGCTGCGGCCACGTTGTTTCCAAACACGGCAGCTCCCACTAACAGCTCCCCGCCTCCCGGGCGAGGGTTGGAGGAGAGCACGCCGCGGGGAGGCAGAACGGAGCCCACAGAGCTGCCAGACTCTATGGGAGGCGAAGAGACTTCGGCAGCGGACTTTGCTCCTTTTACCACCGCGCACTCTGCGGACGTGCCCTGGGCGCGCCCCGGTACAGAGAGGGAAAGAAAACTCAGATGCGACCCCGTCTCCGGAGAGTCCTGGGGGCGCCCACAGGGGAGGAGAAGGCCCCGTGGGCCCGCCTCAGTCGTTAGCTCTCCCAAATACACTGGCCATAACCCCTAGCACGACTGTCAAGCCGGAGGACAAGATAAATGGGACGGTGCAGAGCGCCGATCCGTAAGACCTTTGAAGGCCGGACGGGCAGAAACCCCGCCCACTGCCTGCCAACACAGCGCCTGCGCGAGGCGCTTGCGTCCATCACTCCCATGATGCCCAGCGGCAACGGCCATTCAAACAGCCGCTCCCCGCCGCCTCAGAAGATGGCGGCTCCTGACTTAGCGGTGCTTTGCAACCGAGCGGTCTCTCCCGTTTCCTCGCTCCTCATAGCTGAAATGTCGCCGCCTCTGAATCGTTGTGGTGGTGGGGTAAGGCCGGCGGTGGTGGATTCTCCCTCGGTGTCCGTGGTGTTCCCGGGCCCTGTGAGCCGGGAGACTTGCTGCCGCTTCGCCTGCGAGCTCCTCAAGCACGTCCTGCACCAGCGGCACCAGCTTCCGCTGCCCTACGAGCAGCTCGCGTTCTTCTGCCGGCGGACGGCACAGGTGAGGGGCGCGGGAAGGTGGCTGGGGGGTTCTCTGGGCCTGGCAGGGGTCTGCGGCGTTTGGGGTGTTGCCCGTCATGTTGCCCTAACTGTTCTAGCCCAGTAACTCACGTGTTAATGCGTCTGAAGTAAAGCGTTCGTAGTAGCTGTAGTCTTAAATGTTGCTACAGTTTAAATACAAATAAAGCTTTGGGTTAGGTGGTTAAAGGTCTCAATAAATTACCGTTTGTCTCTTGACTTGGCTTCTGCTTAAAGCATGTTACTGGTTTGGGTTGGTTTGTTTTTTAGTTGCTTAAACAGCTCTAAGAAAAGTTTTTTTTTTTTAATCTTGAGTGGTTTTTAAGCAATAGTTGATTTTTTAAAAAGGAAAAAGGTGTTTCTGATTTTTGAGGGAGTTCTTCAGTGGTGTGCCTCATACCGAGCTGTAGAGCAACCTCCTGTGTTCCTAATGAATCCCATGAATCTATATGTGGGTACCTCTCTTAAAAGGAGCATGAAACCCTCTGAACCTTCTTTGACTTTCAGAGATGGGATGGATGGTGCTTTCTGAAGAGTGCATTGGGACTGGTATGTTCTAATAATAAATTGTATTAAACTTTTATTGGTTTGTTTTTCCAGAATGGAGATATGATTAAGAAGCCACCCACCATGGATTTGGCAAGCAAGAAGTGCCAGCAGGTGCTGATGGAGCTGGAAAGAGTGTTCCATCACTTGGAAGTAATGTTTAGTTTGACGATGGTTCCTCGGGTTCTTATTCTACTTGGAGGCAATGTCATGAGCCCCAAGGAGCTCTATGAGCTTAACTTGGAGGGTATCTGTGAAGCCAGTGCTGAAGAGAGCCTGAAAACTGCGTCCTGTCTTCGGAAGCTCTTTCACTCACTCTTCATTGCAGATGTCTTCAGTGAACTTAAGGCTCTCCCTGTCATGGGCACTGTTGTTATGCTCCAGGGACACCGCAACTGTGGTGTTGATTGGTTCCGTCCAAAGCTCAACTATAAAATGCCAACTCGAGGGAGGAAACTAACTGTTAACTTGTCCTGTGATGGAGACATCAACATAAGTGCTTCATCTCTTCAGCATGTGACTTCTACTTGGGAGGACTACGTCTGGTTTCAGGCACCAGTGACGCTCAAAGGCTTTCATGAGTGACCTGTGTTCTGTAGAACTTTAATGAAATATTGAGTACTATTTGGTGCTGTGTTAGGTGATAACGTTTTAAAATATAACTGCATATTCTTGTCTGTCTGCGCCTCTTCTTCAGGGCATCTACTGCCTTTCTGTAGCTGGACTGTGTTCCTGTCTTCATATCCTGAATTGTAGTTGAAAGCAAATACCCTTTTAGGCACAGTTGCACACAGATGCAGTGATTCTTTAGGGACCTGACTTGTGGTGTGGGAGATGACTTAGTGTGTTGGGAGTAAAACTTCCCTGCCACATGCTTACTGAACTGGCAAATACTGGATACAGTCTTCTGAGTTTTAATGCAGATGCGTTTCTGCTAGTAATTAGAACATTAGCTGGTGGTTTGGGAGTCTTTGTAATGTGATTATTAATATGCGTGGCCTTTACTATAAAGGCCGTAACCATTCTGAAGTACCCTATTCATGTGAGAGAAGACCCTTCCCTGCAGTCTGATGAGGTTTGTACTCAAGTATTTGCCCATCGAACTGATAAAATGAAGACTTCCCCCATAGCTTGGTTTCAGCCACTTAACCCCAGGAGTGGGACCTCTCAGCATTTGGGAGGTCTTGTACCTAGCACTGCCTTGTACTGATGATTTTGAGCAGTCCTGTGGAGTCAAGGAAGCATATATTCCAGTATTATTTTTTACCAACCTTTAGTCCAACAGCCATGACAGTTGGTTAAGTCTGAATATATTATCTGGAAGCAGAACTTGAGCCCTTTACTCTGACCTGGTGTCTGGTACAGGATGGGGCAGGGAGAGAAATGATTGGAGCACATGGTGTCAGAACTAGCTATCTGCTGGAGTTACTTACAGTCAGCTGTGTGTGTCTGTAACAGTTAAATGAGCTAAATAGCTTCAATTAGCTCTAGTTTTTTTTTTTTTTTTTGAAAGAAAATCCAGCTGTCTGGTAATGCAGCTGCTTTATGTTTCTCGATGGCAAAAATTGCACCATAGGGGTGGTGAAAATTCTCTCAAAGGAGGGTGAAGGCTGAAGTAACCCTCTACGGTTGGTGCACATCTTCACTTCCTCCTAGCTCTATAGTCTCACTCTTTTCAAAAGGCCCAAATAAAGTTGATTGTTTTGAGCCTGGAGAACACTAAGAGTGCTGTCTCTACCTTATTACCCTTTAACAACTGTTTACAATGTGTAGTAGCTGCTAAAGCTAGCTGTAGGGGAAAAACTGCTGGCATGAAGAAAGCTGCCTGATACGCAGCAGCTCGTGTAATCACAGGTCTCTCAATGAAATGAACTTGAACACGGGAGTGTTTGTGCTCAGGAGATCAAAGCTTTTTTACACTTGCTTCAAAGCCGCTTGCAATGCATATTTAAGAATGTGAGCATTCAAGTATTTAAAGAAGCCTTAGTTCTGAGGAAACAAAGGATCAGTTACTTTCTGCTCTCCTCCCCAGATGAGTGCAATGTTACTGCATTAAACTGTTTACATATTCTGTTGTACTTGAACTTTGAATGCAGCAATGATATTGTGCCGGGAATAAAAGAAGACAAGATGCTTTTTAATTTTTTCTTTTTTTCTCCTTATGAAAAACTCTAGAGCTTGATTAACAAGTTTAGTACTATAATCATTATCAAAATAAAATGCTGGTTTCTGTATGTGATTTCAGTGGATTTATTTAATTCCTCAAAGCAGAGGCTCTGCTGGAGGCAGGACAACTTGCTTCCATTCTGTGCATGTACCTGAACTGCAGGTTCACAGCTGTTCCACCTTTCTGACAAAGTGCACAATGTCTTGTGCCAGAAGCTTTGGTTCCTCAAAGGCAGCAAAATGTCCTCCGCGTGGCATATAAGAGTAAGTGATGATGTTCTTGAAGATCTGCTTTGCCCAGACACGTGGAGTATGTACTATTTCCTGAGGAAAAGCTGCGATCCCTGTAGGAACATATACTCCAACCCTAGAAGACATTAGTTAGCTGCGTTTTTGAAAAGTCCTGGGGAAAGTCTATAAAGCCCTTCTGACTCTGGTAAGGGCCACAGTCAGCTGGAGAAGCTTCACCACAGCAACCCGTTTTGTGTTCTGAGCTTTGCTGGAGAGCTTCACTTGTATTTGGAACTCCTTGAGCTTTAGAATATTATACCCAAAGATATGTAAAGTAGAGCTAACTTTGCACAGTTTGATTCTGAAATGTTTCAGATTTTTAGGCTTATCTCATTTTTTAGTGTTGGGATATGCAGTAAGATGTCTCATCCCTCTCTGAAAGTCAGAAATGAGTCAGCTTATGTTTGCTTTAGAGGAAAGGTGAAATGGTTTAGCTTACAAAAAGAAGACTCTCCTATTTGTTTGCATAATCAATCACTTGGAGTCTTGTGCTCAGTAGTGTTTTCCTGGTCAGCCTCTCTTTTAGTTGTAAAGAGTATGTCTGTTACCAAGTCCTTGGTTTCAATTACTGCTCTCCAAATTGGTTTCCTAAGTCTGTGCTTTAACAGATGTAGTTGTTCAAAAGGATATGGCTTTCTAGGTGAGAAAGTAATTCACTTTAAAGTTCTCTCTTAAAAATGTTCATGGCTTTCAGTTTTGTTTTTACTGGACTGAGCCACAGATTACATTAGACCTGCACTTTGAACACAAGCAGGTCTGAATATACTTCTCTAGGCCACAAGCTAACTTGTTTGAGTTGTAGGTTCAAAAGAAAAGTGACCCTTAACTGTGTAAAAACAAAATAATCTTGGGGGGGGGTGTTGCATTAATTAAATTTGCTGTTGTATGTTTGTACAGGCTAATAGGGTTCATTCTCATTTGCAAATCTGTCTTGCATGTGACACTTCATTACCTGCTAAGAGCACTTAGATCTGGGTCGCTGGTGATGTTCTCCTTGTAGAATCGAACTGAGGACACGATGGAGGAGGTCACCCAATAAATCATCACGTTGGTCAAAAGCTCATCAAGAGAGTATTTACTGTTGAGAAAGAAAGATGAAGTTCCATTGGAAGCTGTTTTTCAATGGGCTTTATTGAGCTCACGCACTGAAGAACAGTTGTTAAATTTGTTCTCCACTTAGTTTTAAGCAACAAATCAATTGGCATCCGTGTGCCTGGAACAAAACTGCCTGGTGCTGAAGCAGTGGTTTTGCAGGCACTCTGCTATGAGTTTAAAGATTACATGTCACAACTAATAGTATAATTATTAAAATTCAGCTTTTACTGGCTTGTCTTTTACTTATGTCTTCATTTGTTATCACTCATTCTTTTAATGGATCTTTTCATGGAAGAGCTTCCATTTCCTTACCTTTCTAAGCCTCCATTGTCTTTGTTCAGAAATGATTTATCTGTCCAGGTAGAGAATTTCTCCAAAATATATGCAGCAAGCCCCACAGGGGAGTCATTCAGTCCGCAGCCTGTATCAGGAGAAGAACAGGAGACCTACTGCAATTGCAGTGCTCCAGTGGAAGCTGAACCAGACTTCTTGAGTATTTCAGGGGTTTCAGTAGAGGCTCTGTTTTACCCGCCCTGGTAGTAGTCCATTCTCGATAATTCTACCCCAGTGGAATTCCAGCTGTAACCGGTGGCACTACAAACCCAGGTAATTCCTATACAAAAGAAGCTAGCAGCTATGACGGTCCTGCTGGCTTCTTGGTAACGTGTGGCAGAAGGAGCAAGTTCACATGTAAAGGGGTTGTGCTCTGGAAAGAAACTTCATATAAACTCTGTGGGAGCGCTCTCCTGCTTAGGATGGATAAACAGCCACTGTGTGCAATTCTTCACTTTTCATCTAATTTATTCAGTAGCGTTGTGAATCTGTTCCCTGTTCCTGCCTTTGGGGTACACTAGAGAGCATTATAAGCACAGCAGGCACGCGGCATATTACACCTGTGTTCCCACCTGTAAAACAGGGATAGGGATTACTCCAGCAGTCATAGAGGCTCGCTGTGGGAAAACTCCTATACCATACTATAGACTGTAGTAAGCTTGTAAGATTCTTTTTAACTCTGAGCTGGCTGATGTTTCAAAGAACAGACTGTGACTCAGGGATTCTGTCATCTGGCACCAGCCAAACTAGAGCCCATTGTAATTTTCTTCCTCTGCTTAAATTGCTTTGGACTTTGTTGACATTAGTTTTTATTGGCCGGTTTAATCTAACAGTCACTTAAAAGTTTTCGCAACAGTCTGCAGCTATCTCTAGATTAAACCAAATCTGGATAGCTGTCAAATTTTCACTTAACCATTAACTTTTATCTTTAGAGAAATTAGGATCACCTTGAAATGTACAGGTGCCGGCATATTTTTTTGTGATATTCTCCCGCTCCTGGAACTTGCTTACTTATTCCATAAACTTAATCCTTTTCTTAAAGATGTTTAATTTCCTTAAGTACATTGGGGGAGGAACCTCAACAATCTTTTTTAGAAATGAAAGATGTTCTGTTACTGGATCCATAGTGCTCTGAGTCTCCAAGAGCTCTGATTTTTGAAGTAAGATTTCTCCATGACACTGTCACCTGTAAATCAATTCTATTTAAAATAGTTCTGCTAGTTTTCTGATCAGAGACTCAACTTACCAGTCATCATTTTTCTGGGGCTACCTTTGCAGTTTGGCTCTTAAAAAAAATACATCCCCAACCTGGTACCTTGTCTTCTTTTACATCTCTGGTATTGTGATCAGTTGAAGCAACGGACAAGGCATTGTGACAAGGCATTCACTTTTTCAGTGAATTGTCAGGATGGGGTGCTATTCATTCTGTGATCTACATGTCTGACACCAGTCTGAGACAGCTCCACTGTCTTTCCTGGTGCAGGGTTATTTCAGTAAAGGAACACCCTGTAATCCTTGCTGGTGGGAGCTGATGCAAATAATTCATTTAACTCTCTGGAGATGGCTATATCTTTCTTCAGACTCCTCATCTACTGACCTACTAACTGTCAGGCTTCTGGCTTTTCAGGTGTTATGGCTGTATCTACCTTTACGCAAGTTTCACGTTGCACTTGCTCATGACACCGTTCTTGTTTTCACCTCCATTTATTTCTAGCATCTTCAGTTTTAGGACCCTGTGCTTTAAGAGGCTTTTTGCAGAGAGGCTCTTTCCCCAAAACAAGTGTCAGGCCATTTAGAAGTCCCCCAAAAGTGTTATTTGTAGTCTCCATCTTTTGTTAAGCTGTTCTTCTTAACTCTCTTTACACGGTTCTTGTTCCCATGTCTTGCGTTCAGTTACCAGAAGTTGCAGTCGGCCTTTGCTAAATGGTAAGCTTGTATATACCATAAACAGTTAGTATACAATGTTCACAGCAATGTAGAGAATGTTCATTACCTGCGGTGTCTGGTTTGGTGGCTTGGATGTGTAAGTATCCAGACTCTCGCAGAAGATCATATACATTCTTCTGGATGAACGGGTACGTACGTCGAGCATCTTCCCTAGTGAGGCCTACGAGCCATGGTACGTAAGCCCCAAGCACCACAGAAATCATCCTTCCCAAACCTTGTTTGCCGACAAAGATGAGATTCAGATGAAGCCCTTTCACAGATCTAAAATTGAGTTAATGAATAGAAGGGTAAATCAAGCAATTTTCTGTCTCCAGATTTTCTAGAAAATATGTCTGACCGTCACTGTGGTAAGTCTCAAATAAAAATGCAGTGGAATTTACTTCCACAGCTAGTGAAAGAGAAACCAAACGGCCCTGAAATTTAGGAAGTGTGAGCACTGTGCCAATGCAAAGCATATGACTACAACTGCATGCACGGGGGTGGGGATGTCCCTGGAGGTCACAAAGCAGAAGGGGATGAGAAGCAGGCCAAACTGAAGCCTGGACCAGGATCATGGAGCTGGGAAGTAGGTTAACAACTGGGGAAGCTTTTCTGCACAGATTCCCTTTGCTACTCACTGTGGCAGCATCTGGGCCATGATTGAGGTAATATGAGATCCCCAGTCTCCTCCCTGCAGGTAGTATTCCTTGAAGCCCAATCTGTTCATGAGCTTATGAAATATCCGAGCAGTTGCTATGCTATCAAAACCTGTAGGTAAAGAGAAACACAGGAGAACCATTTGTCCTGGTTTTCATCCCCTGGCCAAAGATTGTGGCCTGACAGAGGCAGGTGAGTATGCTGCTGCGTGGAGCCATGGCATGCTATGCTGCTGCTCTGCCTCACTCCTTGGCAATAAAATGAACACAGGATGATAGAAATTCAGTGGAAAGTGGAGAAAGTGGAAAGCAGACCTGGATTCCAGCTACCACTGCCTTCTAAATCCCTGGAGCCTCAGCCCCGTGGGCGTTAGTGTAGAGTCAAACACCTGCATTCACAAACTTCTGTGTCCAGGGGGCCCGGGGATGGCTGAGGTGCTGTTCATAAAACCTTGCGATTTCAAATGAGCTTTTTCACTGCTTACCTTGCTTGTGTGGTGCCTCTGAGAAGCCATAGCCTGGGATGGATGGGCAGATGACCTCAAACACTATGTCACCCTCATTCAGGCCATGCCTGGCTGGCTCCGTGAGCAGAGGGATGATCTTGTAGAATTCATAGAAGGAACCAGGCCAGCCGTGGACCATCAGCAGAGGTTGAACAGCTTTACCGTGTGGGACGTAGGAGGGTTTCACGTGGATAAAGTGGATATTGATCCCTGCCACACATCCAAGACAGATAAATTAAAGCTCAGGTTCCATTGCAATTGCTGCTCTAGGCTCTGAGGAAGGGTGGCAAAATTGTAGTTAGCATTCGTAGCTGAAGTTACACAATCAACCCATGGCAAGAAGATGTCTAGTTGAAAGGAGATTCCTGGCATTGTGTCTACATCTCATCTTTTTCATACAGACAGAGGAATTGATCCCACACCCAGATATTGGGGTCACGGGAGTTTGAACATCCACCTCCTAAGAAACTGGTCTCACAGTATACAAGTAGAGCTGCTCTTAAATGACCAGTATAACACAGGTAAGGCACATGTAAAAACATGAGAAAATTACAAAATATGTGGGTCATAAAAAGAGAAACGTGAAAAAGTAAATGCAAGGTAGAAGTTTAATCTCAAGATTGCTTACTTAAAGTCTGACTAAAGTCACCTGCCTAAAGTGTGTGTGTGTGTGTGTGTAAATTCTAGCCTCAGAGTCTGAGTAAATTTTGCAATTTTCAAAGGTGGCATCAAAGACAATAGCAGAAGAAAACCTCAGCATTAGTTAACACAGGTTCAGAGCCAGATGAAGCACATCCTGAAGCAGACATATTATTTCCACTGTGTTATGGTCTTAATCTATAGAAGGTTATAATATAGCCTCCACTAGTGATACTTCACTCATGTCACTAAGCTGTTATGCAAACCGTTGTCTTAAACATTGTAATCTCTTAAATCCCCCTTTTCTCTCTGTGCATTTCACAGTGAGACCTGCTCGAGCCACAGAGACCCCTCACCTTCAATGGTGGTTTGGAAATGGGGATATTTGTTGAGGACTTCCACTTGCTTGCGCCAGTCAAATTGGTTCCTCCAGTAGGCCACCACCTTCTGCAGGTAGCTGGAGTTGAAGCCATAGTGGAAAGCAGCCTCTTCCAGTGGTGGTGTGTAGCGAGCCCGCTCCAGGCGGTAGTGCAGGTCCTGTGGAGGGGAAACCTTCTTGCAAGGCTGGCCAGCTGCCCACACGTGCCTTGTGCCAAGGCAGGCATGGATGTGCTATCCTCACTCTTCTGGCTTTTGTGCCACTATCTGTGATACCATGAGCCCTCCTGAAGCAGTGGCATAACCTACATGATCCCCTGAATCATTTACGTTGGGAATATATTTTTCTATGAGTTACCAACTCCTCTACAGCACCCTGGAGCACCGGCTGCTACTCTTGCCTTGCTGCACTTCAGGGCTTTGGTACTAGGAGCTTGCCAGCACTGCAGGCTGGGAGAAGAATAAGAAGCTCAGCCTGAGCTGCCAACTGCTAGTTAGCTGGGTAACCAGAGAATGGCATGGAGGGACAGAGGCACATGACTTGGTCAAGACCCTGTCCCTCTTCACAGCCTTTGCCCTTGTGGAAACCCCTCCGTCCTGCCCTGATGGTGCTGCTGCTGTACCAATGCCCTCCCACTCTGCTCCACCGCCTGCATACAGGAGCAGCCCCAGGTTGCATGGATGGTCTCAGAAAGTCTGTATGGGACATTACGATGAATCTGAGCTCAAATACTGTTTGTGAAGGGCATTGAGCCAGAATGGTGATAGGCAGCTGCACTGGTATATCCAAGTGCACTGCTGCCATTCCCAAGACATCATCTCAGAGCAGTAAGGTGGGTGATGGACTGGCTCCATGTTGCAGCTTTATGCCCCTCCCTACGTCCCAGCCTCTGGTACCTCGATTTCTTTGTCAGACGTTTCAATCCTGAAGGGACGGATGCTTTCATCTTCTTTCCCTTTCAGGGGTCTTTCACCTGAGCCCCACCATCCATCGCCCATTTCAATAGTCTTGATCTTGTGTCTAGACCTCAGCCAGTAAACCAGCATCCCTCCAACCCCCAGGGTGGCCACAGGGACCAGGACTGCATTCCTCTGAGAATATTCAAAAGACCTGGGGAGGCATAAAATTTGTGTTGAACAACAAAAGTGACAAGGGTAAAAGGACTATGCTGAGGCTTGTGCTCCCATCAGCTGGGCCTGAGCTGCGACAAATGGCTATGAACACCACGGAGTCAGCAGGAACTGGGGGTTTCTGTTATTCCTGAAGACCACAGAGAAGATTTAGGGCAGAGTACATCTACCACGGCTTCTTATGGACTCTTTGCTTCTCAGGACTTGGTGATCACAAGGCTTCCTTGGCCCTCCTCTGCTTGTGAACCTGCTCTGGGGAGCAGGGGTTGATTGGATATGGGCCAGTCTATTTTAAGGGATGTACTGGAGTGAACAGGATGGTAGCAGCTGGACTCCTCCAGGAATAAAAATTGCACAGAAAGAATGGGCTGAGGAGCAGGAGCAGAGATAAGGGTCTTCAGCTGCTGGAGAAAGCAGCATGTGCCGGGCATGCCCCTCTTGTCAGGACTTTATACATAGCTTTCCTACACATTCAGTAATCTTTTAGGGCAATGCTGGTCTTCTACCATAGCTCTCTACAATAAGGGACCCAACTTGTCTGCCTGTTTGGTGCCCCTGTTTCTGACCTAGACAACAAGGTTTCAGACTTTAAGTGTGGGAGCTAAGTCATCAGTGTTGGATTTAACACACAGGCAACGTATTACGAAACTGTTCAAACTCTTGAGCAATCAGTCCCAAAGGTACCTTCCTGTCCTTCTGATCTGTGCTTCAAGCTCTCCAGCTTCCCCTGGGGATTAGTGGAGGTGGCTGGGGCTATTGCAGGGGGCTGCAAAGGGGACTGTTGAAGATTTCTGTATCATATAGGGTAAGGAAGGAGCTATAGTGTTCCCAGCCAGGGTGCTAATACAAAATGGAGGCCTCAGCACAGAGCAGCTATTCACTCACCTGATTCGGGACAAGAAGGTCTCCCTACAAAAGAAAAAGAAATTAAGAACATCTTTAAAGTCCAATAGTGTTGTCTGAATGGTACCGACCCTTGGGGACAGTGCAAAGACCATCACCTGCAAGCACCATTTACCACCCAGCCATGGGATCACAAGCTGGTTTAGCTGCCTGGGAATACTTGCCATTACTTTTCCCTACTTTTCAGATGGAGTAGAAAGAGCAGGGCTCTGAGCACTGCATTTGCACAAAGAGGCAGTGTTTCTGGGCTGTGTTGGAGCTGGATAGTTTGTTGCCAAAATATTCTCTCCTTCAGCACAATTTAGATAAAAGACACTAAACAAATGTGTAGCTGTCCTTGCAGTGGTTCATCCTACAGTGGCTGTGTTACTTCAGCCAAAAAATTAGTTTGACTGCTGTGCAACGATAGGTTTGCTGCCTTGGTAGGAGACTTTCGAGCTCAAGGGTTATTCTGCTGCCAGCCACATTGTATTCATCATGCCAAGGGGCTGGCAAGAGGAGCCTTATGGGACCTTTCACTGTTCAGAGTTCAGTGAACTGCTTCTAACTACTCCAGACTGGATACCAAGCTTTCCTGTCTCATCTACCTGCAAGAAAATGAAAAGATCCTCCCTGGCTCCTTTTTCACCCCGGTAGATTCTCCTGCAAGAGAAGGAGAGTCTAAAATCTAGGAGAATTCAAAGTGATGAGGGGAAGTCTTATCACTCTGCCTTACGGAAGGCAGTGAGGTGGGGGAGTTAGAGTCATAGCTACGATACGTTGAGACACACATGCACACAAGACTTGAAACTACACAAAAAGCCAAGTCCAGTGGCTGTTTTGTTCTTTTTTTTTAACCCAGCATTGTTTCCTATTGCTGCCTGTGACACAGAACCCGGTGTCTGTACTGGAGACCCTGACAGTCCTCAAGGCAATTTCATAACGATCTCTGAGACAGCCCATGTGTGATTTTAAGGAGATATCTCCTTAAACTGCTCCGAGACAAGAAAACCAGGGCTCCTAAGAGCAAACAGCGTCAGCCTCCACCTCCCTGGAGGCTGAGCACCTTATGCAACAGTTACTAATAACTCCCTGAGAGCTCTTATGTCCTGGAGTTCAGCGAGTCGCAGCCATGAAACCAGTTATTATGGAAGTCACACAAACCCAGTGCTGCTACCAAAGCCCACACGTCCCAGAAGTGCCTCTCTGAACGACACAAACCAAAGCGCAGTCTAACTAAACCCCCACCCTCCTCACGCTTGGGAGAGCTCCGCTCCCACCCCTCCCATGGCCTGGTGACCCTGCAGGGGCTTCTCCCGTCCCAAACCTGGGGAGCCCCAGTCGGAGGCCTTCCTCCCCGCGCCGAGGAGATCTCACCAGGCGTTTGGAAGGAACTCCTGCCACATGCCTGCTCCTCCTCGCTGAGCCGCTGCTCTGAGCGAAGCAACTCAGGTGTCTCCTCTGCTGGCTTTCTCTTGGGCACTAAGGATCTCTCGGTGACAACGCAAGCTATGTCACCTATTAGTGCCACCTATTGCCTAAGTGTGCAGTTGCAAATTAAGTTCAACCGAGGCAAAAGCAGAGTCTGGCGTTTGGAGGGGGCAGCCCTGTGCACCAGCACAGTCTGAAGGCCAAATGCATAGAAAGCAACTCTGGAGAGGTTGGCCTGAGGTCCTCATTAGAGCCTGAGTCAGCAAGGTGACCCTGCAGCCAAGTCCATATGCGGGAAGCATGTTAGCTAGCAGGATGAGGGAAGCGATCCTTCGGTCTCTTCAGCACTCGTGAGACTGTATCTGCAGTGTCATGCCCATTTCTGGCCTTGCTGGTAGAGCAAAGACTGGAGTGAGCCAACCTTGGTGGGACAGGGCCACCAGGCTGCCAGGGGGCTGGAGCACACGGTGTAAAAGGAGAGACCAAGAGTCCTGGGCTTGTTCAGCCTGGAGAACAGAAGGCAAAGGGTGGGGTCTTCTTGCCATCTACAGCTCTCTAGTAATCAGTGTAGAAGAAATGCACCTGGACTTATCTTGGAAGAGCAACAATTGAAGGACCAAAATGCAAATTGCAGCAAGGGAAATTCTGGTTAGCTATGAGAAGAAATTAGTTCACCATGGAGGTATTCAGACACTGGGACAGTGACCCAGAGAGGATGCAGGATCTCTATCCTTGGGGGCAGTAAAAATTTTACAGGAACAAGGCACTGAGCAACCTGATCTGCCTGGACCTGCTCTGAGCAGGAGTGGGATGTGCAGGTGTCCATTCCAAACCCTATATAACATGCACCTTTCATTTGCAGCAGCAAAAAAAAAAAGATAAAAATGCAAAAGTGAAGCTTTTAAAATTTTGCACAGAAACCAATGCCATGTTTTAGCTCAGGGAACAAGACTTTGTTTCCCTCATGGTCAGTAAAATCTTGCTGAAGAAAGGATTCCAGAGATTGCAGTGTCCTTGCCGTGCTTCACTCCAGGAATAGCTATGTTTTACTGCCAGAGGAAATGAGTCCTATCTGCATGCAATGCTCCGAGTGAAGTACCATCACCAGTGAGAATTCTGGTGATTAGGTCTCATACTGCTGTGAGTTTCATATGCAACCACTGTGCTGTCAAAAAGATCCATCAGGAAGAAAAGCATGTAAATCCTTCACTTAAGTGAAGCTCAGCTTATTGCTCCACCATAGCTATTTCTGGTTATGCCCATCTGGGACTACTCAGCTTCAAGGTTCTGTTTCCCAAACACAACCGTCTCTCTCAAGGCCTTTGGGGAGATGGTTCCTCTGACCACAGAGGAACTACAGTTAGAAGGCTAGAGAATTATTAGCAGCAAGAGGAAAGAATTACAACTCATGTGGAAGGCAGCTGAGTACCGCTGTAAGATGCCAGGCTGTGATGTCTCCAGGAGACAAAAGAGACCTTGGAAATATTCTGGTTTTTACCTAGTACCAGGAAAAAGCATAAAGACTGGTGGAGGAAGGTCTGGCTTAAACATCTGACAGCGAATTATCTAAAGCAGGCACATGGAAAAAGAGCAAGCAGAGCTAACTAAAGCTACAGAGAAAAGATATGAGTTTCTGTTCCCCGTCTAAAAGATTTGGGAGAATCTTTTGCCTAAGATATAAGAGGACACACGGAGGCCATTAAAACCCTGGGGCTAAAAGGCAACAAAATCCCACTGATAAATCTGAGAGAGCTGAGACGCCAGAGTCACATCTACTGAAACACAGGGAATGTGCAGGAGATTGGTCTGGGTGCTGGTGGGCAGGGATCAGAGGGTCCCCAAGGAAATTCTGCCCTGGGACGCTGCAGCAGCTTGTCAGTGGGAAACAAGGGTTTTTTTTTGTCCTCTCTGGTGGCTAAAATGCACAATTCCTGGCAGAAACTGCCTGCTGGAGCCAAGGCTGCTGCTTCCCACGGGATTTTTGGTGCATGTCTGACAAATGGGAAGGGGACTCCCACAAGAAAGGACCTACAAAAGTGTCCCAGAGCATCTCCCTGCAGTGGGGCAGGACCACTTATTCTTAATGACAGACATCTTAGTAAAGCTGTTTTTAAAAAGCCTCCTTGGAGCACTATTAGAACGTGTTCTGTTTCTGTCCCAGCACTGTGGTTTTGCTGGTTCAGCTGCGATTCTGACATGGTCAGGGGTTGCTGGGGAGAGAGATGAGAGAATTACATCTGATACACCATATCTTACTATTGCATCGCTGTCCAAACTTCCAGTCGCTGCCATCCCGCAGGCCCTTTACAAGATTTTATGAAGGGGTTTGGTACGTTTCCATTGCCCAAATCCCATGCTAACAGACAGCTCCTTTTCTATGGGCAGGGTTTTTTCTCTTGCCCTTGTCACTGATCTACAGGATCAGCCCCGCAGCAACGGTGGGAAATGCGCACATGGAAATGTTGCCGTCATGTATTTTTGCAGCTGGATTAGCAGCTGGATTAGCAGCTGGATGTGAGCAGGAGGAGCCAAACACCACATAACCTGCCAGCTTTCCCAGACCCGTTCACTGATGGTGCGGTGTGACCTGCAGCCGGAGCAAGCCCCAAGGGCCGAGCAGCAGCTCTGCGGTCACTGCGTGCCCTCTAGTGGGAAAGGACCTCCCAGGACACCTAATCCCGCGGCTGCTGCTGCTTTTAATTCATTATGTTTGGGCTTTTCGTCTGTTTTTCACTTTCTCTTTTCCCCAATGCATATAACCCTAAACCAAGCCTCATAAATACCATTAACAGCAAAACCTGAGACACCAGGAGGAAAAGTGCTGATGACCCCTGGTTATGAAATGAGCTAATGAACAGGTGGAAGAGTGGAGCACAAAAGATTGGAATAACTCTTCTATAGCTTGAGATGCTGTGGAAACTTGGAAATTACTATTCTGACCTTGCCACTGGCAAGGCCCTCGCTGGGATTTATGGCCCTGACTGTAATGTGCTGCCCTTCATCTTACTGTGTGAAGGCTTTCCCACATCGTTTTCCTTTTTGTACAAAATGAGGTTCACTATCTTAAGAATACTACTAGAGAGAAAATGGTGCTCAGTAACAGAGGATCTTTATGACTATGGTCTCCTGACTTACAGCAGGGACCAGTTCTCTCCTTTTTATCTGGTCAGTGGCTGCTACTGCTGAACTGATGGCCTGTGATGATGCAGGACAATATCTGGAAGCTTCAGATCTCCTTTATGTTCCTCCAAGCTCTCACAGCCCTTGTTTGCCCCACGGTATCACTCTATCTTTGAAATTACCTTCTTCCTTAAAAGAGGAAGGTCCTTAAGGCTAACAGGGCTTGCTTTTACTTCACTGGATCTTTTCTCTCACAGACCAGGGATATCAAATGTTGTATTTCCTTGTGACACTTCTGAAGGTGAAATGGTCCAATAGGTCCAAGCTAGGACTGTCCATGCCTACACAATCTCCTCAAACAGTATTGTATGAAAAAAGCCTTGCCCAGAAATGGGATTGCATGGGAAATATTGGAGAGTGTACCACATGTGGCTCCATCCTGGGGGGTTAAGGAATAGTCCCAGGCACATCATCCTACCTGTAATGGATGAACAAATTTTTCAGCTTCCCAGTGGGGTCTCAGGACATTCAGGTTTTTGGTGGGAGGTTTGTTTTGCAACAGTCTACACAAACTGTGAATGGTACGCTCTGTGCTCGGCCTCAATGATCACATCCCTGGGGGAAACACCGAGTTCCTAAGAACTTCCAATCTGTTAATTCCTGAATCTTATTAACAAGATCCAGCTCAAACATCTGAGAGCAGATCACAACAGCACCTTGCTTCTGCCTCTAGTGGCAGCCAGCCCAGGAGCCTTCTGTGCTGCTCCATGGTATTTTATATAAAACTAAGATTGCAGGAGTGATGAACAACTTGGGAGGACCAGGAACAATCTCTCCCATCCCTTTCTTCTCACTCACAGATGCTTCTTTCTTGCCTAGAATGCCCATCACCATTTCTGCAAGTACCTTCCCTCATCACCCTCTCTTTGTCCTCTGCTCTGCAATGTAGGTTGAATAGAACTATTTTCCCAGCTGGAAATGGCCCCTTGCCTTCCTCCCTTATGCTCAGGAGACCTCACAAACGTTTCACTGTTACCTCCAGCAAGGGCTGGCTCCTTCTGTTGCTAATTAGGGAGCTAAGAGGGTCCCCAGGGCACTTCCCAGTGAAACCCATTAAATGAATGGCAGGCAACATCTTTGGGTGGGTGGGGGGAAGCAAAGTTACACAACAGCTGCTTGGAAACAGGCGTTTTGTTATGTGTGCTGGTTTTAGAGACTCAGCAACATAAAAACCAAAAGCAACTTTCAAGTCCAAATCAATGTATTTAGGTCACTGATACCCCTGGGATAATCTTGGGTATATTGGTGATGGGAGATGGGCAGCAGGCACTAGGAGCTTGTACTCAGAGCCAGGATGCACAAAACATGATGGTTCCAGCATGGGACCCTGGCCATGCAGTGAAAGCTGGGGTGTATGGGCCCTTTTTGTGTTTGGGGACAGAGGCCCTGCTACGCTGTGCACTGGGAGTGTTAATCCTGGAGCCTAATGTGAGACAGAGCCCTCTTGGGCTTGCAGACATTGCTGGCATCTTGGTGAGCGTGGCTTGCAGGCTTGGTTCAGCTACCTGTATGCCCAGCAGCCTGTACATGAGGGATTCTCTATACAGAAGGAAACCCCTATGCAATCAGTACAGATAAAACCTAAACCCTGGCCAGTTATGCTGTCTTTGTTGTCTCACACAACATGCTCCTAAGGCTGTATCTCCTGCAATCATTGCTCCAAGCCATGTAAAATTATTGTCTTGCAAGGAAAGCAAGAATAATTTAAACAAAAGAATGCAACTGACCAAAGGCATTTGAGGGAGGAACTGGTCTTAAGTTCTGTAGGACAATATAGTTATAAATATCTTATGAATAAGAAAATCCCGGGTGACTTGTCATTACTGGAATAACAGAAGCATTGGTAGCAGAAACAAAGGCCTTATCTTCAACACAGGGTTGTAGATAAATCAGTGTGTGTAGTAGGGGGTCTGTACTCAATATGTTATTTAGTTTAACAACAACAAAAAAGAATCTAAACAAACAATTGTCATATTTGGCTGGGGCAAAAAGAAATGGCAGAGAATGATCTCTGTCCTTTTCAATAATGATGATGACTGATGTGGATCCTGAAATACAAACTATAATCACAGGCCAGAACCCAAGTTCCTTTTCTCCATCCTCATCTTGGCAGCCTCCTGGTCTTGTTTTTGGTGGGCATCATGCTTAGCAGGTGCTAGAGGTAGGTGTGTTGCAGGAGAGGGGCAGGTTGTCTCTGTCCCATTGCTCTGCCATAGCTCTGAATAACCAACTTCCCAGAACAAGTTCTTACAAAGAAGGGCTTCAGAGGGAAAAGAAGAAGCCCAAGTCTCAGCATGGGATTTGCAGAGACATCAGCTGAGTGTTAGGTACCCGCAGAGCTCCCATGACTGTTGTGGGAGGCAGCAGAGGGGCTGCTGCAGCGCATGAGCAGGGCTGAAGACACAGACAAGAGGAGATGTGTTCTCTGAGAAGTCGAACTCACGATATGTTCAGTTCACTGGCAATCTTGGAGAGTTTTCTGCTCTGATTTTGTGTGCTATTTCCTCCCTTTTTGGGAACTGTGCTAGCTGTTTGGAGCTATTTCCGAGGCCTCCTTTCTGAATAATTATTTATTCTTTCTCTGTTTTTTCCTACTGTCTGTTATTAGTTGTTATGCCTACACTGTATAACAACAACAACAAGAGTAATAAGAAGAAACTCTTCAGGTCCAGAGGCATTAATCAAATGAAGACTGAATCAGCTGAACTTCTGACATAAGGATATGATTTTCATTTTTCATTAAAAACAGCTAGCCTGGAAAAACAGGGATGTTTGAGTATAATTTAATAACAGCACTGCAGACATCTCATCTAAAGAAAATAGCATTATGGACCTTGAGCCTTATATGAGGGCCCACCAGTACAGCTGGGAAAACTATAAGATTTTGTATTTTAAGATACCGGTCTGAATACGGTAAACAGGTCTCTGTCAATAAGTCCATAAACATAACTTTTTTCTCTTCTCTAGCTTTTCAGCATCACTGAAAAGACTTATCTAAGCAAAATCCCAGCATACATAACTGACTGGCCCTTCCCAAAGATACAAGGATAAAGCCCTTCACAAGAGGCCGTTACAAAAACTTGGCACCAAACAGCTTGCAGGATGGATCCTTGCCAAAGATTAAAAAGCAGTTCCACAAGCAGTGGAACTAATGAAGTCTCATTTCCTACGTGTATTTGCAAAATAGAGCTACTATTTGCAAATACAAAGAATTTGTATTTTACAAGTACAAACACAAAAGCTTTCTGAATTGGTCTCAGACTTCGCTTTCTCTAGCTATGCTTATAAAATTCCCCCTGCACTTCCAAAAGCGACCAGTTTTCACGAAACACATAGGAACACCTTTCGGATCTATTATTGAAATCTCTGCTGGCCGAAGCTGCTGAAATCAGCAAACAGATCAAAAAGTGACAGAGAGAAAACCCCAAGTGTTCATACAAACATTGGTTCAGCAGGAAGCAAGGAACTAAAGTGAATTTGGGAAAGAAAAGGCAGGAGAAATCATTCCTTTCTTGGTAGAGCTGCACTGGCAGTGCTGCAACTGACAGGAGTTGTACGGCATCCCCCAGATCAGCTCTGAGACGTACAGTAGCCAACAATGATCCACTCCAGCAACTTGGGTTTTAATGGCAAAACCTTTGGTGCTAGTAGTGAGACCACAGCTTGTTTTTGCACCACATCCAGAAGAAAAAACATTCAGTGAGGTGGCCAAATCTATGCAAGATACAGAATAACTGGGAATAACTTCCAAAGGCCCTGGTAAAGGTTGCTCCTTTTAAACTCAACACATGTTTTGGCATTTCCATTGAGTAGGAGCAGGAATGAACCAGAAGTTAGGTAAGTATGACAAAGTGAGGGCAGATGGAGCTCTTTGTGTGCCTGTGCAAGTTAAGGAAAGCTGGAAAATGTTATTTCACTTACCTAATATTTAAAAGAAAAAAATCTGATTTAGAGCTCAGGTCTCAGGTAAAGGTGCTCTGGGCACCTCTGCAAGTAGCGCAGTGTTGAGAGAGGAAGCTCAGTGCAAAGCAAACCAAAAATAATATGTCATGTATTAAATAGGTCAGGAACACATATATTACCATAATGTTTCCTAGGTACACCAGTGCTAGGTGTGAGCACTTCTGTAACAAAGGGGCAGTGAGGAATAGAAAAGGCAGTAGGGACAGTGTGGTGGGGAACGAATGAGGAGGACAGCCTAACTTTGTGAAGACTTGCATTAGAGGAGAGATTAGCACAATGAATGCCTAATTTGACCTTTATTAAAGACTTTTGTCACTGTCTGAGCACCTTCCTTGACATTATATGAATAACTTAGTTACAGAACACCTGGCGTAAGAAAGTAAATCTAATTTTATGCCACATATAGTTTTGAAACAAAAAGAATCGGTGAAAAATGTTACCAAGACAAGTAGCTGTAGTAATAAAAATAACATTACTGAAGTTGATGATGGGGAAAGTCTGTCAGTTATTGTGCCGCTTGTCTCGGGATTCCCATTCAGCTTTGTGTAGCCCACCAAAGCTGAGATTCCTCCTGCCGCTCTCTAAGCCTGCATCAGACACAGAGAGCTACTAGTTGGACAGCCAGAAAAAGCCAGTCTAATCCTGGTTTCTGTAGCAAAGGCATCGCTTATCCTATCCACAGCTCTCTTGCTGTTACAAATTGCTGTCCCAGAGAGACCAGAGGGGTTTTTATTAAAGCTACAGCTTCTTTCTGGAGTAACCACCTGAGGGCAACATCATACACACAATGGGACATGCAGGGCTCCTGTGCCTGGAATATTCCACTTGCTTCCAGGAACCACATTACGAGAAAAATCATGACAAACGAGAGGCAGCTCAAAGAACAGCAACAAAAATGATTAGGAGGCTGGAACTACCACGCAGAAAAACATTACAAAAGCAAAACCTATTTTGCCTAAGGCGTGACTGATTAGGAGCAGGATCTTGGCCTCCAAATATCTGAAGAGTGAAGAGAAATTATTTAGCAAAATAAGGGAAGATGGAACAATGAGTAATTGGTGGAAATGAGGCACAGAAGATGTGTCTGGCCTTCCTCTTCTATTTTTCCTGCCTATGAGATACCGGTCTGTGAATTGGAGGCATTCACATTCTGATTCTCTAATGAAAGATCAAGGGTCTACCAGGGTAAGCGTAGTATGGGCCAGGAAGAAGACTGGGCCCTTGGTCAAGAAGAGCAGCTCACAGTCTACGTGACAGTCAGAAGATGACTGCTTAATGGGTAAGGCACACAAGTACTCTGGAGGCAGGAAGATAGGGATACCATAAATTAAGAAATTCTTTGAAAAGGCAAAGTCATTCCTCCAAGAAACGTGTCAGAAGTCCCAGGAAATCCCAAGCTAGTCTTCCCCATCCACACATATGGTCCCAAGAAGGATCTTTCTTTGTTCTTTGCCAGCATATAACATAGTTTTGGAGGTTAACAATACTGATTTCAAGCCAGGGTTCCTACTCCATCTTCCCACACCTTTCCAAGGAAGCAGGTGTTTGTGCCCTTGGTCAGGCATGACAGGGGTTGGAGGCAGCCCATGGGACATGGTACAGAATTGCCCTGATTCTGGAGAATTAGTTTTTGGTGGGGAGGGGAGAATTAGTTTTTGGTGGCATCCTGTTCTGTACAGACACTGAACTGGTTCCAAACACAAGGCATGTAAGGGAGTGATGAATTTATTATATTGATGTGAACTGCCATCTGTGTGTGCAGATGGGTCTGGAAAGGGGACACAGAAGTCCTGCCTGCCCTGCAGCCCAGGTTTGGCTTCCTCACCACATGGATTTGTCTACTGTAGCACAGTAGATCCTCATGGCAAAGTGTTATGAGGTGTTTGCCATGCTGATGAACCAGTAAGTGAGCTGTGTGCTGGGAGGGTTGTGCCAGAGAGACCTGAGGGGACTGTGCAGTGTGGACACAACTGAGTGCCTCTAATGGCTATGATAGAAGAAGTGTGGGCAGCCCTCCCCAGCTGCCTGACAAGGTGGGAGAGATGTGCAAGGAATCTTCCAGTAAGTACCCAAGGAGGATAGGACAGGGTGAGCTGGATGCACTGGGCAGAGCTGTGGTGCTGCAAGCCCTGGTGCTGCTCGAGCCTCTTCAGGACAAAGAGCAGATTTAGCAGCCTGGGAATAGTTGGCAGGATCACGCTGTGCTGGTGCTGAAGGCAGAGCTAAGCTGTGAGCTGAAGCTGTGGCACTCGTGAGTAGGTTAGCATGGCTGGCCCAGATTAGCAGTGCTTGATTTTACAAACCAGGACAGTACAGGGGTGGCATACCCTGTCTGCTGATCTAAGCCCAGTCTGCACTTCTGCCATATCTAGCTCCCTTGTGGTACTGAGTGGGTATTTTTGTGCAGGTCTTGGAGTTACTAACCGTCACCAACCCAGCCACCTGCTCCGTTCTCTCAGTGTCCCTTGCCGGTAAGGTCTGGGGCACACTGGTATAGCTGAGAGCCATCTCTTAACCCACTTTTCCCTCTGCCAGCTGTCAGTCATCCAGCTGGCACCCAATTTCATGCCTCCCCACAACCAGGTTCTCCCTTTCCTTTCTGGCCCTCTTTGCCTCCTTGAGACACTGGTGGGGCCACATCAGCCCTTGGAACATGGCAGCATGAAAATCAGCCCTTTGCACAGAGCTCCCCACAGCCACAGAAAGCATTCCAGCATTTTCATACGTGTCTGGCCCCTAGGTGGAAGTGGAGCAGGCTCAGCTAATCCTGAAGGGAAATTATTAGCAGCTGTAGACTTGCATCTCGGTGGCACAGGATTTGGGATTCATTTTCACAAAAAGCGCAAAGCCAAAAGCTTCAGGGTGATCTGGGGCCACTGGAGAACCCTGGAAAAGAAACAATTCTGGACCTGTCCAACGTGCCATTGCACCAGGATTTTGCAGAAGGATCTGCAAGCTATTCCTTATTTAAAATGCCATTGGATGAAGGGAAAGGTGCACAGGCAGACTCGTCTAGCTCCAAGTAATTAGGATGTCAACAGCAGTGAAGATGCAGTAGTGTGGTCTAACAAGCTTGCTCAAGCCCTTGACTAGATTTGACTGGTCTTCCTGGAAGTCTGTCTTTCTGTTACTTCGTTCTTGTTAGAGTTTATATACAGTTGCTATGCTGCAATTAAACACTGATGCTGTGGTAGGAATGCCTTAAGTGTGACGAAGCCTGAAAATCTGAGAAGCAAACCAAGCTCTAGTAACTAAACTGACCCCAAACAGAAAGCAATAAAACACAGCAACCTCTCCTTCCCTTTTGAGATACCCTATTTAAGAAATAAAATCCTAATTCTTCTATCAGTTCCATTATAGGACTGAACTTTCACACTACTGTGTAAAGACACAAGGTCTTTAAAAATATAAATCATAGAATCGCAGACTGGTTTGGGCTGGAAGGGACCTTAAAGACCATCTAGTGTGTGTCCCCACCCAGCCATGGACAGGGACACCACGCATTAGCCCAGGTTGCTCAAAGCCCATCCAACCTGGCCTTGAACACTGCCAGGGAGGGGGCAGACAGAGCTTCTCTGGGCAACTGTGCCAGGGCCTCACCACTCTCATGGGGAAGAATTTCTTCCTCATATCTCATGTAAATCTACCTGCCTTCAACTTAAGGCCATTACTCCTTGTCCTGTCAGTCCATGCTCTTGTAAAAAGACCCTTTCTAACTGTCTTATAGCCCCCCTTTAGGTACTGGAAGGCTACTGTAAGGTCTCCCCAGATGTTTCACCTACTCTCAGAGGGCTGATTCATCAATACAGCTAACCAGATCCCTTTTCTACAGCATGTAGCAATATTTTTTTCCCTGAGATTGAGCAGTCAACACTCAAAATACATAAGTCTATCTCTGACCCTGGGTGCAGGTTAATGCACTGTCTCCCCAAGACAAGAGTGTTATCCCCACGGCCTGCTGTTTTCAGGTTCTTGTTAAAGATTAATACTCAGAGAGCAAACAGCTTTTGTTTTGACTCTAATACTGATTCAAGCCTGCATCTCTGTTTAAGCTAAAGCAAACCAAGCGAGTAATTTCTTTTGAGAACTGTGAGTTCCCAGAAAAATTCATCTTGGTCTCTTCTGGATAGTTGGTGTGGGCAGCTCTATGCCCAGAGGGCTTTCATGACTCCATGGGAGCTGGGACCCAGAGTGCATAAGTCTGTAAGACAAAGTTCCTTAGAAAACTTGGAAGAATTATTCAGATTTTAAAAAAGGCAAATTGATTTTCCACAGAGGGCACAAACCCATGGCTTTTCTGGCAACCTAAAGCCCTAGCTGTTCTTTACCAGCAACCTCTGCAGATTCCCAGACTGGGTAGCTCTGAGCAGAGGATGAGAAGGGGAAAGAATGAGACCAGTACTGAAGTGTCTACTGCTCCATGTTGGTTTCTGGTATCTCCTGCCTTTAGGTTCCCCTGTTGCGAAGCAACATATGAAGGGTATCTGGCAATGCATTCAAGTACCTGACCTGTGCAGTGACATGAAGAGGGAAATACAAGCTGTTCTGTTACAGAAGACATGTCAGAGGTCCCCCTAGCTGGAGGGGGAGTCAGGGCCATGAAACTTTTGTTTTTCCTGGCAGTTCCTTGCTGGCTTTGTAGGGTCTGTGCCCATAGGCTGTTTTCCTGGGAGAAGCAGTCCGAGAGGTTCGTTTGGTTTCATCACATCCTGTTTTCACTGGCTTCTGCAAAATAAAACTGTTGTGAGTGTGTGTGCTGGTTTAGAGGTAAACCGGCAGGAGAAATGGACCCACCACAAGAGATGATTATAAGTCAGAGTTACAATTTAATGAAAGATATTACCATACAAACACTGACACAAAGAGAACAACCTGCTTTCAACTCACCAAAACCCAGCAGTAAACCCAGTGTCCCAGGGCACAAGCCCAAAGGGGTTTGTTAGCCCCGGTGCTGAGATCCACGTGGCTCTCCCAAGTCCAAAGCAAAAAGAAGAGAAGAGTCCGTTGCTGCAGATGACGGCTGTGGCCCGGCCAGAAGCCGTCCTCTGTTGAGGTTCCGCTGCTCCTCCAGATCCAACGAAGAGAATGTTAAGCTCTTCTGCGCCCTGTTTGTATATCCTCAGGGAGCACCCAGTCCCTCCCCCAGGGCGGGGACTCACACAATGGGTAATTAACGGTGAGTCATGGGGTATGGTTGGACCATTGATGGCCCATTAGCACCCACGCCCCCTCAGGTTGAGTGTGAAGGGGCTAACGACTTCCTGGACAACAGTTGCAAATGGTCCATTATTCTTGAGGAATGAATAGAGGGTGTAGAATACACAGCCTTGATCCCCCCACATAGTGATAACCTCTTGCTGAACTAGGACAGTGTGAAAGAAAAAAATAAAAGTGTTGAGACCTTGAATAGTGACCCATAGAACAGCAATAGCTTCCACAGCTATATGTTCTCCACAGCCACGACAGCCCCTCCCTGCTGCACAGACCCCAAGGGAGGAGGTGGGAGAAAGCCCAGCATCCACCCCCTAGAAGAGAGATGGGTATAAGAAAAGGTGTCAGAATGTCTGCTGGCATGTCACCCACAGGTCACAGCCATTGCTGGTTGATGCCTCTCAGATGCGCAAGCAGAGCAGCAGCTTGGCTTTCCAGGTGTTTTCTTGCTCTTTTTATCACTGCAGGGTGTTATTATCCCACCCTTTTGACTTCAAGAAGATGCAGCCATCAAATCAGAGACACTCTGGTCAGCATTAAATGAGGTTGGTCTAGGATAACTGGAAGCCAGCAGCCTGTGCTTCTTAGGGCCTCATGTTTTATTCATTCTCCCTTGCTCTGAGTTTTGGGAATATAGATCCAGCCAGCTTTGTCTTACAGATGGTCATTTCACAATCCTTTGGACCTGCTGTGGGTTTGCTGGCCTCCAGTATCTGTCCCATTGTGTATTCCTGACATCCCTTTTCCATGTGAACTTCTCTTCCATGTGCGATACTGCCATCATTACTGCTCTTGATTGCAGTGCAGTGTCATGCAGAAGCTGGTGCCTCGCTAAGTCAGATAAGTTCAGTCTCCTGTACATCCCTCTTGCTGGTGATTTCCTGGATGACAAACATTTGCATGGATCCTGGCCATCATGTTTCAAAAGTCTCAGAGGTAGAAAGCAATTGATATTATCCTCCAGGGCTTTTATGACCCGGAGGAGTTGCAGGTACGCCACCAAACACCAAGGCAGAAGTTATCTCCATACTTTGTTTGGAGAGCAAAACATCCCCCTCCTGAAATCTATCTAAACCCTTTGTATCACAAGAAGCCTTCACCCTCCAGGCTGCTGCCCTAGATGCTGTTTTGTCAGTTACTTCAGCAGGGGGTTAAATGGAGAAAGATGAGAGTATCTGTGACTGATTGCTTTTCTCAGTGGTGGATCTGCCTTTGGCTCCCTTCCTAGGATCGCCGTGGTCTTCTGGGGGTAGCAGTGAAAGCTGAGAAAGCACAAGGTCTTTGTGGAAGATTGTTGGTACATTATTCCCCTTTCCCTGTTTCTCCTAATGCAACTGACCATGTTCAGTGGCACGAGGTTAAAAGTGTTGGTGGCTCTAGGCGAGTTGACCCTGCAGGTGCAGACACTAACTGCGTAATGTGGTGCGACGGAGAGGAAGCCTGGAGCTTGTCCTGACCCAAATCCTTTGTTATCAAAACAACCGGAAGAGGTGATTTTAAGGGTAACTAACTTGCACAGTCCCGCCTCCACCTGGTGTGGTCTGGTGGGCCCTGGGAATCCCGATGAGTCTGGTGGGGCAGGAAGAGCTGTGCCATAAGAAACTGTTGAGTCTGTAGACTGCACTGTCTCCCGACACATCCCGGCCTAGGAGAGCTCTTCAGTGGCGGCAGCACTGCCTCCCTGAGGAACAGGAGAGTGGCTGGGGGTGTGCCAGAGCATGCAACTCATTACACACAAATGTGCTACACCAAAATATACAGGAACAAGAGATTAAAGGGGAACAGATGTTGGCTGATCTTGTCCACCCTGCTCCCGGGAGGCAGCCCGGTACAGCTGCTGTCTGCCCCAGGGTCTGCTGGCTCAGGGCAGCAGGGTTGGGATCCTTGCAGCCTTGTGCTGCTCTTCAGAGGGCAGTACTGCCTATGGCCCTGCAGGTAGCCTTTTGACCCCTTGATCGTAAGACATGAACGGTTAACTGTGAGATGCTGGGCCTCGCTGAGGTGAATCATCCAATCCATAACAGGAGAGGAGATCTGAACCATTGTGTCATTAGTCCCAGGCGACACTAAACCATCTGTGATGCCAAACTTGCCATCAGAAAAGCCAGAACAGTGTACTGCCTGACTCCACACACAGCTCAGCTTTTTTCTCACTTAGTACGCAAGCCACGTTAATCCCCAGTTTTGTATCTTTTTCTCTGCCTTCTTCTCATTGTCCATAGCCTTCCTTTCAGACTTTATCTGTTTATCCTTCCCTCCCTCATTCATTCCGCATTCCGCTGTCACGAGCCACTACTTACTCATATAAGGTCTGGACTCCCTCTCCTCATATCCTCCTTTCTAACTGTCTCTTTTTTGTTGAAGCCTCAGGGAAATGCTGCCACCCACACTGATGTCTCTGAGGGATTTTTGAAAGTGCCTCAGCCAACTTCTGGAGAACTTACTGTGTGTCTTAGACAGTACAAAAGGCCCAGTCTTCAGTCATTTAAATTTCTTTCCCTAGAGGAAAAGGATGGAGAGGGATGAAGAAAAACCTAACCAAGAAGAAACAGCCCAAACTGAACAGCTTATCCCTTTTTGAATGCTCTCCCTCAGTATCTCCCTTTCTACTGTTTACTGATCCCACACTTCTGCCAGTCCCCACCACTGAGACCTATTGTCCGCCTAATGCAGAGCAGAGCAGCCAGTGAGCTCCAGCCAAATCCAAACCATTAGCTGTAATGTGCCGACCACTACAGCATCTGAAGGAGATGAGAAGTCTCGAAGAGTTAAGCCTGAAGACTCAGTGGCAGAAACTGGCCTCTTGATTTGTATTTGCGTATAATGGCTCTTGTGCCGTGATTGGTAGCTGGGGAAGTGCAGCTGTAACCATCCAGTGGAGCTCATCCCCTTCCAGCCCCTGACAGCACTTTCCCTGACAGCACATACACATGTAAGTGTATCCCACATCCCGCTTTTCCGGTCTCCTATACAGTCAGAAACAGGAGAGAGGGTCACCCTTCCTGCACGCCTCTTGGACCGTTTCCCCCCTCTCCTTCACTGTATGCTCTGGGCTGTACCGCTCACAGGGCTCTGCTGAAAGCCCAGCAACGTGGCTGCAGCTCTGTGACCACACTATGCCTGCCCTGTGGGGCCACCTTAGCAGCTCACCACATACCCCTGCTCGCAGCGGGGCCTTGCCCAGTCCTCAACACCCCCACCAGCACCTTTCCCGCCTCTCTCCTGATACACCATAATGAACTACCTGATCCTTGCAGACAAGAACATCTTTCTCAGCAGGTGCCCTGAGCCCCCCAGGAAGTGTTTGCTGTTCTCTGTTTGCAGATCTTTTCTCATTTATCAGGCCAGGCTGGTCACTCATCACCTCCTGATGTTAATGCTGGAAGATAGGGCCACTGAGTGCAAGAGTGGCAAAGCTGTCATGCTCCAGCTGGGCAGAAGTGGAGCCCCACTCAGTAAATATTGACACGTCTGCAAGCAAACAGAAGGCAGCTTTCAGCAAGCAGCATTCTGGCTCCCTGAGCTGATGCTGGACCAGAGACTCTTGGTGCTTTATGGTTATGAGCTGCTGTTTACAGAGGGCAGGATACAGGAATGGATATCCAGCAGCTGTGATGACAGTGGCAAATTGATGGGCTCACGGGAGCCACCAGCTGCATGCCCAGTGCCCACCTGCAATACGACAAGTGGCTGCAACCACTTCAGCCTCTGGAAAAACAAACTGTCTTTTCCATCTCTCAGCAACTTCCAGGCCGCCTTTCTTCAAGTGGATATTCAAGACAGTCCCCATGAGAAAAAAAAGGTAACACAAATCAGATTTTTGTTCCAGGTCTCTAATTCTCCTGCTTTTCTGTTCTAAAACATTTGCCTTAGCATTCAGGTATTTACTACACCTCCTCTAAGTTGTCAGATTTTGTCAAGTCATAGGTGCAAGTGAGTACAAACACAGAAATAATCGATCTGATAAAGTCTTTCTCATGGGTCCATGGAATTGAGTCATTAGCAGCATCGGTTCTTACAGAAATCTCAAAGTTTTGTCTTCTACCTTATACAATCTGCAGCTTAACTTACATCCTCAAGCAGGAGTTTTATGCCCCCTTTCAGACTGTCGTCTGGTAGCTAAAGGACCACATTCCCTACCGAGGTGGAGCAGGAGCCCTTATGCAAAGAAGAGGTGGGAGTGCAAGCAAGGGCTGGTGATGGATTGGGTTCATTTCCTGGCCCACCCCCTCAATGACTTTGGGCAAGTTACTTGATCTCTTAATGCTCGAGTTCCCACCCATGAAAAGGAGGTGATAATGCTTTCTCTCTTCAGCTTCTTTCTTCTACTCACTTAGACTGAAAGCGACTTTGCTTGTCTCTGCTTTCTGTTTGTTTGTATTCCTTGAACAGTTCTGAGATTCTGAGCCACAGTAGAAGTTCCCTGGTACTTCAGTGAATGCAAATAATTATCTGTTCTCATTTAGAGCCCATGGACGCCATCACCAACCAATAAACAAGGTGGCTCAAACCCTTAACTGACACAGTGGGGATCTTAGAGAACTAAGGAGTGGGATGGTAAGTTCGGAAGTAGATCCCTGGAGCCACCATGCAATTAGTCCCTTCACCTCCTTTTCTGAACATCCAAATTTTTTCCTGACATTTGTTTTCAGCTCTGGTTTGTTCCTGCTACCTGCCTCTCACTTGCAGCATAAAGACAAGAGTTAACCTCCAGTTCCTTTCCCCCGTGTGAAACAAACACTCCACGTGATGCATGAGCTCTGGAGGGAGGGCAGATGCCTACTGCGGAGCTCATCTCCTCTCTTCTCCCTTGCTGGCTCTTGCTGGTTTTCATTTCTCAACCAGAGTGATGGATCAGGGACATTGCCTGTGTCAGGGAGCAGGACGATGTGCCTGTAGCACTGCGGTTCACTCGACAGGCTGTTGACCTAGACTGTACCAGGAAGAGTTTCTTATTAATTTCCTGGAGTCAAGCAGTCACTGAAAGCTTTCCGTCAGACAGCTCCTTTCCTGAACCAGGTTTTGGGTGATGACAGGTACCAGAAGCCTGTAAGAGGAGGGTGAGAACTGCAGCCAGGGGCAGTAGAAGAGAGCCCGAGGATTTGGTTGGTGCATGACCAAACGTCTCGCTGCTGCAACAGCTACAGCCCAAGTGTCAAGCCAAGCCAGAAGGCACCTAAGCGCTGCTTTGGCAGCACTGATCTTCTGATCCAAACCTCATCTTCTAAAAAAGGAACTGTTTGATAGTAAATCATTTCAGCTGTTCCTGTCCTTTGGCCATCCCTGCTCTGTGGGCCCTCTGCAGAGCCCCGTAAAGAAATCCACAGCTCCAGGCTGGGAGTAATTTCTTTTGCCAAAGATCACTGGAGATCATGTCAAAACCAGTGCCAAAACTGCTGTGCGCCTCCAGCACTGGCAAGTTCACCGGTACAACTGAATCACAGGGGATGAAGGCAATAAGGCCCATGGCTGGAGAACTAGGGGAGGGACAGAGAGAAAGAGCACACAGCAGAGAATGGAAAGAAAAAGGGATGCAGCAGACAGAAAATGGATCTAAGAGTGAATCAGAAGGGCAAACTGGTGATGTTTTGTGTAAGTATTAATTGAATGACTGTTCTCACAACTCCAGAGAGAAGCAACATTAACAGTAGGCACTGAAAATTCACTGGGGTGGCAATCTGCATTCCTCCTCCAGAAGTCACCCATCCTGGTCACTGCAAGAGCATCACTGCAGAGCTGTCAGTATATAAGATGCTGAAAACGACACCAAGCACGTTCTTCCTACAAATTGCTTCCAGTATAAGAACATAAAGGCAGAGAAAATACACTGTGTGTCACCTATGCATGGGAGTCAAAATAAAGAAACCTGCTACTTGGTGGCTGGTCTCCCCACTCAACTCTGGGAAAAGCGGGACTGAGCTACACCTCTGCCTTCTGTGCCGGAAGATGATGAGCAATAAATAATTTATTTGGAGGCTTTTTCTGGCATGGACAGATGTGTATGGACACAGAAAGGAAACACTGCTTGTTGAAAGGTCAGCATATATTGGTTATGAGCAGGGGAATGTTCTCACAGGAAACACTGAAGGCTGTGCAGAAGTAAACATACCTCCAGTGCGGAGTGGCGTGGTGATCCAGCTGAGTCCCTCTCTGGGGACTAGCTTCCCAGGGATGATGCACAAGGCCCTTGGGGTATTTACACAGCCTGTTCTCTAAAGACCAGCTGCCACTCAGCACAGTTTATCTTCTTTTCCTGATTATTCAGTCTGTGGTTTCTTTGCTTCTCCTGGCTGCCTCTTCCTCCAGTTCCTGGAACTGTGAGGAGCTGAGGCTTCTATAGCACCTGTGTGCGTGCGCCAGGCACAGCAGCTACCGCATCCCCCAGTGCCGAGCGCAGCCTGTCCACCGCACGTGTTTCCACACCGCCAGGCAATATCGGCTACTTCCAGGTCCTTCCCATGCAGGGTTGTTTCTAAGTCCAGAAACTTCATATTTTACTGAAGCATTGAAAACTCTGCTCTTAGCTGGCACCTGGCACCTCTGTGTTGTGTTTTTCTTTCAGTCAGGAGGGCTCCCTGAAAAGACACACCTTTCTTTTTTTTTTTCGTTACCAATATTAGGAGTGATGGTTCCAGAACTTTAGTAGAGGCACAAGGAAGAGGAAAGTGAGGATCTCACTGGATCACTGCATTTAGGTCCTGCAAAGACTCCAAATTCCAAGAGCCTCTCAACAGTAACAGTATTTGAAGTGGATACAGTTATGGGGTTCCCACAGAGGGGCACAGCCCATTTTTCTTTCTGCTGGCAAAAGCTTGCATGTCTGTGTCTGAAAGATCTCCCTGCAGGGACACAGAAGTCTCTGCTCAAACAGTTGTTGTGGTCTCCACTTTGGACTGGAGGAGCCCTGACTCGCACAGGCTTTCCAAACACACAAATATTAAGCAGGCCAGGCTGAACGGCTGGCATCTCTTCAACATCCTCAGACAGAATCTTGCTTCTTTCAACAGCAAGGTTCAGAGGGATGCATTCTTCTTTGTGGAACAAAGAGGGCACTGTCTACCAAGCTTCTGCTGCACAAAATCTAAGCAGCGAGATTCACATTTGCTGCTTGCCTGTTCCCTATTTTCACAAGTCCAGATCTGTCTCGACTGCCTTCTGTAGACCAATTAATTTGTGTCCAGCCGCTGTAACAATAAAAAAATAAATTAAATCAACATGAGTTTCCCACAGAGCGCAATTCATGTCTGTTTATGGAGTGCAGCACCAAATTTGCTGATGGCACCAAGTTCTGTGGTGCAGTTGACATGGGAGGGAAGTGATGCCATCCAGAGGGTCCTTGACAAGACTGAGAAGTGGGTCTGTGCAAACCTCATGAAGTTCAACAAGGCTAAGTTGAAGGTCCTGCACATGGGTGAGGGAATGGATTGAGAAAAGCCCTGAGGGAACTTGGGGATGTTGACGGATAAGAAGCTCGCCATGACCCAGAGAGCCAAGCATGCCCTGGGATGCATCAAATAAGTGTGACCAGAAGGTTGTGGGAGATTATTATGCCTCTCTGCTCTCATGAGATCCCATCCAAAGTACTGTGTCCAGCTCTGGCACCCCCAACACAAGAAAGACATGGACCTGTAGGAGTAAGTCCAGGGGCCTTAAGCTGAAGGTGAGTAGATTTAGATGAGATATTAGGAAGAAATTCTTCCCCGTGAGTGCAGTGAGGCCCTGGTGCAGGTTGCCCAGAGAAGCTGTGGCTGCCCCCTCCCTGGCAGTACTCAAGACCAGGTTGGATGGGGCTTTGGGCAACCTAGACTAGTGGAAGGTGTCCCTGCTTGTGACAAGGAGTTGAGACTAGGTGATCTTTAAGGTCCTTTCCAGCCCAAACTGTTCTGTGATTCTTTGATTCTACAAGATAGAGATAGATTTCTTCATCTACCCCAGGTCTTTTCTAGAGTCCTAACCCTGCAAAGAAAGAATCCTTATAAAATATTTAAAAAAGAGAAGTACTTACTAAATATACAAACAAAAGCTTCTCTCTCTGCTTCAGATTCTATTAGCATTAAATCTCTCTGTTTAAAACAGTGCAGGAGAGGAGATATGATATTGTTACTATTTGTGAAGTGTTCATAGCACCCAAGGTGGTGCTGTTTAGGCTAAACAGAGAAGAAATATTGTGCATGCTGCCTTCTCCCAGACTAATTCTTATAGAGTAGGAATGAGTGCCTCAATGTTCTTACTACTGAGGGAGCAGGGGGGCTGCTCTGATGGGTATGAAGTCTGTGAATGTTTACAAGGTAGGATTTCTACAGCATACAAGGGAGCTAGTCATCAGCCAAGGTTACTTCTGGCTTGAGCAATCAGTTCAATGGACTTCAGCATTGTTATATAATTGTAAACAGAAGCCCTCTGGGAGTTTGAACCATGGTGCTGCGCTCTCACAAAAAGTAATTTGGGAGGCATCTCTCCCCTTAGGAGAGTCCACGTCAGTCAGTAATGTGGAGCAGATGTGAGCTTTCTTTGGGAGAGAGGTACCCCCGATGCTTAGAGCCCAGGTCATGCTCTAATACTCCCCAGCGATGTTACCTTACAGCTTCTCTTCAGAGCGTGTAGCCACCTCGTGATCACTTTAATTTTCTCATCTAGTACATACTGTGGGTTTATAATTTTGTTTCTCCCTGCAAAACATCGAGCATCATACCCCACCTTACCACAACTGGTTTACTGCTGTTCTGCCACTGCTGTTCCATTGGCTCCTCATTTGCACTCTATAGATGAGATCCTAATCCAGCAAAGTCAACAAAAGCTTTGACACTGACTTCTGCCGGATCTAGCCTTCCACCATTACCCTCTGGCTGTCACTAAACCTGCCTTATAACCCAGGTACACTTTCTGGTTTCAGGTTATTTTCCACAACACAGTTCTTCCAACAGCTCAGCAATACACACATCTAACAGCCCACCTGAGCTGTCTGCCGCTCACATCAAGTGAATAATGTTCTGAAATAGGCTTCAGCTTTCACCCACACCCAGCCAAGGTCATACAGCTGTGACCAATCATTTCAAAGACAAATGATCTCAAGCTGCCAAGATGTGACTCTGGGTTAACAGGGACAAAAATAAAGCTATGGCCAAATGAAAAGGAAACATTAACTTGTTTTGTATTTTGAAACTGATGAAGCATTTACACAGAGAACCACTGAAGTCCTAGAACTAGACATCCAGACCAGTCAGTACTGACCTGACCAGTTCTCTCCCCAGACAATTACACCATAACTCATCCGTGGTGGTAGTGGTAGTGACAGTGGTTGACGTTGCCTTGTGATGGTTCTCCCAGAGAGGAAATCAGGTTCAGAAGCACTGCTGCAAGTCTGCATGTCTCAGGTTCTCAGAAGCTGTGCCAGGTTCAGCTTCACAATGTGATGTCATTAGTCTGAGGTGAACTGTGGCTGTCTAAACCAGAAGTCCATGACAGCACCCACCCTCCTGCCCCCAATCTCAGTTTTCTTTCCAAAGGAAACCAGGAAGTATGGCAGGGAGGAGAGGGAACAGAGGGCAGACAGTTGCACACCCAGGCTGCATCCTGACCTGCAAGCAGGATATGACTGCAGTGCACATCTGGACCTCTGAGATGGAAAACAGTCACAGGCTTCAAAGTGCAGATGCACCTCTATGCTTCAAAGGTTGTTGTGAGCTTAAAATCACCCTGTGGCTGGCTATGAAGCCCAAACAACTGATGATGTGAGACACACCCTGTTTTTTCAATTGTCATAGTGCTGTGCTGCTTCATCATGTGGTTTCTTTTATTGTCATTGAGAAACTTCCTTGGCACAGATCTGCAATGATCTCCAGACCTTGCTGGACAAGGTCCAGATGGGCCAGCTGGACAAGGTTCCCACTTTGCTGTGGGAAATTCTGAGGTAGAGGTTTGTAGAAGCAGAGGCAAAGATAACAATTACTGCAGGATACCACATTGGTGGTCATTCATTAATATCATTATTATATGTGATACTGCTTGTGTTCCCATACAGACTAAAGACCACAAGTGAGAGGAGAGGAGGCCTAATTCTGCTAGGTGCTGAACATTTTACAGGTGTAAGTTGGATTCATGTAAAGGAAAACCTCAAAAGTAACAACAAATACTTGTTTGGTGTTTCGCTATAAATTTCATCACTTATTTAAAGATCAGAGAACTGGAAAAGAGATCGAACCAAGAAAGGCTGGAGTCTGCAAAGAACTGTGTGGCTCAAGCCTCCAAATTATGATTTTATAGAGTTAATCAGATTTTAGGAGTGATGCAAACAATGATAAACAAATCAAGGCAAGGAGGGAGGTAGGAAATAAATTTCAAAGGATTATGACTCTGGATCAGGTTATTAAGAAGAGTCTTCAAGCATGCCCATGAAACCACAGACTGCATTCTCTCTTTAGATCTTGGAGGAGTCTCTAAGCAGACAGACAAGAAGGAACAATTTCTCCTACTGGAGCCCTGTCAATAAAGAAATGTCAGTAAAGGTTCACTTGATTAAAACCATTTTCCAACACAGAGGATAAAATACATGTTACAGGGTGGTCTGTTACTTCTTTCAGTGACAGTCCTTCTTCTCTCAATCACAAATAATTACTTAGCTTTTCAGTAGGTACCTTGGAGGCATGTGTCCATTAATATTTTCAGTTTTTCATATATAATTCCTTCCTGAGTGGGCTATATGTGTTTATGATTTCAGTAAATGAATCGGGATGAATTCTGCTCTTTGAAAATTTGACATAAATCCGAAGTATCTGCCCTAATAAAGACTTACTCACTTGTTAAATCAGAGTAAACGAGAGTACACTTTGGCCTCATGATTTGGCAGGAATATAGTACAAGAAAGGGTTATTTTCCAACTGCTTGTAAGATTTAAGGCAGATAAATAAATAATAATCATAATAAGCCTTTGTTTCTGAAAGGAGATATTCACTCTACCCAAAGCACCATCCAAGTCATTAAAGGATTCCCAGGTGCCAGTACTTGGAAAGGGTATTAGCTATTCAAACAGTTTAGGCAGAGGTCTCTGCTGTTCTGTCTCCTGGGTCATCTCAGATTTCCTCAATCTCTGCCCAGAACTGAGCACGAGTGGGAAAGAAAGGCTGGAAACTTCAGAGGACCAACATTTCTCCGGAATGAGAAAGAATGTATTTTTCACTCTCGAAGTAAAAATGAGGGAAGCCCTCCTTTGTTAGTACAAATGGAAGGCTGGCTGGAAAAGGACTCTGCTGTGCAGGGAGCCTTCTTTTCCTCCTCTTTTCAGATACAATTTACCTGTCTCGACTCTGTTACTGGGAAAAGAGACCACACAAAAGCATCAGCGTGATGCAGCTGGGTTGTTCAAACAAAGCAATTCAGCAGCAGGTGGGAAGAGTGAATCCACACAAAGGTAAAAGCCTCGCTGAGGGGACGGATGAGCTGTGCTGACAAGAGGTAATGCTGCTGGGGTGGGGATGCAAAATTCCTCTCTGGGTGTTTGATGCTTGGAGGGGTGCAGACCACTGAGTTGGTCTCTGGCTCCTGAACAAGGTTTAAGCATCCATAGTTCTAAGCAGGTGCCTGCAGCTGAGGAGAAATTTTAGATCAGGAAGTATTTTTGTGGGGAAAAAGAACCCCAAACTAAAACCCAAACACGAAATAGCAATCACTAGAGACAGGGACATGAGAAAAGGCCTGTGGTCTGCCTGGCAAAGGGAGAGAAGGATGTCTCCAATGGGAATAAGCTCTGTCTAGATAAAAGAAAAGTTTACTAGAAGAAAGATGTTTTCTGAAAACGTCATCTTTAGTTATTGAGATCTGCCTTCTTAATTGTTCTGATCCCAGAGTCTCTCTGGATCTACTTCCTCACTTCTACTCTGGGTTCTCAGGCAGAAGAAGAAAGAAACTTCGTCTCTTTGTCAGCTTGCCACGTGCTTTTCTCACACATTGTCCAGGTCTTTGTTGCTCCTGTTGCTAATGGTTTGAGAGGTTCTGCCCTGAGCTACCTGCAAGCTGCAGACTTGTTGGATTTTGATTCCAAGGACAAGTTGAATAAGCCTTGTTACACCAAGATTGTGCTTAGTGATGGCTGCTGATTCTTTCCTCCCTCTGATACATAGTCTTGGTCACGGATCTGAAAATCGTAAATCATTTGCCACTGTAAGACATGCTCTTCCACCATTTCACTGTAGTGATGGCAGCTTGTAGAAATGAGGTGACTGTCAGTCCTAAAAATTAAACTTGTAAAGTCCAGAGATCATTGTCAGCAGGCAGCTTCCAGAGAATCACCAAAGCAATTCGGCTACTCCTTGTTCAGGATGTCTGAAAAGACCTGTGTTAGTTATTTGTAAATATATAAACTCATAGTGCCAAGACACGAGGGTGATGGATGGCCTGAAATGTGGGTAATGCCTTTACCAATGCATGAAATCCTCCCAAAGCCTAATCACAGTCAGGACTAAGTTTACATAGCAATTTCTCATCATGCTGTTTTTCCCTTCCCAGGGTTCCCCAACAGCATCCTTCCACTCAGACTGCTGGCAGTTTGACTGGCAGCATGGTGGGCACAAGGTCAGAGGGCTGCATCTCACCCCTCTGGGTACCTGAAAACCACAAAGAAAGACATGTGTGTTCAGCTGCCAGCTGGAAGAATCACAGCAACTCATGTGATGTCCAGGCAAGATGATATAATAAGCACATTGGTACTTCTTACCCTAGTAAACTCTTTACCTGTCCTCTGTGCCAAGAGCAGTCAGGAGGATAGATGCTATTAGGGGAGTGATGAAAAGCACAAAATGAACCTTAAAGACAGAAAACTTCACGTCACAAAAATCACAAAGCTCTTTGGCTCTCATGCCTGTCTTTTTCCAAGCAGGGCAGGGTAACCACTTTTTTGGGCGTACTGCCTGCCCGGGATTATGCAGGGAAAGCTTGCCACAGTCTTCCCGCAGATTTCCTCTTTATCTCAGCACAGCTGTTCCCATCCTGACCTACTAGCCTGATTTCTCGCTGACTTGTGACTGAGAATGCTACTGCAAAGATTCCAGATGTGGGGGAGCCCAGGTCACGTTGCACATTGCGCGTTCACCCCTTCCTCTCTGAGTCTCCCACTGACTGCGCACAGCTATCTCACTGTGACCTTGGTCCTGGACAAGCCAAGAGACCCATATCCATGAACAGTTTGCAGTCAAAGTATTCCCAAAACTTTGCCATAGTGCAATCTCCAAGACAGAGGAAAGTGCCTGTATTATACCAGGTGAGGATATCCCTGATCCTTTCTGTTGCTGTTACATTGGTTACATTGCTCTGGTTCCTTACTTTCAGCTCAGGGTAGCTCAAGGCTTTGTGTTGCAGTTCTTGAAGTCCGTTCAACTCTGACACCCACAACAATCTCCTCCCCTTCTGTCCAGCAACCATCTATCATGCCTTCCTTAGTGAGAAAACCTCTGTACTATCCTTCCTTGCTCACTATCTTTTACTATCCTATTTGCCTTATACAGTGGTGACATGCAGGAAAATGGTTCAGAGTCGTAATGTCTCTGAAACCAGACACAAGCCGAACTTTTGAGATAGTTGTGAGGAAAATCAGACTTTATATCCAACACACCTGGATGGAATAACACCTATCTATTTCTTTCTGCATCAGAACCAACTGCAGACTCTGCCCACCACATGTAACAGTGACCTGGATCATAGAACATTATGAGTTGGAAGGGACCTCTGGATGATGGATAACAGTATAACTTGTGAACAGGGTTAGCCTAGTGGAAGCTAAGGACAGTGCTACAGTTGGGCTACAGGAGCATCTCACGGGCAGCCACCTTAATCTGTACCATCAGAAATGGTGACGTGCATTAATAGCTATTTTTCTTTCTCCCGAGGTGAGCTATACTAAAGAACATGAATGATGTTGAGCTTACTTCCTACTGCACCACTAAATGTACTTTCACAGAATCACAGAACATTAGGAGTTGGAAGGGACCTCAAAAGATCACCCAGTCCACCCCCCCTGCCTGAGCAGGATGACCCAGATTAAATCACACAGGTAGGTGTCCAGATTGGTCTTGAATGTCTCCAGAGAAGGAGACTCCACAACCTCTCTGGGCAGCCTGTTCCAGTGCTCCAGCACCCTCACAGTGAAAAAGTTTTTCCTTATATTCAGATGGAACTTCCTATGCTCCAGCTTGGACCCTTTTCAGATGTTCTATAAAGCTGTGCCAAGCACACACTAGGCACTCAGCAGTGCATGTGTATTTCAAGATACAATGTATTCTTGTGTGTTGTGTATTTCAAGAGGTTGTGCTGCAGATAGTCCTGTGAGCTTGAGTACCTTGTCCAAGGCAAGTGGAAGGGAACCTGAGTTGGATTTCTAACCAGAAAGGATATGGGCTCAAACAGGGAGCTGAAACTGTCTCACAGGTGTGTGCATGTTCTGGTCAAAGGCAGGAGAGCTCTGTGCTCCTGTGGGAGCTGCTGTCCCCGCTGGGGCTTGGCACCTTCCCTCGCTGAAGTAGGTCTCAAAGGAAAAGCCACCCAGCCAGTGACCTGCTGAATGATGCCTGGCTCCTCTCTTCCCTTCTGGCTGCCCCACTGCTGAGCCTGGGATGGCAAAGGATGGGAAAAACTGCCTTCAAACTGTTTAATAACAGTGATGGTAACCTTTGACCTTGCTGAATAGAGGCGCTTTTGACCTTTCATTTGTTAAATAATACAACCACTTACTTCCCGATCCTTATCAATGTTTAGTAATTGGGGTCAAGACAAAGCAAAGCAGAGTACAGTTACCCTCCAGACTTTACTGAACCAGGAAGAATTTCCTTAAGCTATAGATTTCCTTTTTGATAATCTTCAGTCAAGACAGGCAAAGACTGGAGACTGGGTGGCTTAGAAGATCCGTGACAGGCTAAAGAGCCTCTCAGCTGTTAGCATCTGTTTTGAATCCAGCTGTGGTTGACAGTGGCAGAAATTCATTACGATCTCAGGTTGCCTCTCTGACTCATATGAAACGGGTTTGGCTTGCAGTTCTACTGTTTACTGGCCAGATAATAGCCATAACAGAATATTCATAGTTCTAGTCATCAGTGATTAAACGAATTTACAAAGTCTGAAAATTCCAAGTCCTGCATAGAAAAATCAGACTATGGACCAGTGGTAGGTGACAGCATGGACAAAAAGTTTGTGGTCACTTCTGTGTGTTCTGTGCAATTCACATCAAAGAAAAGTGGTTAACCTTCAGGAATCTGAGTCACGTTTTAATGGGTCAGATTGTGTGCGGCGCAGCTCATTAAACATCTCACTTGACAGACGAGCAGGTGATGACTGCTACAGGCAGAGGTCCCAGATAAGTGTTTTCCTTAGAAGTGAACAGGAAATGGATGAAAAAGAAAACCAAGAATTTACGATGTGACAATGGATCGAAATGTAAATGCACACACAGATATTTATTTACATAATGCACAAATATAAAAGCTTAAACTTCCTGAAGACGTCAAACAGAAATTCTATTTGTCTAAGCAGCTGCACAACCTCATTATTTACTTATTGCATTTCGTATTAGCCAGATTGCAAGATTTTTTTGGGAGCAGGAGCTGTTTTCGTGAATGTCTTGTACATGATTCAACAAAATGAGCCCCCAAAGAGTGATCCAGATATTGCCATTTCCAAACAAGCCATTTATTTATAGCTGTGCACAAGCTAGGTAAGGTCTGTAAAAAAACATGCGAGGTTTAGAGCCTTTTATTTTTTCCCTTCTTTTTTCTTGCTGCTGTTCATGTAGGACATGATGAAAACAGAGCCCGGTGTGGTATCCCAGGTCGGGTGCGGTATGGTCATACGGCTCCTGTTCTTGAGCTTACCGTTGGGTTTAGGCCCGGTGAGGTGGGGGGATGCCTGTGTAGGACAGCCACCCCTAACTGCGTCCTTAACCGGCCGCGGTGTCTCTGGGGTCCGGGACAGGGTTAGCTTTGCACAGGATGGGCACTGCCAGGTCTGACTGCACAGGCAGCTGCCTGCAGGCTCCCCAGGGCCCTGCGTTCTCCTCCGCTGAACTACAGGAAACCCGGGGCCGACCCCACAGCCCCGATTGCCCGCTGCTCCCCTCAGCTCCCCGCGGAGGGCAGGCCCGGCCCGGGGTGCCGGTTGCATCGCACGGGAGGAGCCGTCGCGCCGCGTCCGCTATGGAGCTATCGAGGGCCCTCAGCCCCAGCCGGCCGCGCTCCGTCCCGGCCCGTCCGCCTGCGCCCACCGACGCCGTTTCCACGGCAGCGGCGAGGCGGGACCCGCGGTCGCCATGGAGACGCCTCTTTGCCCCTTCCGCCGTTGCCGGGGCGCCGACTTTGATTGGCGGTTTGTGCCGTTCCCGCCAGCGGAAGCTTGTCGTCACCTTTGACCCCATCCTCCCCGGCGACGGTTGCCCGGCAGCGGCGGCGACGCGGAGCCGCNGCTGCTGCTCCTCCGGCGCGACTACCGCTTCGAGCGTGTCTGGTTCTGGGGCTGCATCCAGGGCGTGCGCGGCGCCTACTACATCGCCGAGGGGCTGGGCCCCGACAGCGCCGCGCCCCGCAGCCGCCTCTACAGGTGCGGAGGTCCGGGCCGGGCGGGGGCCGGGTACCTCCCTGGGGAGGTGGGGCAGGAGAGGCCTCCACGGCCACTTCGGAGGCTGAGGGGAGAACGAGGGGAGCGGGGAGCCGGGGGTGCGAAAGCCTTGCCATGCCCTGAGGAGCCTGGTGGGGCTGCCGCAAGCCCAGTGCTCAGCGGGCTTGGACCTATGACGTGCTTGTCTCTGGCAGCCTGAACTGCGTGGAATGGAGCCTCCTGCCACCAGCGACTGAGGAGATAGTTGCTCAGGCAGAGCTGCTAAAGGGCCGCTTCCAGGGGGATCCTTCTTTTGAGTATGAGTACACTGAGATAACCGCGGAAGACGCTGAAAGATTGTTTGAAGATGGCAAGGAGGTAAATGCAGCAAAACGCTTTTGAACTCTCTTGGCTGCAGTTGTACCCCTCACAAGGGACAGGTGGTGGCTCCTCCTTGTATGCAATAGGCAGCCTGGGCCTGTGCTAGGGCAGAACACACAAGACTTCCCCTTTGCTGTCATAGCATAGCAATGGCTTCTTGACTGAACTCTTAGTTTGGTTACTCCTGGAGTTAGACACAGCTCAGAAATACCCTTTCTGTTTTAATTATGCACAGTTGGTACTGATTGTCACTGCTGTGGAACTGCAGGTATCATTTTTTATAACTGAATGGATGTCACCAGTAGTGTAACTGAGAGGGAGGAAAAGATGGATGAAGGGAGGGAGAGTTAATTCTCTGCTGAGTCTAGACTGTCTGCTCCTAGCCACATACTGATGAGAAGAACGTTCCATTTGTGGTGCTTCTCTTAGTGCTATCAGGCTCCAAGCTTATGAGTCTGCTGCAGTTTTTATTGCCACTTCAAGTTTATTTTCAGAAATGACAACAAGGAAGGTCCTGCCTTTAAAACTTGCCTATTTTTCTTTAAAGCCTGTGATCAAGGAGGAGGCCCGCCTCGTCGCCACGATAGAACAGATAGACAGAGCAGTTGGTATCGTCCCCCGGGGGGCATTTGTGAAGACTCCTCTTGGGTCTGTGCATGAAAACAGAAACTTTGAAGGTACATTCTCATTGTCTTTATCAGGATCAACTGTACTTTGATCATAAAGGTTGTAAAGGAAGATGAATTTCTCTAGCCGACATTTTGATTCCAGGTTTATTTTTCCCTTGGGTAAGATGAACAGGGAGGAGAGAATCTAATACCATTAATGTTAAGGTGCATGATTCAACTCAAGGAAGGTGGGAGGAAAGTCAGCAATGGCTCTGAGTCATTAAACACGAAGTTTCTTTTTGTTCTGCCTATAGTTTATGTCAGTGTTTAGCAATTATAGCTGCAGTGAATTCTCAATCTAGATATAGGATGTAACTAAATGGTCACAGAGAATTGGTCTCAATGCCTATTGCCGTTAGCATGGTGTGCAATGCACAGTGTGGGGGAGTGCTGCCACCCACTTCTGGCAAGTCTTTGGTCTCCTGTGGAGTCCACTGAAAAAAAGATTGTGATACTGTCACATGCTGTGAGTGTTGAAGAACCAGTATGGCGTTCCATGTTGCAATGTATGTTAGCCCAGCTCACTCTATTAACGACCACCAATGACTGTTCGCAGGTCTTTCTTTGACTGAGGCAAAAAAATTAAGTTCCTATTTCCATTTTACTGAGCCTGTTAACCTGAAGAATAAAACTCTGCTGGAAAAGGCTGACCTGGACCCATCCACTGACTTCCTAGACTCTTTGGAGCATGATATCCCACAAGGTAAAGGTAACAGAATCAGGAGATGCACTGAAAGGGAAAGCAGTCTGAGTAGCCTGGGAATGGCTGAGGGACAAGGTGTGGGTTACTGTGGGGTTAATATGCTTGGGAGAAGCACCTCCTTGTGAGTCTGTGAGTGAACTTTATCCTTTCCTAAATATTGTAAGGAGTTCCTTTTCTTTAGCAATTACAAACGCTTACAATGGTAAGATGTAAGAGTACCAGGACTGTCACATCCTCACAACAGGTCTCCTGGCCACACCAGCAACTACCCCCCTCCCAAGTGGTGTGTTCTCTCCTGACTTCTGTAAAGCCTGTGACAGCTGGTGTCTCTATAGGGAGAGGTAACTTGGCCAGTGATGGAGGGAGTTTATGTGGTTTGAAGTATTTCACACCTCTCCTCCCACCCTGTATTGCTCTTCTTTATCTAAATGGATTCTCATTAACACAAAACTGATATCTCCGAGAGGCAGAACTCAAACTTTCCTTTGATAAAACTGTGGTAGAAATGCTGTAATGTGAAATTTTTCTGTAAATTTGGTGGGATTACACATGCTGGAAGGAGAAAGGAAAACACTGAAATATCTCTTCAGTTTACATCTCTACTCTTCTGTTGGACAACTGTTAATTATATTAACAGATGATCTTCCAGGGGTTCCTCTGGCAGGATATTTCTCTAAAGAGATGGGAATGACTTATTTGTTTCTAAATGCTTTTTTTGCCGATTTTTTGCATTTTTCAGATTGAGCCAAGCATTTTCACATCCTGCTGTCTAGGAAGATTCTTGGGATACAATTACCATTTAGGTTTTCTATGTTATTCCTGTCCTGGAATAGCAGGGTAGGATGGTAGGCATCCTGTGCCAGATGGAATTGGCTGGAAGGACAGTGAATTTCCAGTGCTGTAAATAGCTTTTCAGGCTTTGACCTATATACATATGCATATATATACACGCACATATATATAGATATATGTATTACCCAATCTTTCCTTTAGCAAAAAACAAGAATGAACCTACTGAGCTCCTGCCTGAATTCTGAACGTTTTTTATTGTTCAGAGCATAAACAGTGCTAAAACCTTGTTCAATTTACTGGGAGTGTCCTTGCTCCAGTCATCTTCCAGAGGTGTAGTCTGGTGAGACTGTGCATTTATACATAGTCTGGCTCGTTGTGTTGGCCAATTCTGATTGAAAAAGGAGTACTGCAAGGGAAGTTATGTTCTAGATACCTCCTAAGAAAATTTTAGCTGTTGTTTCATATGGTAGTCTAGCTGTTGGTACTGTTTGTCCTTTTTTTTCCTCTTATTTTCTAGGTTTTCTGGTAAGGAGACTTTTTTTTTTTTTGTGAGGCCTGAAACCACATAAATCTGCCATGCTTTCTATGTTTCAACTACAAATTTGTTTCTAAGAGCTAAGAGCCTGAAGGCTAATTTGCATCACAATGCTGGTTTTAGCCACCTTCAGCTAAGATGGAGAGTGGCACCTTCAAAAGATAACAGATCACACACTGTAGTGTTTCTCTAGTTTAAGGGGCCAGGCAACTGGCAGGCCATTCATGAAGATGGCAGTGTTTCGAATCGTTAAATCAAAATTGACTTGTAGCTGTATTTTACCCAGTGGCAGACAGAAAGTGGGGCTCAGTTGTATCGCTGTCACCTTTGTCTTGTGTGGCAACCTGAGGTCTGTGCAAGTGGGTCCTTTACTCCTCTCCTGGGAGGTTGTTGCTGTTAACGCAGTCTTGGTCTCCTCAAAAAATGTTACCTCTCAAAAACTACCTGAGCTCTAGTGCAGCTGAGTGCTTTGTAATGGAAGGGAAGATACATCACTGTACCCCTGCAGCTCTGTCTGTATACATAGAATCACAGAACGGTTTGGGTTGGAAAGAACCTCAGACAGAGATCATATAGTTCCAACCCCCTGTCATGGGCAGGGACACCCTCCACTAGCTCAGACTGACCAAAGCCCCTTGAACACTGCCAGGGAGGGGGCAGCCACAGCTTCTCTGGGCAGCCTGTGCCAGGGCCTCACCACCCTCACAGGGAAGAATTTCTAATAGCTCATTTAAATATACCTTCTTTCAGCTTAAATCAATGACCCTTTGCCCTATCACTGCTCTTCCTGATAAAGACTCCCTCTCCAGCCTTGTCCTGCTCTTTTTGGACAGAAGCTGGACATTGATGGAACAAGCTTGTCAGGCGAAGGAAGTAAGACAGGAACTGGTTACTGGATCAGCAAGACATGTAGCCCCTCTAATTGCACTCTGTCATATGCAGATAGAAGGTCTGACATTAAAGAAAGACCAACACACCTCTCTTCAACAAGCATTCAGGTTGCCCAAAGTTGTGGTTGCTTGTGAAAATGCAGTAGGGAAAAAAAAAGGACAGAGGGCTGATTCTGCTGTTTTTATGAGCATGGCTCTGCCAAAGTCACTCACTCAGACTGTGGTTCTTGGATCGCCTTCCTTCAACTCTGCCAGTGCACGCTGGTCCTGACCCAGAGCCGACGATGCTTCTTCCGTTTCACGGCTTATAACACGTGTTCATAGCTCTGGCAAATCCCCTCATTTTGACATGAAGGTTTTCTTGCCTTTCCTGGCTAGATCCCCTCTTGGACAGTTACTGTCAGAACAGAAACAGGAATTCCCAAATCTGTTGCATCTAGAGTTGTGTCTGAAGCCAGAATCGCCCCTGCCCTTCAACAAATACACAAAAAGCGGACCAAGGATGAGTGACACCTGAGTGATGCTCCCAGCCTGCCTTGGCTGGAATTCCCCTAGAATCCTAGACCTGAAGAACAGGCCTGAGAGATTAAGGGATGATTTTAACCTGTCTAAAAGTAATAACTCTGTTGATTCCAACAGAGTGTGTTCTTTACTAATTGGAGACTGAGCATCTGTGACATCTGTGAAGGGGGTAACTGTCATAAAATGTATGGTGTGTCATCACAGGAGAGCAGAGGTGTCTTAGAGAATGGAAAGTTGGAGGCAGAGAGAACATTATGTGACAGCTGAGAGGTGGGAAGAAAGGAAGTTACAACCAGGTTGAATAAATGAAACAAAGGTAAAAGCAGAGTGTTTAGCGCAAGATTGGAAAACTGGGAGTTTTTTAACAAAACTGTCTGCCAACCTTATCTTTATCAGTGATATCTGTGGTGATGGCAGGTTCCAGATTCTGTCTCTGTGTCTATCAGGTTATCTGTGCACTTTAAGAGTTCAGAATATGTTGCTGGTCCTCCCTTGATCATACTGTGAGTCTGTTTTTTTTTCTTGGTGTCTCAGCTCCCAGAGACAAGTGACTGCATGAATTGGCTTTTAATAAAAAGATACATTTTCAAAAAGTGATTGTAGAGAAAAGTGGGAGAATATCAACCCAGTCTCAAACACTAGTTCAGTCGGTTCATCTCCTTTAAAATCTCCATCTCTGAGCCAAACTCACGAATTTGAGTGGCCTGACTCATGATTTTTGAACATGGAGGGGTTGTGATACTGATCTTCTGACACCGCAGTGTCAGATCACATAATGCCTCATTCTGATCCAAATGGCCAGCTGGCCAGAAGGTTGCGTGCTGTAATCTGTAGGTTTTGCTGGCCATATGTCTGCATTAAAGATAAGCTTGTTTGCTCTAGTCTAAGCAGACAATCTGCTCAACTTTATGCACAATTAGATGTAGGCTTTCAGTTGCTGGCAAATTGCCAGTGTGGTCCTATTTGCTTCTTGGAGTTGGGCACCCTGGTCAATAGCATTTCAGGAACTAGAGTTGTAGCAGTTTTGCTTGTAGATGATGGAATGGCAAAGCAGATAGCAGTAATTCCTAGCATGCTACAGCATTTTCTCTCAATGACCTAACGCTGTGTAGGTATGAAACAATAGTCATGTGGCAGGCGTTGGCATGGTGGGGAAAGTGAAAATGCAGGGGGTAAGGATGACTTTAATGTGACCATGGTCAGGCAAGGATAATGGGGACGGGAGAAAGGCTAAGGTACTAGGGTATAATGGAAAGCTTGAGAAGAAGCAAAATAGGGGATAGAGAATTCAGTTCTTTGGTGCCTTCAAATGACATTTCAGAAAAGCAATAACTTGACACTGAAGGTTTGTTACAGATTCGGATTGCTTTGGGATGGAGATAAGGGACACCAACAGAACACTCTTAAAAACTGATGCAGGAGCAGAGGTGTGTGAGAGGCAAAGGGAAAGAAAAATGTAGATGGAAAAAGATGTGTGGAAATCGGATTTCTCTGAGAGGAGTTGACTCAAAAGTCCTGACTCCCAGTCAAGAAACAGCTGCTTTTGGATGAAAGCCAATCACAGTTCACTGGTAAAACTAGGAATTACATTTAAAAAGAACACCCCAATTTGTGAACAATTAATATAAATTGGAGTTAATAATGAGTAGAAAATGCCAAAGGAAGCCACGATAACCTGATAATTACTTACTAATAAGTAATCTGTGACAACTGCAAGCAGGATTTTTAAAGTATATTGAGAAGAAAATTAAGTATGGTAGTGGTACTGGAAACCGTCATTGAAGAGTGATGGTAAAAAGGCTGATAAGAATGTGGAAGGACAGAAATACTCAATATTTTTTTCTGGTTTGTTTTTGGTAAGAATATGTACTCATGTAAAATTAATATAATACTGTTTCAGACAGTTTTCAGACTGTTTGCTAAGGGAGAGTACAGGCAACTGTTTCTGTTTGTAAAAAAAAAATAAATGGCAGAGCCAGAGAAGTTACTCCTAAAATCATTATCTCAGGAGACTTGTGGCATATTTATGATACTAAGCTTTAATAAATCCCAGCAGTGCAGAAATATTCCCCTAAACTGATCTTGATTAGTAGTTGTGATTCAGAAATCACTGAATGGATGTATTTCTGGATGGGGTCAGAAGGGGCTTTGGCTGTGACCAGTACCAGCACTGATTTTATTTAACTTATGTATAAGTGATCTAGAAGTAAAGGTTAGGTAGAGAGACAAAAAGTGACAAGACAGTTAGAGAGAAATGGTAAACTGGGTTTACTTAAATAAAGCACATTTTGATGTATCCTGCCTGCAGAATCGCATATCTAAGAGCAGGGACTGGAAGGCAGGCTTGTATTCTGGAATCTGTGACTGAAAGGAAATCCAGGCACAACCCACCCAACAGCAGATCCCAGTCTGATCCTGAGGCTTAAAAGGCTAATTTGATCTGTAGGTGTATAAACAAGGGCATAGAAAATAGGAGCAGGGAGGTGACTTTACTTTTGTATATACTGTTAGTGAAATCAGAACTGGATTACTGCACATGTCAAAACTGGAGATTTGCAGAAAAGAGCCACAAAATGATTCAAGAGCTGGTGAGAGACACAAACAGTCCAATCTGTTTACCTTAGAGAAAAGAGCATGAGATTGGCTGTATTACACTGTGTAAATACTTTGTGGAGTTTGTGTGTTGGGTACTAAAGTTCTATGTAGTATAGTAGAGAAAGGCATAACAGGAACCAGCAGCTGAAAATTATAGTCAGAAAAACTATGCGCAAATATTAACAGTGAAATGACTGTCAGCTACCAAGTGCAATGGAGGAGTGTGTGTCTCTTGGTATCTTAGTATCATGATAGATGTCGTCTTGAGAATTGTTTTAGCCAAACGCCAATACAAGTTGCTAGTCCCAGGCATGAGTAACAGAGTTCAGTTTAACGGGCAGTGATACGTAGGAGTCCAGAACAGATGATTTCTTGGTATGCGTGGCTGTAAACTTGATGACAGCTGTAGGGTGTATATTTAGCTCAGGCTTCTTCACTGTCAGTGACAATAACACAAGGTGACAATGGTTTCCTGAGTCAGTGATGCTAAGTGCAGGACTCCCGGTACAGCTGGCTTTGCTTCCTGAACTGTGGTGCCTGTGGGGTCAAAAGAGGACTGAGGAGATTCCTGACATATCGCTGTCCATTGTGGAGTGAGAACTGAGGAGCTAAGACCCCTCAGATGTTGTTGCTGATTCTGTAATGTTAAGAGAGATTTTATAGCATCATTCTAAATAGGTATACAGTGGCCAGGTGGATCATGGTGAGTCTTGTCCACTTGCTGTTTCACAGTTCAGCTACAGAAGAGTAGAAGTGCTTAGACAGAAGAATATTTCAGCTCTTTTACAATTTTGACAGTGGAGGAGGTGACAGCCACTCAGCCTGAAGCTTCATTTTTTTTTTCACCAAAACGTGCAGTGGTTTTGGAGCATTCCTTCTTTATACAGCATTACAAAGGGATTTGTGAATATTTCCCTAGCTGAATACTTTGGGCAGTAGCCTTTCTGTAAGGCTGCTGAACAGTAGCCTGGGTTAGAACACTAACCTCCTTCCTGCTCCCTGAGCATCAGGAGCACTTTATTGATTTGGCAAAAGCTGGTGCTTAACAGGCCCTTGAAGATGGAGAGGTTTCATTTTTTAAGTGGGAGTTAACTACCCTTCAGCCACTCTCAGGAGCCATTTTGGTAGCCCTGTTCTGGCTTCCCCAAAAGCCCAGGTGCTGGGAGGAAGAGGTCTAGGAGACACAAACCTGCTTTATCTCCATGCATTAACACAGCTAATTAACTTCCTTTTGACCCACCCCTCCAGGCGATTAATCTCCCATCAGCCTCTGTCTCCAGCCATTCGAAGAGCCTGTGTCTGCAGAGAGGTATTTACAACCCCCAGTTAGCCAGCAGAGAGCAAGTTGGTCCCTTATCAGGGCTCCGAGACAAATGGCTGCCTATCTCCCCAGCGGCCTTGCAAAATCCAGCAAAGTGCTATGCTGTGCTGGCCACCTACTTTCACCCAGCCTCCCTTCTCTGCTAACATTTCACAGATGTGACCTGAGCCCTCCCCTTTCGTTGCTTAACAATAAGCAGCACCTCCCCAGCTCTGTGAAAGCTGAGAGCAGGAGCACTTTACTTCTTATCCTGCCAAGAGCCATGCAGGGACAAGGCTTTTCAAGCTGTCTCGCTGAAATCCAAACTAAAAGACACGTAATGGATGAGAGGACGGAGCTTCATGTTAGCAAGGATAAAAAGAGGTAGCCAAATTCTAGACCACAGTATCTAGTGTGGTTCAAAGCTGTCCTCACTCCTGGTTAGGAGAGGTGGTCCCGAGGCTCAGTGAATGTGTGAAACTTAGCTACAGCATCCTGTGGAGTTACCTGACATTTATACACGTGGTTTTGACAAACAAGCTTTGTAACAGAGTGGTACAGAAGGAGTAAAACGGATAAGTGTGCATCAGAACAGTTGCCTTTCGGCACAGGAATCAAACCGAATAGCTGGGTTATCAGTTAAAGCATCGGTACCTGAATTTCTCTGCTAAAACTGGTCAGCCACCCCTAGTAATAATGCCAGACAGCTGTAGCTGCTACCTTCCAGCAGGGCGCACTATGGTGTCAGCATCGTCAGTGCCGAGGACAGGAAAGGAAACCACAGAAAAGTAAAATGAGAAAGAAAATCAACGAGAGCAGCATCGCACTGAGGAGAAGGTATGGGCAGAGTTTCCAGACTGTGTGTGGTATACTGACCTCCTGAACTGCAGGTATGGAGAAGAGACTCTGCCCAAGCTTAGGCAATTTCTGGAATGGTCACTGGACTTTCCAGTAGCTTTCTTAGCATCCCTAGTGATCACAGGCATGCAATGGACATACACAAATACATATGTGTGTCTCCTATATCCTTCAAAAATAGAGACAGGCTTAATTTTTGCCAATGATGAGTGGATGGGGGAGCCTTTGGAGACAATTAAGGCCACTCCTGCAGTGATCCAATAGTTGCCTTGGAACAATACAAGATGTTGTCTCTCCTACAAGCTGGGGCGCTGCCAGCTCAGGAGTTCAAGATCAGACTTGAACCTCTCACGTGGCAGCACAGCAGGAGGACTCCAGAGCCAGCTAGTATTATAGCTCTTGACTGGCTGTCCACAGTCTGCCTTGATTTCTGGAAGGGAGTCTGTTTTCCTTGGGCTATGTGTCTATGGGTAATAAAGCCATGCATTCACTGCTTTGGGGTCCGGGGACTGTATCACCTCAGGGGTCTTGTTTAGTCAGGGGCCTGGGATGAGTTTATACTGGAGCAGATCTACCCATCAATTGAGAGCTGTGGTGGAGTCTTCAGTCCTCCTGACTGCTGCCATGAAAGAAGAAGGACGGAAGCGGAGTCTTCGTAGCAACTTTCCAGGGACTGTATGTGAAATTTTTTCCTTCTCAGTAAAAGAAATCATTGCTCACTCTGTCTCCGTTTCAGCTCCTGGTTCACTGGACATGAAAAGGAGATGAAGCTTTTTGCTGAACTGATGGGAAATGCTGGTAAAAAGCCTCTTAGAACCAGAAGTTGTAGTTTTATCACCATATCAGTCAGTCTTGGCCTAACCCTTTCTCTAGGGAATGATGAAAAATTACTTGCAGGGGAAAGCCTAGGGCAGTCTGTGTGTCACTGAAGTCAAAACGAGGTCAGCTTTTGCTAGGAGCGATCTATTTCTGAAAAGGCTCCACGTAAAGAGTGGCAGCTCCAGTCCGCTCAGTAGTTGGCATTGGTGCCAGCGCCACGTAGAGAGCTTTGCCTTGCCGTTTGCTGCCCTTCTGGCCACAGAACTTTTGCAGTCAGTGAGGGTTGTCTTGTTTTGACTGTATGCAGTTCTACAGATTGAAATTCTGTGTGCTGAAGGGCTGATGTGGCTGTGTGTGGAGGGAAAAGGACAAGGGACAGTTATCTATGGGTATAATTGTACAGCAGTTGTGCTGTGTGGAGACAGCTAGGCTATCCCAAGCACTAGAAGCTGCTTAGCCATCTTTAATATTCGGAGTTAGCTTGAATAATCACACAACTGCGCTGTGCTGCGTGGATATGCTCAGTGTGACAGGCTGCTCAGAGACTGGTAAACCTGTCTGGTAATTTGGGCCAGAATTCGTATCTAGTTTAGTATGAAAACATCGACAGTTTATAATCCGAGCCATCTGTTCCTCCTCCTAAGCCCTTTTAACTAGTCCTGCTAATTTGATGATGAGGTAAGAAGTGCAACCAGGGGGACTGACAGGGCTTGCAACCTTGCCCCTCCTGCAGGAGAGTGAATTGGACGTGCTCTAAGCATTTGGTGGGTTATGAATCCCAGCATCGACTGCTTTGTATTCTCTCAGAATTCAGAGATCAATGTGAGGTTCTTTGCCCCTAATCCAGCCCCTCTTCATCATTATCACCTCCTCAAAGTGGCCAGTGCTTTGTTATCAGGAGAGGCAAAATCTTACAAGGTGGTCATAATCTCCTCTGAGAGTCAGATATATTCTCCCGTGGGTAAGAAAGTGACAGTGACCGAAAGCTCTAGGGGGAAGCAGGCTAGAACAAAGCTGTCCATTGCATCCTTTCATCAAACTGTTAATCTTTCTTTCAAAGACATCACATTTGTTTGGTGACAAAAGCCCCAAAGAAGCTGAATTGAGCCTGAAATCCCGTAGCAAGATTTAGAGGAAGCGTCTTTCATTCAGAGCAGGGAGGGGCGAGAGACTCCTTCTTTTTCTTCCTACCAACCAATGGGCACACAGAAGCCCACGAAGGTGACGGATTAATGCAGGGGCTCCCCAGGTAGATGCTACGTGACTCCTGGCACGCTCCAAAAACGTTTCCACAGCGACCAGCTGAACAAGAAATATGGAGTGTGATGGGATCCAGCGGAAACCTGGGCTTTGGAAGGAGGGTGCTTTGCCACTCTGGGAGATTTCTAAATTTGCTACAGAAGACCAAAACACAGTAATCTGTATTGTAGTTGTCCAGATCCAAATAGCAGGGATTTTAATCAGTTTTTCCTATTCCTTTTACGTTTTGATGGCATATTGTCTTGCTCTTTAGTGCACAGCCCCAATCCAAATCTTTGTTCTGGATGCTTTCTGTGCAAAGCCCATGTCTTTTTCTTAACAACAAAAGTAAAATGCACTCTAGCTCTATTGTAGTTGTGGGGTGGATTTCAGACTAAAGGGCAAATTAGCTGGGCTATAAGGGAGGTTGCAACTGGATGTGTATGACTTGAGTGCTAGCTTTTTCAGTCCTTCCTATCCTCTGCTGCTCATTTATGCTTGTGTATTGTCCCTTCTTTTGTGTTGGCATTGCTGGCTCTGCAGCCAGATTCCAGACGGAAAAATAACTTTATTTTTGGCCAGACTATTTTTCAGCCAGATTGTTTCCCTGACCTGGTTCAGGGCTGCAGCTATACTTCTGTGGTCTCTCTGATGAAAATGATGAAGAGGAGAAATAAGGATTTGAGAGCAGAGACTGCTTCAACGGCATAAAGCAGTGCTATTGTCAGGTACCTGAGTACAGCTGGAGTACTCAAAGGCACCTGAATACTGCACATCTGGGACAAATATTGCAATCCCCAAGTCTTCCTTGTAACAGGTATTTTGTGTGTAAACAAAAGGCCCAGGCCTGTTGTAGTCATTTGTGCTGAAGAGGCATCCCCAGTGGGGAAGGATATTAGAGAGAAAAAGCCTCTGAAGGAAGATCGTTTTAATTTGAGGTTTGGGCATGGTTGTATTTGTGTGTCAAAGACATGGCAGGCATTAGGACCACGCAAGAGCTGCTTGGCAGCATCTGACTGTTTGTAAGCTGTGCTTTCCTGGCTCTGGTGGCTTTTTAAAATAGTGTGGAACCTGCAACCTGTCTGTTTTTATTTAATTATTATTAAATAGTTATATGGGGAATTGGAAATATTGACAGCAGTGTTAACATATGGGGTGCAGGTGGTGTGTCAAGTAAATGAAAAGAGACTTAGTTTGCAGCCAGTAAGTGGCATGGAAGAGTTTGAGCCCCACATAAAAGTGTTTGGATGTGTCCTTATGGCTGGCAGGCTGTGTGCGAGATGACTGTGTGGTGAAATTTGTTGAGAGCCAGAGCACAGAGACCTTTCCTTACAGCTGTTCTGCTTTACAATTTGTCTTTGCTCCCGATGGACAGCAAATTAGAAGTAGGAAGCTCTTCCCAGTGTAGGATTTTCTGTTGGAGGGAAATGGATGCTAAATCCCATGGGTGTAGCATAGCTCTGTCAGAGCCAAGTGCTTAGGGTCACGCGGTGAAGCAGTGGCTGCATTTGCAAAGGGAATCGGTTGTGTTGTCCCTCTCTGGGTGTTAGTATTGTCCTGTAACTCGGTACTTCACTGTCAGGCAGGACTGACAGCAATAAGATACGTTACAGCCTGCTCTTGCGGCAGCGTATTGTTTTAATGGGAAGCGTAACCATGTTGCAGCTGCTTTTCCCTTGAGACATTTCTCCCTTTGAAGAGGAATTGATAATGTCACACTTATGACCCTCTGTGAGCTTTTCTAACATGGAACCACTGTATCAGGCTGTCTGCCTCTCAAAGCTGCTTCTTCTCCAGCTTGCACTGAAATGAAGTGTTTTTGAATTAACTCTGAAGCAGCAAAGTTATGAGAGTTCATACTCTCATATGGACCAGTTACAGCAGGAAAGTTCTTCTGCAAACAGCTCTCTTAAGAGGCTTTTGTTTAAAAGCTGATGTCTCATGCACCCTATTGCCTCTGTGAATTACAAGATTCATCCCATAGCTGAGACAGACATGGGGTGGGAGATGAGACAGGGATTTCTATTGGCGACTGGAAAGGAAGAAGCTGAGAAGGAGGTTGACTTTTGAAATTCAGCCCTGGTGTCCTGGCAGCTGTTGAAGGGCCATAAAAAAAAGGCAGTGGTTTAACACCGAGTGACTGAGTGAGCATCAGGATCTTCAAAGCACTTTCTTGTTTGGGAAAGATGTAAGGAACTCCTCAGAATTTCTGCTTGTGCTTGGAGGGGTGGAGGCTGCAGCTTGATCCAAAGAGGGAATAGGAAGCTCCACATCTTCATCCAGCAGATATTTTTCCCATGCTCTTTCCTCCCACACAGCAGCTCCCTCCCTTCCCTTTTGGAGGAGCAACAGGCAATAGTTTCAGCACAGATAGTGCTTGGCTTCCTTAGGTTTGCTGGGTGCAGCTTAAGAATTAACTTGCTCTTAAAAAAAAAAAAAAAGGTATTTTGAAGAATGGAGACAGCACCAGAGCAGTGTTACTGTGAGAAATCTCTAGCATGAGAGCAATGACCTCCAGTTCCCTGCACCTCAGTGAGCTCTGCATGATAACTAAGTTAACTCTGCTGCCTGGTTTAGGGACAAAACAGGCTAGCGCTCACATGCAGATGCATTTTAAAATCAGTATTTAACTCCAGGAAAGCCAGTGTTTGCTTGCTGTCTCCTAGTTCTAGTTGTATTCCCTCCACAGTAAATAATAGGGTTTTTTCTCTGTCTTTTATCTAAGAGTCTTGGTGTCCCTTACAGACTGATGCTCTGAGCTTCCCAGCCTCTCTGATGTGTTTGTTGGACAGAAAGGCAATGATGAGCACAGGAACTGCCACTGTATATTGTGAGCCAATGTTAGGGTTGATTTGAATCCAGCATCCTGCTTCTGCGTTTTTATAGTAATAAGAGACCTACACCTACCTGTGCAATGATTTTACTCCAGAACCGTTTTCAGCAGGGATGTTAACAAAAAAACTCAGAAAGAAAAACAGAAAGAAAGAAAAAAGGGATAGAAGCAGCATTTCATTTTCATAACTCTCCACATTTCTTTTTATACTGTATTATTAAATGTATTTCTAAGGCTTTCTCTTGAAAGAGGAAAGAAGGCATATTACTTTTAAGCTATTATTTCATAGTCTTCGTTACTTGCTTTACATTAAAGTACTTTTAGTGATTTATGACATCACTATTTCAAACTCCTACAAGAAAGATGGACCTGCAAAAGCATTTAGTTGTTTGAAGATTGTGAGATTTGAGCTGTGATGGGAAAGAATACAATTGCCTTGGACCTTTCAAATAGAACACCTTTCTCCACATCTTATGTGTTCAAATTATTTTGTTTTTCCTGAATCACTTCCTCAAATGTGTCCAATGTGGTGATATAAGTACGGTACTAATGGGCCTTAATTTCTTCATCTGAAGTACCAAAATAAGCAGATAGGCTCCACAACTTTAATGTGATGGCTTCTTAGAAGGCAGACACCAGCACGTGTGAATCCAGTGCAGCTTTTGAATGGGTTTTGTATGTTGCAAAATCCATTCTGGAAAAGTATACTGAATAAATCACCTTTGATAGCTGGGTAAGAAAAATGTTCCCAGCGATCTGGTTAGTAAAAGGTGGAATGTGGCGCTGCTGCTGTTTGGCTCTGCAGAATAAAGAGCAGTTCTACGACTAATCACAGTTCTGGCTGGAAACAGGATCTGAGTGAAAATTCAATGACAGTTGCAGGCATTTTCTTGTAATTTTTCTTGTCCTCAACCTATGTTGCGTTGGTCTGGTGGGGACTGCCCTTAAGTAACTTCCTTATTTCATTCAGGTTCTCATTTCACAGGAAGACTTAGCACCATCAGCAAACCTTTACTGTCCGTATTTGTATAGAACCAGCTGCAGAATCAAGGATCACAGAAGAGCTGGAAACTGTAGCAACTAGAAAAGTATAACAACAGTTGGACTAGGTGATCTTGGAGGTCTTTTCCAACCTTACTGATTCTATGATTCTAGATGTTTCCCAAAGGTCTCACATTTATGAAATGACAAATTTGAATCCTTTGAGAGTTTGCAGCTTTCACAGGTGGTACGGAAATGAAGCAGCTGCACATCACAGCCTTCAGAGATCTGGCGTAAAAGTGAATGGAGCTGTCTCCAATTACATCTGTCCATTTCTGCCAGGCATGAAGGTGCACGGGAAGTCCCATTGATCAGCAGAATTAGCTACTGATGAATACTCCGAAGAGATTGATAAACCTGTGCGGCACAGGGTAAATGTCCCCAGGCAAGACAGGGAGGCATTAGCAAACAGATAATCCCTAAAGGCTTTCATGGCAAGGCAAGGCTCAGTCCTTGCCTTGCCATGAAAGCCTTTAGGGCTTGAGAGTCCTTGAGAGACTTCTCAGAGGACTGGTCCTAAACCAAATACAATGAGAGTTTCTCATTCCATGATCTTTTTTTGTCAGAAACTCTTCCAAAGGTTTAGTCACCCCTGAAAACCATGTGTAAAGCTGCAGCAAGAACCACCAGTATTTGGATGACAGGCTTGCGGGTAATTTCTGCAAGTTCAAAGTCTATGGTTCCTGTACTGAAAGTAAAGTCAGTTCAGTGTTCAGAGAAGAAATGGAAAAAGTTGTACGCCCCAGTTACATTCAGAACCTATGGGCTGAACACCCCTATGCATAGTCTAGCTATTTGCCACTAGTAAATGTGGAAAACTTGTAGAGGCAAAGTTCAAGAAACTGTTTGAAAGCTTGTCCTTTGACAGCAGATGGCTGTAGTGCTTCAGCCACTCATAATCTGCCTTGTAGCAAAGTGTTCTTCATCTGGGTTTCCATGCTACCCAAGCAGTGAAGCTTCTTAAGAACATGCAGATTTTGCTGGAGACCCAATCAGTTAGAATTTAAAATCCCAGTGACTGAACCACAATATGTATATTAATTCCATGTATGACAAAGATCCAGTCCAGTTTGTCTGCAGAGACTGCATGAGAGACTGGGGTTGCCTTGTCTGTGAAGCCACAGCTTGTGAAGAAACTAGCTCATGATTTAACTAGGACCTGGGCAAAGAATGTCAAGAGTGCAAGGAGGGTGAAAAGGTGACACACACCTGTACTGATCCTGCCCTTTGTAGGCAGTAGTGCTTTGTTTTACTGCTATTTCAGCTGTTTGTCTTCAGTGGAGACATGGAGCCAAGCAAGTCAGAAGTAAGCTTTCCAGCGCAGAAATCTGCCATCTTTAAGATTGTGAATATCTCCTTTGTACTTCTGTCCTGCTGGTTAGGATGTGGAGGGACTGTTCAGGAAGCTAGCTGTTCTTGTAGTTCCCTATTTGCACAGAACTGCAGAGGGTGCTTTGAAAGGTAAGAGATCAAAGATGAGACAGGGCTTATGTATAACAAACTCATGGAACTTGTTACTGAAGGAGATGGGGAAACAACTGTGCCGAAGAAACTTGGAGAAGTACAGAAATACAAAGACAAAAGATAGGTGACAGGCGAGCAGCACAGCTTGTGACACCTGGTTTTCAAAACGACTTCGGGGTGTTCCTTTCTGCTGCTGCTGGCAGACGAAACAAATGGCTTCAGGAGCTGCAGTCAATCCCTGAGCCACATCCTGTGGAGACCTGTTGTAGGAACTTGTGGTGTTAAAGCCCTTCAGCCCTTTGTCGGAAGTGACTAAAATTGGCCAGGAGTCAGAAGTTAGTGGGAGGGGGAGAGCTGGCAGCTGACAGGAATCGCAGAAGCCCTTCCCCAGGCTAACTATGACATGAGTATGCATGAGTCATAGCATAAATTGATGAGCCTAAAATTATCTACAAGGATGAATACCATCTAACTGGTCTAACATATTATGGGCTTTCTGATTACTCTGGAATTGGCAGATTTAGGCTTTGGGTGCAGATAGGCTGACCGCTTGACTCCAGGCCAGTCACTGCCTGGCAGCTCCAACTGCAATTTTTTCATCTAGGCCTGCTGCTTTTGCTTGTGGATGAAGATTCATCAGGAACCTTCTTCCCTACATGGTAGCCACTAGGCGTTACTGATTTGGTGCTGAAGCTGGTATTTTCTTCTCCTTGCCCTCAGGTATTGAATCCAAGCTGATGATGCTTCAGTCCTCTCCCCTCAGGCATTGTTCCCAGCCTGTCACATAAACGCAAAACAAATACTCAGTGGCTCAGAGCTCCTAGCATTCAGGAGAAACTGCATTTTCACACTGGCTCTGAACCTCCTCTGCAGAGCCAAAGCAAAATTAATGCAGAAACTAATCCCTTTGCCCCTACCACGCACATCCTCTTCAATGCTGGAGCCAAGAATGACTAAAGAGAATTAACCTTTTCTGTAAATTTATCTGAGATAGGAAAAACCCTGATTTTCACTCTCTCTTCTTCTTTCCCAGTCACTCCATCAAGGAAACCAGTCTTCCCTGCAGCAAGAAAGCATCTTCTTCTTCTTCCCATTACTACTGCTACAAGCCTATTTTAAGAAGAAATTTCATCCCTCTGCAGGATTGCTATAGCTAGTCTTGGCTCTCCATAGCTATTAGCTAGGTGGCAGAGCTTGTTAGAGTAACTGCTGCCCACACATAAGCAGCCAAGAATAGCTGCAGCCTCTCCTAGGGATTAAGTATACAAGTTTGGAACTCCAAAGGTCCCTTCCTGTGACGCATATGACATTACCATCATAGCCATGGGAATATACTACTGTGTGAAACTAGTCACAGACATCTGGAAATGAGGGTGGCCTGTAATGCTGAACTGACAAAAGAAGAAAGTGCATTAATGTTACTTATCTCCTCGACTTTGCCCTTTCCAGGTGTCACCAACTCCAGTGCAGCCTTGCACAGTGTTAACTAGCCAGGCAGAACCCTCTGCAGTCCTCCTCCTAGCTTTGAAATAGCTTGCTCCAAGAATGCTGCCTTTTTTCTCCTTTCCAGTGACTCACTAGCACATGTTCTCCCACAGGCTCCTGGACTGTCCAGCTAGAGAAGGGAGGCACTGTGGTGGTGCTGCGGAGCCTACTGTGGCTGGGACTGGTGTTCTACCATGTCCCAGTGACCAAACAATATGGCTATGTCTACTTTGGCACCGGCGAGAAGAACTTAGATCTGCCCTTCATGCTGTGATTCTCCTCTGTGGGACAAGGATGTGAGAACATTTAGATCTTATACCTAGATTTTTGTTTAATGCTTGTTCTAATAAATGTGCAAAACCTCTGCACCTTGAGCAGGATTCTTTTGTTCCCAGACTCTGACCCAAATTATTTTCTTGAGACTTCACTATGTGCAATCCTCCCTTAATTTCAGATTGAATTCCCTGTAATGTGTCACTGGAGATCCTTTAGATAGTAACAAATGGCATTTTCTTCCATGACAGGCAAAGCCCTAGGTCAGAAATCAAACCTAGGCCATCTGTCTGATTACAAAGGCACCATGCTTACACAGAAACTCATTTGGAGGCAACGGGAATGAATGCTTGCTGTCACCCATGAATGACAAACAAAAATAGTTTCTGCCTTGGAGTCAGAGCAGAAAGCTGATGCATACTGTAGGGCATACCAAAGAGGATTTTGTTTTTCAGATGTTTCACTACAGTTAGAGGGGTCTTCCCAGCTCATGGACTGTACTTCTTTTCTACTAAACTGTAGAAAAAAAATTAACTGTGGGCATTACCTGGTCTTTTGCAAAATGTGCTCATTCAGGTTCATCTCAAGGCAATGGTTTAATCCAGTGACTTTTCTATTAGTAAAACTCACTGAGCAGAGCTACCTGGGCTAGAAGACACTGTGATTTCGGTATGTAGCAGAAAGAAAAATATTTTCCTTTCTTAAGGGCTGGAGTTTCAACGCTTCATAAAGTAGATGGTCAGCCAGAGATTTTATCTCAGTATAATTAATGAAGTCTTGGCTCTGTCTCCCAAAGACAAAATGATCTTGGCCAGCTTAAGGAGCTGAACGTTGGGCTTCCATTTCACAAAGTAAGGCTAAAAAGAACCATTATAATCTAATTTGATTTCCTGGGTAATATGTGTTTGCCCTTGCCCTTTGTTCCTGCCCATGCCGATAGGTATTAGCAGATGATTCTGATGACAGCAGTACAAGGTTAAGTAGCATGGTAATACATAAAAAACCCCACCTTGTTTTGCTTTGTAGCCCCCAGATAAATACCAAAGAAATGAAGCCAAGCAATAACAACCTTGATAAATATAATAAGCCTTTCATATCAGGCCCATAAACAGCCCTTCTCAAGTAGCAGTGGTCAGCAGATGGAAGGTGCATGCATGTGTTGCACAGGGAGAGAAATGGTGCCACCTTTTAGCTACAGAACAGAAAATTATGCACATATATCAGCCCCAAACTGCCCCAGGAAGCAGCCGTACCACTGATATGGAAGACTTGTGGCAAATGTGTTTGCAAGGGGAAAAATCAGGCAAAGTCATCAAGGATGTCAACATTCTATGTTTACTCGATCCAGGAGTGAAGCACAAGCCAGTAATCCTTACGGGAAAATGTAAGACACACATATGCCTGTCTGCCACTGGTGTTCCGCAGTAAATTATGGATACTATAGATTATAAAAATATATAATTTCAGTGGTTATTAACAATTTCTGACACTGCCAAGAAAACACAGTGCTGCAGGGGACTTTTTCTTCCATCAGTGTCTTATGTAGAAAAGCTCAGATGAGACAAAAATTAGTTGAGACATTAATAACACATGTTGATGGGGAATCACCATTCATTGCTGGGAAAAGAAGGAAATGAACAAAAGCCTTCAGCTTCTTTCTGGCTTTGATGTAAGAGTCTTCGCCCCGTGCTTTATCCAAATCATTTTGCACATCAAACTTTATTGTGCCAAATCTTGTGTTCTCCTAGAGGAGCAGATCGCAGCTCTTTCACTGGAGACAATATAAAGTATTAATGAAACCCCTGGAATAAGAAAATTTGGGATGCTGACAAACTTGCAAAAAACTAGAACTGTGGAAAATGGCTGTGCTTACCGATTCTGTCACTTCTGACCACTAGTGGTTTAAACAGAGAGGCTTGTGTATGTATTTGACATTATCCTTCAGCAAAGGGTGTCCAACTGGCATGGGTTTTTTGCACCACTTAGGGCCCCTACTCCAGATGGGCTTTACAGATTTGACAGACCAGCGGGTCAGATACCTGTCGAAAAGACATAAACAAATTTAAATTTGAGACTGATCACTGAGAAAAGGTTATGACTGATGCAGGAGGGTGCCATTGGCCTCCCCCCATACCTCACAAAGGAATGACTATGAGCAGAGTTCCCTCAATTTAGAAGGGACCACTGGAAAGAAATTTCTCTCTTGAAAGCTGCACCTCTATACTGAACCCACTGGCACCTGTCTGACTTCCAGTCTCACAAATCAGGTGTAGTCTCCAGGCTGCTCACAAGTTGTCCACCTGTAGCTAAGCTGGAGTGCCAAATCCCTTCAATGTAACAAACTCCAAGACTGAATGCATCAAGCCAGTATGGAAGGTGTTATTCCATCAGCTGGCTTCATTAAGGTAAACTAATTACAAAAGCTAAACTCTGTGAGAAATAAAGTCTCTAAAAGGGATTGGTTTACTTTCAGTGGATAATCAGTTATTTTTTCTGCATGGGATGGATTTCTGGCCCAGTCTTGTATTTTCACATGTCCAAATTTGCTATGGTATTCTCTGTACAATGCCATTGCTGCCTGCTGGTGCAGGAAGTCAGAACCTAGCAGTGTAAGAGGTACTAGAATGGAATTAGCATCACAAATACAAATCTCTGTGAAGAGATACGTCTGGCAAATATTCCCTGCTATTTGCCATTTGAAGTTTTAGACTTGGCTTTGCAAACAGGCAGGGGATTTCAGATCTAGAATCAGTTACTGGAAATCTTTCCCTGTGGCTGGGTGGCCTTAAGTTTTGTTAGGCTTTAAATCTTTTGCTACCAGTAGAACGGGGAGGGGGGGGGGTATAGAGGTCCTTAGAGAAAGAGGAGTGTTTCAGACAATAAAGATCCAAAGTAAAACCCTAGCATAATCTTCACAAGCAATGCTTCAACAAATTAGAATTTGGAACAGACTGATAAACTTTGTCCAGCGATGTTTGCATGCCTCTGGTGAGTAATCCCATGGTCTTAATGTAACCTCAATCAGTCATCCTCTCCTTAAACAGCTTTGTTACCTTTTATTTGCATTGTGCAAATTTGAGATATTAAGAACTTTGGACAGAGACCATGCAATGCATTTGTTTGAAGGCATTTGTCACATTCCTGAGAACTACAAAGGAAGCCTATTATGCCAGGCAGCTACAGATTGTGTAACAACAGCCCATTTCCCCAGCACTTTTCTTCCTCAGCACACCAAGCAGTACAAACTGAAAAATGAATTGCATTTGGAGGTTCCTGCCACTGAAATGAAGTCACTTTCAAATTGCTTTGCTTTTGCTTTGAGGAGTTTATGACAGTTAAAAATATCTAGAATCAACAGCATGAGAGATCTGGGGTAGAGACAGCGTAGACCAAGATCCAGCCACTTGTTCTCCTATGCGTGCATTAAATCAGTCCCTTCTGACCTTTAATGTTCCACTAGTGCATTGGTGGAATCCCTTACACAACAACATCGGGACAGGAAATGGGAGAGACTCTCCTGTCTCTAATTTCACATGCAAAGGGAGCTCAGAGTCTCCAAGCGTAAGTCCCAGTTTGGAATCTGGCAAAGAACCACAGCAAGGCGGCTCCTTTGGGAGAAGTTGTACGGGTATTTGATGGGCACATGAGGCTAGGTCCTTTTTTCACATTCCCCTCACTGCGGGGGGGAGGTCTGTAGCACAAGTTTTGATACCACAAGACTGCACTTAGAGCAAAGGGGAAAAAACCAAATAGCCAAAATTAGTTTAACGCATCAGTATGCCAAGTGCTGTACTGGTCACATGTCCACACGCTTACGGGAAAGTGCTCCGTGTTAATAAACAATCTCACTGGGAGAGGAGCGAGTGTGTGAATGCACGACACACATCGCTGCTGTGTGCAGGTTTATACAGACAGTGGCTTTTTAAGAAATCCCTGTTTCTGTGTGGGGGCTGGAAGTGCACACCCCAATTCTGCATAGGAAGGAGGATTTAGTAATGGCCTGATTTTAAAGCTTTTGTTATTTCTCTTTTGAGCAGGCCTAATCCAGCCCTCTGGTCCAGGCTTTTGGCTTCCTTTAGGGACTGCAGGCTGGGGGTTTTCATTGTTAGCCGAAACAGACATTTGGATGCTTTCCCTTCCTGGAACACATTTGCTTTTAGCGCTGTTAATACTTGCTTTGTCCCAAACTCAAACTTGTCCTATTTTGTTTGCTGCCTTTTTTTTTTTAACCTTGATTCAGCAGTGGCAAAAGCCTGATGCCTGGGAGCAGTCAGTCTACAAAGTTCCTTTTCCCACTTTGACTAACCCCAGTTCCTACTGTTTCACAGATTTTATTTTTTTCCCTGACAGTAAAAACAATCCACAAAACCCACGTGTGAGAGCTTCAAAGCCCAGCCCACAGGCCTTTTCTGCAAACTCTGCTGCCCATGTAAGGTAGCGTACCTCCTTTTCGAGGCAAATTACCCAACCTTCCTTCGTACAGAACTACAATGTTTGTCTTTACAATAACCTACAAACACAGACTGGCAAATGGTCTGAATTTTCTCAACCAGCTGAGGGATTGTCAGGACAGAGGCTCCATCCATGTGGATGCCAAATGCAGCTGGTCTGTAGTATCCTAACCTGCTATCTCAGCACAAAGAGCTCTCAACTCTGGACAAAGAGGGACAGAACTGCCAATCTCAGAGACTGGCAACTTATGTTGGGGCTCTGCTTGCCCCCTTGAGTACACTATGATCCTGGTTAACAACCAGCATCCCTGCAGACTTTATGTGCACAAATGAGTAGTCTGAATAATGCATGATGGGAATACAGGTGGGACTTCCTTGATGGGAAAAGGTAAGGTATAAACAGGATGGAAACAAGAATGGTTAAGTCACCTGCAGTCACTGCAATTGCCTAAAGTCTCAGTGGCACATGGAAATCCATTTCCATGGATTTAATTTCATTGAGCAATAGATCCCCAAAGCCTTCCCACTCAGGAGCTGCTGCTCAACACTTAGGAATAGGGACAGGGCTTCCACATGCTGGGTAAGGGAAACAACCTACCCATGGTGCATCTGCTGTCCTGCACACAGCCCAAGCAAAGGCTATGTTGGTGCAGTTCAAGGCTGAACTTCTGAACCCCCACTGAACTTTTTCAATCCAGCTTTTGTTTGGATTAAGAGCAGAAGGCAGAGGGCTACAGACTGCAGGAAGCACTCGATCAAAGTGCTGGCAAGACTGCCTCCTCCTGCCACATCCCTTCCCATGACACCTCTTGGCTTTGCTCACCTGCAGCCACTCTGGCTCTTTGCTTTTGAATTCACAGGCTACACACAGCACAGTTTCCATGCAGATGAGAGAAACCACATGCTGCTGGAGTGAAATGCTGATAGCAGTGAAACCAGATTCTGCTCCCAGGGACAAGAGGTGTCCACAGGGCCCAAAAACTTTGTAATTCATGAGGAGTTAATATAGAACCTGTCTCTTTCCTAATACATAACGTCTTCACTGCACATGATGGAGGAGGGATTCATGATTGACTTGGATATTACTGGTGCAAAGTTCTGTTCTTCCAGTGGGAAGCTGAAAATGGGAGTGGCAGCTGAGCACTCCACGGCACCTCTTGCTGACAGAGCCCAGACTCAGGGAACCTGTGACATCCCTTAGTCCTTTTGGAAAGGGAGCAACTTCACAGTGCTGTGCTTCAACCAATGTTTTGCACCTGCCAGAAGAAAATGAATGCTATAATCAGATTAAGACACCATCTAGGTGTTGGCCTGAACTCAGTGACTGTTCTGGGTAGTGTGTTAGTCCACACAATCCATGCAACAAGTTCCATGCTGGAAAGAAAACTGATGAGTGATTCAGATTTATGTTTGTGAAAGCAAGGAAAGAAGTCTGACCTACAGCTGCACTTGACTGCTTCCCAAATGGTTCTGGTGTGTGGTGGCCTTGCACACGGGACTCCGGAATATGAGAACAGTCTGTCACTCTGCACTGTGCTGGTGAAATTCCTGAGAACTTCCTCAGCCTCATGGGCTAGTGAAAATATTTTATTACTGAAGCACTTAACTGGAGCATGCCAGGCTGGAGCACAAATGGACACAGAAATAACAGCAGGAAGTTATGAAAGGGAGAATTCAGACTAAGTATGAGAGAACAATCCTTGGCTGCAAGACAAATTTGCTTGTGGAATCATCCCTTGGAATCAGTGAAAGCCCCAGACTGGGCCTGACATGAGAAAATGAATTGTAAGGAGTAATTCTGCATTGAAGTGGGTAAACTTCATTGGTTTTCCATGTCAGAGTTCTGCAGACAAAAGATATGGACGAGAGTGGGAAGACAGCAGACTCAAGAATTTATGGATGATGTGGGGACTCTGGCGTCTGTATTTCTGCAAAAGTACCCATAGCTAGGAAAGCAGTTAAATGGTAACATTAACATTGCTGTTAAAACCAAATCATGCAGCAAGCAAAAAGGCAAAGAGATGACGTTCAAGAAACAAGAAATACTGTGGTAAATTTCACCTGGACAATGTCCCAGCTGCCAGGGGTAGAAAGGAGAACTATGAAGTGGTCCCCAGTTGAATTCTGGCCAGAAGTTGTTCTTGTACATCTCCACACTATGCTCAAGCTGGAATTCCACTTTCACATTATGCCTACTTCTGCAGTTCCAATCTCCACTTTTATGATACGTTACATCCTGGATGGGTGATCCCCATCTCTGCCAGACAAACGAATGACCAAGTACGAGGTGGGATCTGCTGACCACTATGTCCCAAAGCATTAGGCTCTTCCTCCTGCATTCCTGTACTAGAAACAGGATCAGGAGATGGGGTGGATGAGGGGAGGCCAGCTGCTAAGTGATCCAGAGCAAAGCAGGGACACCCTTACCTCTCTGCAGGGAAATCTGGTGCATGTAGGAGGGAATATCCAAAGTGCATACAATGAAGACACAATAAAACCACTTCCAAAAAACCAGAATCCCTTCTCTATTTTCTGAAAACACCACTGAGTAAGCCCAGAAGAGCACCTTCTGGAAGGCCAGAGCAGGCAGAGGGGTTCGGGGTGATAAATCCACAATTCACATCACTAGATCAGTGGCAGGGCAGCACCCCTGACCCTTGTTAAAACAAGACAGTTCGCTGATAGCTCCATATGGTAGCATGTTAATCTCAGCTAGGTGATAGCCAGTGCATGCCAGACACTTTGTATTTGAAGCAGGCTCACTTTACAGGGTGACCGTGACATGGGCCAAACATTCTGGCCAAGAATGCCACAAGTGCAGCCAAGGAAAAGCTGAGGAGTAGCTTTTCTGGTGCTCTCAAAAGTATACATTAACACAGCTCCTCTGCCCCTCTGTATGTACATTCTTAGCACCTTTGCCCAAGAGCCATATTGCTCCTCCTATGCAGCTGGCCTGTACTTTGTCTCAGGGACAAAGAGCAGAGACAAAGCAGTTTTTCATCAGGCTGGTTTCTCCCTCTTTTGGCAGCAGATGAAGCTGATCTGAAAAATACTGACACAACCTTGGAAGAAGCCTGGATGAAGGAAGCATCAACCAGAACTTTGCAAGACTGGAGAGAAATGAAAGGGATTGCTTGTCCAAATGAAGTAATCTGTCAGACATCATCCAGGCAGGGGTTGCTGCTCTACATCTACTGAACATCCACAGTTCCTGCATGCAGTAAGTGGTCTGCATTATGGTAGAAGTGCTGGGCTCCAACTCCAAGTTACACTCCTCACAATAATTCTCCTTCAATCTCAGGTGGCGTGAGTGGAATCAGTCCCTATCTTTGGCTTTTATCTTGGTCCTGTCACTCTAACAGATGATGGTTTAGTCTAGTGTCAAGAGCTCTACCATCAGCAAAACATTCTTCAGCTCAGTTTAAGATTTTGTGTCCCCAGATGGTAGGGCTTCTCATAGGAGTACGTGGAGTAACATCTGGACTAGACAGCAACTTCTTAGAAGTACCTCCTTTAACAAAGTGAAGGATTTCTCAATTGAGAGTGATGAGTTAGAGGACAAGATTCCTTCAACAGGGGCAATGAGAGGAATTCCAGGGCAGAAGGAGCACACAAAAGTACAGATAAGAGTGAGAGAAATGCTGTCCTATAGCAGTCCAAAGCTTTTTGTCACAGTCGGAGACAGACTATATATGCTTCTATGATGCTCTAGTCACCTTGTACCTTCCTGTTTTAAACAGTATTGCAGAAGCTGTGCCTTCCATACACAAAGCTTTCTTCCACATGCCACGTAAGCTCCTGACAGCAAGAGAGTAACCGCAGATGAGTAAAAGACAGCAGGAACACCATGACAGTGACTGGATTAAAATCTCTGCACACTACATACACTAGCCCACCTGTGAGAAGCATCCATCTCAGTTTGCAGCCCTGATACATGTTTATCTCCATATCTGTTTGCTGGCTTGTTTCTCCATGGCTATGTTCTTTTGACCAAGGAGGACCAGTCTGCTGCAGGGCCAAGCAAGTAATGCCTCTTTCACCTTTGCAAGCATCAGTGCATAGCAATGGGCAAGCTGCTGTGCCAGGACCCTCACACATCAGATTAAAGGTCCCTCAAGAACCTAGTGACAATTCAACAGCTACAATACAGCTACTTCAGCCTGCTCTGGAAGCGTGGGGTTGTTTTGGAGTGGGTGCGGAAGAGTGTATTTCAAGACTATACTCAGAGTATGTGGTGAAGCACAGAAAAAGCAACTGCTGCAGATGGAGCTGGAGAACACAAGAGCTGTTTGAACTACTGTTAAGGAGTGTACGTTACCTGTGCTGCTGTCTTGGAAGAGCTTTAGCAAGGAGCCCAAGCTTATTATGGGACACCTCAGTTTCTGCTTATTTGCATTCCCAGGGCTACAGCAGTGTGCAAAAAGGTGGTTCACTCTCATTAAACAGAGAGGTGAAGATGACTATAGCAGCAAATACAGCAAAGAGGAGCTGAAGCTCAGTATTTTCACTTAACTGTGCAGTATACTGCCTGCTGCGATGTAGATCCTGTTCATCCCTTCACGAGCTGACATTTAAAAACCCAGATGACACAAACACAGTAAAGGGACAGGGTGAGGTGTGCAGTCCTGATAGTAGATCAGACAGGATTAGAGGATGACCTGGTCATGTTCTCATGGCACTGAACAAGGCAGCTTGTTCCACTCAAAAATTCCAGCCCAATTCTGCCCCATCCTCCCCTGCCAGCACACTTGCAACACCACTGGTTGAGTACTTCCCAAATTACTACGACAGAACAAAGACAAGGTAAGCTCGGATAAGTCCTTTATGTGGGAAACTTCTGATAAAAGCTCTTGCTTCATTCCCAAAATAAGTACTGGTTGAATGCCTTTGGGATGTGGGGACCCTTCAGTCCCCACTTTCAAGCTAGAGGACGGAAACAATTTACATCTCCTGACTTATGTGGTGCCAGATACTCTACCAGAAAGCAATGTGGGAAGTGCAGGTGGGGGTACACAGAGTCAAAACCCTCACAGAACTGCAATGGCCAAGATGCCACCAGGCTCTAAGACTCTGAGCTTCCCCCTTCCAGCAGGCTGACAGTATCATGAGGGACCAGGAGAGCACTTCTGAAGTACCCCTATACACCATCCTGGCTCTGGGACTCATCTGTTCAGTTCACACCTCAAAACAACAACAACAACAACAACAAAAATCAATCTGATTTCTTGATCCTATTCTCTTGACTTCACACAGACCCCAAATCCTGCCTAATTCCATGCTGTCCCATGGCCTCAGCAACAGCTCTGCTCTCTTTTTCCAAACTCTGCTTCCACCCTGCTTACTATGTTCCCTTACTGGGAGGAGAAAAACAAGGGTGGTATAGGGAAGGAGAAGAAATAATGGGAAGGACTTGGATACTAATGCAGCACACCTACTTCTGTATACAGTGTATCTGAAGGTTTCCATTCTTTGTTCTGGCTACAGGTCTATGGAGCAATTTATAAATCAGGGCACTAGATCTGAAGTCACAGTGTGATTCCAGCAAGATACAGGATTTACTATTTCCTGTCTCAACCTGCTATGCAGAGTTGCTATGTGAATGCTAGCTAGATAATGTGCTCCACCCCGCAGCTGCTACATAGACACAACTGCTAAAGAATCCCAAAGACTTACAAGACACAGGAAATCAAATGTTTTCAGAGTTGAAGTATCTGATGGCTACAGGGCTGCATCAAAGGTAGAGCCCTCTAACATGATCCTTACTGACACCCAGTATGCAACCTGTCAGCATCCAAGGGACATTTCTAAGAGTTTGCCTCAAATCTCCAATGCAGAGTCAAATCTGAAATGCAGGGGTCTCCAGCTGCCCCCAGCTCTGCAGCCTGAGCTCTCCCAGCAACAGCCCCATGGCCTCTGGTAACCCCACAGCTTGCTAATGCAAGGTTCATAAACCGCTCTGACATCCCCATGGAAACAGAGTGTGAGGTCATAAACAGGAGATTAGCACCTCTGAGCGCCCAACACAGTGCCGGAGGCTGCCGCAGGCTTTCCCTCTGCCCACCAAAGGCCAGGGGCTATCCAGGCTGGGAGGGGGAAGAGACCCTGTTGCACAGGAAGGGCAGAGAGAGGGTGAATCACTGACTGATGGAGCAGAGGAGAACAGGCTTGTGATGGGCCCTTGCTGGCTGCTGGTGCCATCCTGGGCACCTAGGGGTGTAAGGGGCCAGGTACCAACAGGCTGGGAAGGGGCTGCTCAGCCTGGAGAAAAGAAGGCTCGGGGTGTGTCTGGTATCTTACCAATTTTATAAATACATGATGGGAGGGAATAAAGAAGATGAAGCCAAGTTCTTGTCAGAACAAGATTCAATGGGCACAAATTGAAACACAAGAAATTCTGTCTGAACATAACTCTCACTATGAGGGTGTTTCTCAGGTACAAGCTGCCCAAAGAAACTGTGGAAGGTCCATCCTTGGAGACATTCAAAGCCTGACAAGACACAGTCCTGAATAACCTGCTTTAGGTGATCCTGCTTGAGCAGTGGGCTTGGACTAGACAATCTCCAGAGACCTCTTCCAATCTCAGCTACTCTAATGCTGTGACTCCATTTCTGTGGCACCCTCCTGTGAATGCCCTACTGTTAGTGATGAGGAGGCGAGTGCAGTTCAGGAAGGGAGGGCAGATGCTAATGTGTGTGACAGTTTTACTGCTGTGTGGATACACGGTTTTAAAGAGATGTGGTTTGCTTAAAAAAAAAAGAACAAGAGAATATCGTAACAGCCCTTCTCTGAAATGCTATGACTACTCTTTATGAGCCCTGTTGCCTGCAGCATGTTTTACCCAGTTATAAGGAATTGCTTTTCCTCTTCCAATCTATTCCTGAAAGAGAGAGATGTGGGAAGACAAGTCTATTCACCTGTTGAGTTTGGGTTTCTTGGGAATATGCCCTTGAGGAAGTGGAGGCCTGTGGTTTGGCAGCAAACCTGAAACAGAAAAAGAAAAGCGTGAGAATATTTTGCAGTGCCTCCTTGCCTCTAAAGCATCCAGAAATTAGACTACACCTCAAAAGCCAGGCAACCCAGATCCATACTGGGACAGCACAGCAAAAACCTACGTACCACATAAAGGGATTTTTACGTTCAGTCACTGCTGAACCTGCACTCCAGCCAAAGAGAAGCTAGGAGGTTCTGCTGGGTACAGAGAGGAAATAAACAGCAAAGACACAGCCACTTGGGTTCATTTACATGCCATTTTGATAGGGTATAGGGCACTGGCACGTGATCAGATTGACTATTAAAATTCTCAGTCCATTTAACTTGGATACAACTCAGGTATCAGGCTTGAAGATCAGCACAATACTCTGTGTCACCCAGGGTCCCATTCCCAGGGTAAAGCACAAAAGTATTTTCATGGAAGATGCCAGACAGGTGCTTCGTATTAAGAGGGCAGGGCAAGCTTACACTAAATCAACTAATTTCCAAAGATGGTATTTAATCATTAGTTATTAGCGACTGAGCTGCTTCCCAGATTTTTCTGCAACAGTATTTTCACGTACAGAGATAACTGTCTGCTGCCAAGACACTCTGAAAGCAGAATAAGTAGTCTCTGGTCCATCATCCTGTCCCACTCTTAGACCATAACGAGTTTGCTGGGTTACTGGACAATGACCTATCACTGAGCTTTACTAAATCTCAGGGGGTTCTACCCCACTGAATGGGGTTGTCTCAGGAGAAGGCTAGGTACCTGCACGGTGAGCCATCTGCACACAGACCACAATCTTCTTGTGCTCCTCCAAACAGAGGCCTGTGATCCTTCGTGGCAGCATCCCTCCATCAGAACGGATAAACTGACTCAGCAGCAAGACATCCTGAGAGAGCAAGAGAAGGGCAAAGCCACTTTAACTGCTGTGATCCTTAGGTGTTGTGCTGACCTTGGTGCTGTGTACAGAACTCAAAGCAAAACAAAACAATGATTCCTTCCTATGCATCTTGGCTGCAGCCTGACAAGTGGCTTTTACTTGCTGTCACTCTGCCTGCCAACTTAGCTCAGTAAGGTCGGTCAGATGGCCTGAGTCTTCCCCTGACTTCATTAGTGTAAACACATGAAGTCAGCTGCAATTCCTGCTACTTCACTGTCACTTGCTCCAAGATTCTAGCTAAGATAATGTGTCCTAGGTAGTCAGGCACAGTTACACAAGACCTACAGATGGACAGTGTTTACACAACTTGAAATGCCATTGCAGCTGCTATCCTAAAGGTCACAGATACGTTAGATCACCTCTGGCCCCCCTCCTTGTTCCCTCAGAGCAGGATTGTTCTCTGCCATCTACTCCTCAAACCATTAGCCAGTTTCCCATGGTGGAACTTCCCTCATTTCTCTCTGGAGAGGTGGAGAGCAGGGAAACGGTCCAAGACCTTGCACTAACCTGTGCTGATGAGAAAGACCTAAGAGGATAAATTGCTGCCTTCAGTCCTTGGTCTGTGCATGTGTGAGGTGGGGCTGTAATGGCCATGCTGGATGGAAGGAGCTCACTGAGCATGCTGAGGGGTTTGTTTGGGATTCAAGAATCATTTAGATTACACTGCTGCTGACCTTTCTAATTAAGAGCTCTACAAATGCAAAGCACTCTTAATAAAAACAAAATTAAAGGGATCTCTAGGATCAGATAGTATCACAGAACCGGGACGACAAATTTTTAAACATGGCAACAACAGGATTGCAGGAGTGTCCCATTAACTGTACACAGTCCAGCATTTAGAGACGTACTCTCCATTTCCACGCACAGCACCGCTGCAAATGTGCCCTTCGGGCCAACACAGGCAGGTCCCCACAACATGCTGACGTCAGTGTATATTGGCCCAAAGGGCCTCTGGAGACTTTGTGCTTGTTTTTCTCCCCATCTGTTGATAGATGTTGCTGGTTGAGAGTTTACTTCTCCATCACTTGTTGTAAACATGTTGATAGTTGAGGTAGCAGGACCAAGTGGAGGCTGCCTGCAGGCTGGAAGGGACCTGCCATCATGCACCCCAACAGAACAAGAATTCAAACCAGGTATGTCTACACTTTACACCCCCCCTATGCAGGGCAACAGGCAAGAACAAAGAACGCTTGTTGCTTTTCATGCTAGGTGACCCTGACTCTGCCTGTTGTTCACAGATTCCCAGACCTACTTCCCACCCCCATCTTTGCTCTTTTGACAAAGTGCTCCCTGGAGCATTCCTGGCTTCACTGACTGTCCTTGTAAGCAAACAATCACAAGTGGATATAAAATGGGTATTTAGAGAACCTAGCTATTCAGGAATTATACGTCCAACCCCACTACAGAAGATCAACTCAGCTCTGAAGGGGGCTGCTGGAATTCATGACGGCTTGCTGGTAATCACCGATTCTGACCGATGCTGTCACACGTGTCTTACAGTCAAAATTTTAGGGGTTTTGGTTGTTTTGGGGTGGTTTTTTTTTTTTTTGTGTTGTTTGGTGTTTTTTATTCCTTCCCTCTCTCCCACTTCAATCCCACCTACACTAATATTACCATGACACACAATTCCTCTCTTATCTGGTTTCCCTTATATCTCTTCTTGTCCACATTGAATGTGTTTCAGATCCCTCTCCTTTGAAAACCAGGCAGGTTAGGGCAACTTCCCACTGGTACAAAATGACTTAACCACCACACAGAGCAATGTTGTATCTAAAGAACAAGAACAGCACAGCTGAGCAACTAGCAGCATGCTCCAGAGAGGCTATCTATGGTTAAAACAGAAGCGAACGTCCTCAAACCCCACTCACAAACAGCCTTGCCAATGAGAACAGCAACCAGGGGACCAGTTTGTGCCAGCTGCGTTGGTGGAAACTGGCCAGAGGCCAGCCAAGCAGTCCAAGGGCACTGACTTTTGGCCACTCCTGAAATGCACTGGATTTGATTCAGGAAACCAGAGCAAGTCTCCAACCCCTTTCTTCCTCTTCTTCAGCCATCCCAGTTCTCCAAATCATCAAAAGCTCCATTTGCCACTTAGCACAAACATGCCACTTCCCTAAGTGAAAAAGGGCTGCTTAGCTCCAAATGCCTAGAAAGTGAAACACTTTCTAGACTTTTCTACTAGCCTGCTGCATTACTCTGTGGAAAAGAGGATAAAAAGGAGCTGATGGTGAGTTTGAGGCTGTTCCAGTCTTTGCAGCCCTGAAAACCTAAGTAGGCCACATGCTCTTGTGAAGGGTGTGTGGTCCAAGTGATTTCTCGTATTACCACCACGCCTTATGGAGTCACAGGCTTGTTATCAAGTGTTTCCATGCAAAGGGGGAAGGCGAAAAGCAAAGGGAAATAGTCTTTCTCCCTGTGGAGAAAGAAAAATAAAATCAGGAAAATCCATTCTCTGGTATCATCTCTGACTATGAGTGCCACCGACAAACCAACACCCCTGTGTGGCAGTCATTTCTTAAAAGAAACAGCCACTACAGCTCCAAATTACACTCATGCCACTTGGCTTAAAATGCTGCACACTTTACAGGTTTGTCCATTTCCGAAGATCTCCACAGTTAACAGGCCAGGCGCCTCTCCCTGACTACTCACACAGATGTGTCTTACCACTGGGAGGAAGCAGACAGGTACAGCCAACTTTACAGGGCAGCTGTGGAGGGAAGTGAACAAGTATGTAGAGCCGTCAAAGAAAAAAATAATGTCTGGCAAGTTCTCATAGTGCCGTCATGTTCCATGAAATTCACATTCTGTGCTAGTGGACAGCCAAGCCTCTAACTATGGATTTGCTTTAATCACTGGACAGCTCCCATGAGGTTGGACCCAGATTCCCACCCCTGCAATCTGCAGCATTTGATGAAAACAACTTGGATTGAATTAATCTAGGGCTAATAGGCAAAGCTTGCAGTTTGGTTTCTCCTAATTGCTGCCAAAGCAAGATGACATATTTACTGCCTACTCAGACTAATGATGTTTGAAGTGGATAAGGGGGAAAATGAAAAACAAGTTTAGCCTTCACCTCTAAAAGGGCTGGATAAACTTGCTAAATGAAACACTATGTACAGCACGTTCTCGTGAATGGATGGCAATGAAAATGCAGAGGTATCTCAGCATTTTAATATCTGTAGACACTTTGAAAAGCAGGATCATTCGCTGTTTGTACGCGATTCATTAAAACCTTCATTTATCGCAAAAAGCGTTCTGTCTGTGCAGCCAAATTACTACTGAGCTGTATCAGACAAGTCTGCCAGCCACTATTTCCAGTTTTCCAGAGTCTAGTTTTTTCCTTTCTCCCTTACTCCTGGGAGCTGTACACCATTCTCCAGGCATTTCGTAACAGTACTGCAGGTTTCAATCTAGTTGCACCCTGACAATGTCCAAAATAATTTTTTATCTCCAATGGATACACAAAAAAAAAAAAAAAAAATCAACTGAGGTCTCCACTTCAATGGACAGACACACAGACCACAGACTGTGGGAATTTATACCTTAGGCTCTGTTAAACTGAGCCTCAGCTAAGACTAAGGACTGAACTGGCAAGGACAACCACAGCCCTCCACGACACAGCTGAGGCAGGTTGAAATCATGACCTGCTGGTGCTCACAATGCCTGTTCACTTGATTAATAACTCTGGAGACATTGGTCCCCCAGTTCTCTGACAGCCAAAGAAACTCATTATGCCACTACTTTAGACTGTGCTAGTTGCACATGACAAAAAGAAAGTCCTATGAGGTCATATTACTCAGCTCCCTCAGGGGCTAATTCAACACTTCCCTTTTCACAGTGCCTCATTCAGCCCAATTACAAGCTCCCAAGCAAAAAAGCTCACACTTTCCCTTCTGTGCGACTGACTGATCTCAGCACATCAATCTCAAAGGAACCACTGTGATCCATCTATTGTGATCTCTTACCAAGCACAGATTATAGGTTATGCTGTATGAACTAGTCTGTATCTTTAACAAAAATAGCTGTTCAAAAATAGACTTTTAGGACAATTAACCTCCAGTGAGTAAATTGTGCCAGTGTTTAATTACCCACACAGTTAAATGCCTGCAATTTATTATTTAAGCATTTCAAGATTCTGCTGCTCATCACTGCTGCGGCAGAGAAAAATAGCAGAGAGCCCTTTTGTGAAGAAAAAGGAGATTTTGTTCACCTTAACACTTAAAAGCCTGAAAATCCATGACTGGTACAAAGCATTCAAACATACAAGAGACTTACTCAAGCAGAAGAGGTGGTCTAGTCCAGAACTGAAATTTCTCCTAGTTCTCATCAGCCCCACAGAAGAATGCTTCTAAATACGGAGGTAAGAACCTTCTACAAGTCTCAAATACCAGTTCACACTGCTCTCTTTAGCTTTTTGTCCAGCTTTGCCTCTGCTCTAAAGCTGGAGTACTGGATATATATACACCAGATGCATATGCATTACAAAACTACATGACAGCCAGGATGGACATGTTCCTTGTTTGTCTCTCAGGACCACGATGTCTTATGAATGATCTCAGCAATGAATCTCAAAATTCTGGCTGCAGGATCTCTCCTCACATTTGTTTTTCTCTTGCCTCCTTACTGAACAGTAGAAAGAATCATATCTAAGAATCAAACTGAAGTGTGGAAGAAGATTCCAAAGCTTAGTTCTCTCTACAAACACACCTAAGGCTCATGCTTTACCTTGTTGGGACCAACACCCTACTTCCAATCCTGGAACTGAGTGTCTTCAGCATCACACTAAAACCACTTCTTTGGTTCACAGTGTCACTGTTATATCTACATTCAACAGAGTCTTCTACCATGGACAGAAGTAGAAATATAGTCTGTATACTAATTTTCAAAATTTAATTCAATCTCATGGTTCATTTCATTCCTGAGCATCAGTTTATAGTTTCTCTGGAGTTGTTAATGTGTGACTCACGAAGTACTTTCTGGAAATCTGCAGAACTACCCAGTTTAATGATGCTGTTGACTCCTCACATTTAGAAGTCACATGAAACTATATTAACCTTAAGAACTTAATTTCTACTGTAAGCGGTTGGTCTGTTTTGATCACCACACAATTCAGCAAGAAGAAGTTGCAAGAAATCACTGCATTCAAACATGAGCAACGCAAAACAAACACAATCTGTTTTTCTACTATTTTCCATAGCTTAATGGTATTTGCCATTTTCCTAATTCATTATCATCTGCAAATTCCTTGTATTTTTATCTTTCCTAGGTTGTTTAGAAACCAGAGAACATGAATTATTCCTCCAGACACAATTTATTTCACTGTTTAATACTGCATCCGGTCAGTCAGAATCACTGACAACACTCAGATGCCAGACAATTTCTGCAACATCAGCTTTGAAAGATAGTAAACTGATATTTCACTTACATCTGTTGTTCCACCTGCCTGGAGTAATTGTAAATATTTTGTCTGACATTATTTCTGTACTAATATTCTTCATAATTAATGAATTATGATCAGTCCTATCCAACAGGTTACTTGCTTTTACTTCTAGTTGATACCATTTTATTTGGAATTTGCAAGATTTGACTTACCAAGTGGTAATCATCAGCATCATTCCCCTTCCTCTCTCAACTATTTAGTAATTCGCCTGCTATTTTCAAAGCATTTGGCAATACCTTGAGATTTTTTTTCATGATCTAAAAATATCCTGCAAGTGACTGAATACATTTGTTAGCCTATTCCCTTAAGAACTTGGGGCTACATGCAATCCAGGCCTGCCGGTCTGTACCTGATCCAATGCTTATTTTTATGTATCTGTTTTTTCCTGTTGTTTTACATTTGCAAGATTGCCACTACTACTTTGATATTAAAACATAATTTTTATTTTGTGTGTGCACACACTAGGACAGCATGTGAGCAGATCATTCATTCTGCAGCCATCATGCCTTTCAGTCCCCTTCTCCTGTCACTAACGGACTTCCTTTATCACAAAGATTTCCTCCGAATGTATTTGTATTTCTCCTTGTGATGTTAATGGTTGGACTGGATGATCTTAGGGGTCATTTCCAGCCTTAAAAATTCTATGATTCTATGATTCTCCTGGCCTAATCTTACTGACATTAACTTATTCTGAATTTTCTGTTGTCTATCTTACTAACAGCATGTTTCTGTCTGGTTTTCTTCCTTTTTAATTCCAGTGCTGGGTTTTTAACTTGCAAGAGGAACATTTATTCCTTTCGGAAATTCTGTGTGTCAATAACCTCCGGTAAAGTTACATTCTTCATGTTCTATCTCATGCTTCTTATTCTAAAGTGTTCTTGACTGTTATGCTTTTGTTTTCAAGTGTTATAGGATTTCCCTTTCATCTTCCACATTTACTGTAAGTAATCCTTTCCTTAGTTAATAAACTCCTCATCAGCTTTTCCTGCAAAAGCTTGAATCAAACCTGCTGCAAGGGATATGCAAGGGACACATACGCTCTCCTTTTTATCCATCAAAGAGTTTTCAAACATATATAAACCAGTTACTACCTTAGTGGGCAATGACCCAATGAGAAATTGCAGTGTTTGAGGACTTCTAATTGATCCAGTCAGGTCTTCAGCCCCTCTGGAGTTTGAATGGTCCAGAATCGTTTGACTAAATGTTGTATTCCAGTTTGCTTCTCCTGGAAGCACAATACCGAAAGGCAGCTGGGCACAAACAAGATACATGGCCTTCTCAGATCAGATGGTCATGTCTTTTTCCCAGGAACACTGTCAGCCAAGACAAACAATTACTATATAGGAAACTCTTTGTTACACCAGAGAAAAGCAGAGACAGAGTTAACTATCTTTACTACAACCAGCTAAAGATGAGAGGGGCAAGTTACGCAGTGCATAGATCTGAGAGCAGTATTTATCTAGCTGAGGATGGGGAAACGCTCCTTCATTAAACTTACCATATAGTCATACTTATGCTTCAGGTTCCAGCGACAGATGGGACACTGGCCAGAGGGGTTTGGAGGAGTTGGTATTTCAGCATCCTCTTTAATTCTCCCTTCAATCTAGTAAACAATTCAAAGAATATAATATCAGGCATATTTTAGACTGTTTCAGGCATACTGTAGACTGTGACTTGAGAAATACTTTTCATCAAGTCCACATGTTGACCAGTATTGCACATATATAAGTGAAACATTATCTGCATTACTCAACTCACTTAAATGCAGAGATACCAAGCACTTTGCAAGCAGATGTGGAGAAAAGAACCAATACAAATGGTGTTGAGAACTATTTGGTAAATTCTTGCGTATGCTTTACTAAATGTAAACTAGTTCACAGTCAGGATGAGTTCTCATAGTCGTCTGAATTCCATTTATTGCAGTGCTCCTTTAACCACTATGCCTTGGAGCTGTAGCAGCCGTGTAGCCAAAATAATTAAGCTACATTTTTTCTGCAAGTAAAACCCCAGAGAATGTCACAGAACAGCAGATACACGTTGTGGAGCAAAACATACAAGAGCATTCTAGGTTATAAATCACCATTGGAGAAAATTCTGAGGAAAAATTAAATTTAAGAAAACTGTTAGGAGATGTTTGTGTGTGGGTTGTGTTTGATAATTTGTTTTGTTTAAAAAACCACCAATACTTTATCCAGTTTAATTCCCTGAACAGTTCTGTTAGAGGGTAATTTATATTATATAATCTTTTCTGCATCATAACAAAGCGGTAACATCTAACATGCAAGTTTTCTCAAAAGCAACATGTAAAGAGATACAGAATGCGTGCGTGAGAAGAATTAAGAAATTTGTTTTCTAAATGTAGATAAGCTAAGAATATGAAGTCTATCTATATAAATGCTTGTCTTTTTTAAAGTATTTATGAACAAGATCTACCTCAAATTGCAGCTGAATGGACAGCAAATACTTTTTCTCAAAAAACATTTAGAAGTTTTCTTTGGTCAAATTAAGATTAAAACTAGATTTTGAATAGCAACTGACAGTTTCAACCAGTGAAAGAACCAGAGAGTTTAAGAAGAAACCCTGGGTGGAATGTGCCGTTACTTTTAAGAAAAGAAAAAAAAAAAAAAAAAAAAAAAAAAAAAAGAAAAAGATAAAAAACGGCTAACTGATTCAGATTGAACCATCAGGTTTTGTGCCCGAAAATTTGGGAAAAGCATGACATATTTGGTAAGTGCACACAGGACACTCACATCCAGCAAAATTGTCAGAACTGTTTATACTGAGGATTTGTGTTTTTCTTGTCTTGTGATGGCAAAATGGAAAAATATACACTATTTGTACTTGAAGCATCTGTACCTCAAAGAGAGAGAATATTGTCAATTTTTTAAGTAAGATCCTTCCCCACAAAAGAACAGCCACTTAAAAAAAACCAACAAAACAAACAACAACCCTAACCAAAAAAAACCCAACCCAAAAAAAAAAAGTATTAATATAAAATACAGGCAAATATCTAATTTTCAATGTATTGGTATAGATATCTTCTGGGAAGCCAGTGTATCTGGTCTTGATTGTTGCTAGTCTGGCTTCAGACTGTACTTTGACTGCAATTCTATCTTGGAACAGAATAAAGATTCAGAATGCCATGTCAGTATTGATCTTTCTTGAGATAAATTGCACTGTATAGATTTTGGCAATTATTTTCCAACTACTGAGGACTTTCATATTGTAAACCCACTCGGTTATTCTTCTCTTGGAGAACTAAGAGGAAACATAGATGCTCTACTTTTTAAATATGCTGATCAAATACAGATTTCTCTGGGATTCATTCACTTGGTTTATTTGAAACACTTCTTTCAATACTGATAAAAGCAAGGACACATCAAAAGATGAACAGAGAAATACTGATTCAGAGAAGGCTGATGAGTTGGCAGGATAAATGGAGTCACCAGAGGATACACTGAGAAATGTATCAGCCCTTTAGTTGGTCAATTTACACTGTTTACACAAGATTTTCCTCATGCAGAGGCACTGACTGATTCTAGGTTGATACTATGATATACAGTAGAAATAGCCAAGTTTCCTGCACGCTTCTACAATGGGCCAGGAAGAATTATTTTTCTAAGGAGCCTTATGACTGCAATGCATATTTTTACTGCCAGCCAAACGTACTGAAACTGACTGAGGACAAAGTGCAGCAATCCACTGTGTGTTGTGTTGGTGTGCACACTTCCCCTTGTTTGGCTAAAGCAACTTCAGGGTATGCTTGCAAGCTCTTCAGATCTGTGGGCAATGATTAGTAGCCCAACACGAACAGAAGAAAAAGACTCTCCAGCACATCTACTGTCACACCCAAAACTTATTTTCATTGGCAGTCCTAAGAGATCTTGCTAACTGCCATATTCCATTTGATACTGTATATCAAAGTAACCTCCTTCATTCAGGTTTCAAACATGACAACATCCGCTAATAACAAGTATGACAAGAAGGAAACCCACTTTCAAAGGCACGTACAACCAGGTTTTGCCTGTCTGATCAGCAAGCAAAAACGTCTGCCCACTCCTTATTATTTAAGTGTATGTATACATTAGGATTTAGCACACTGCCTTCTAACTATTCCCAAATATCTTCTATTCCACTGTCCTCTCTGTATTTACACATTTCAAAACATCTGTGCTACTTAACTCCAGGAACGGCATACACAGGTTCGCTACTGGCATAAATAATGTGAGCAGAATAATGCAAACTCCTCCCCCTCCCCTGCTCTAAGTAATTTCACTGCTCTAACTAAAAAAATTACATTTATCTTTATAAAGTGCAACAGATCAGATGGTGTTAACTCATTAAAATTCCAATTCAGAGCTGCTGCTTTATTTTCAGAAGCAGTTTTTGTTTAGTATTTACAGTCTTCTTTTGATGATATCCCTTTCACTGAATTTCTTTTCTTACCAAATGCATTACAAGCAAGCTTTGTATTACCTGCAGTCACTGACACATACAGTGATTAAAAAGCACACCACGGATCAAAGGCAAGTTGTGTGGCACACAGCCAGTACAGAGCCATCCTGCAACACCACATCACATTGCCAGCCCTGGACAAAGTCACAAAGCCACCAACCAAACCTTCTTTGTGCCTGCCAACACTTAAAATGATGCCAAGTATCACTGCTTTAAGAAATGAACCCACTTTAAGAACTGCCACTTGCATTTTGGGTCCTGAATGTCCCCGGTCATGGCTTCCAACTTTACCTGAGGTGCAGTGAGGAGCATGGTGCTCATGGATCCCTCTGACTGGAGACACACATTGCCAACTGCGTAACGATCCTGATCTTGGGCGGCCAAACCCTCCACCTTGCTTACCCACACTCATAACATACTGCTACCCTGGTTTTCCCTTCACACCCTGGGATGCCGTCGAGGCAGAAAAACACCTCTTTCACCTTNATACACCACCGGAGGCTGAAAGAGCAGCTGCAGCAAGGATAGACCCTAAGGAAAAGGGGTGCAGCAGCTTACCGTGGTCGTGTTGCCTTCAGTCACCTCCACGACTGCAAGGAAAAATATAATAATGAGAGGACAAGATGAGACTCATTCACCCTAAAATAACCTTGTTTTCGAGAGAGTGTGAAACACAGCGAACCAGTCTCTCCCCACCGCGGTGAGGCAGCGGGGAGCAGCCCTTCCACTCCCCGGCCACCCTACGCCTATGGCCATCGCCAGACTCACCCTCCCGGAGGGCTCGGACCGGCGGCGATGCCCAACTGTTCCCGAAAAGCCCGGTGAACAACCGCCTCAAACCCCCACGCAGCAAACTGGGCGCCGCCATTTTGCCGGCGCCGGCGATGCCGTCACTCCCGCTTCCGCCGTCGGGAAGGCGGGCTCTGCCGCCGCCATTTTGATGCGCGGGTGTTCCTGGCCCCTGTCACCTGAGCGGGAGGAAGGGACGGGAGGCTGTCAATCCTCCACTGTGCGTCTTCCCCCGGGGTGGTTTTATTTATTTATTTATAATTTTTTGTACTTTTTTTTTTTAAGAGTTTTGATGGGTTTTTTTAGAGCTCATCAGCTTAGGGTGGAGGTAAATGGAGAGGTAGCGCTGCCTTTGTCTTATGAAGACCCGAGCTACTGTTACACTTTCTGAGCCTCTCCCGTGTGAGGAAGAGCCACGGGTGGCTTAGTTTAAACTGTGGTGGAGGGGCTTACTTGTTTGCATAGGCTCTGGTGTGACTCCTATTCCAGCGAGTGCTTCACGCCTGCTGTGGGATGCAGGGAGAGGGCTTTGTTTCAAATCAGCCTGTTTCACATCTGCATGTGACATACATGTTCCTGTACTGGCTCACATAATTTGGGAGATGAATATTTGGAGCAGTGTGTTGCCAGGCTGTAAAGTTACTCTTGGTAACCAGTTGGTCCAGTTTAGATGCTTTCTGGTTTTGTTTTAATATCACTTGTCTTTGGAAGTCTCAGGCAGTTTGTAGGCTGCTGCGGGATCACTTTTCCCATCATCTTTCTTGACATACCTCATCTCTTAGAATCTTTTACCTGCCTTTGGTGGAAGGTAGCCCAGAGGTGCCAGTGGAGCGGGTGTGCATTTACCTGGGATTTTAGATACCAACCATTTGTTTTAGATGGTAGTGATGTATCCTAATGAAGACCATACTTAAAGTTGAGTTGAACTGTACTCAGTAGAAAGGGTAATTTATGGAATTTCCCAATGTGCTTCTTTGCTTTCTTTTTGTCATTTCATCTCTTGAAAAAAAATCCAGTAAGCAAAACAAAGATGGTGCCATAAAATCCCTCAGAAATCACATGTTGATAGACATTCGTGCTGTACTATTCCATCAGTGGTCAGTAGAGCTGATGCAAGATGTTCTGTATGGTTTTTTTTTTCTGAGTTTCTGCCTAAAATGTGGCATAAAGTATAAAAGGTGACATAAATGTGAAATTAAATACAAAATAACATTTGATTTCATGTCTCATTAGGTCTTCTGCCTATTTCCTCCTGTGTGTTACACTTGCTTCTTGTTACAGTTTGCAAATCTCTCTCCCTGACAGATCTAAGCACTCAACTCTGGGACTTTCCAAAGAAGTGGGAATGAAGGCAGGGCTTCTGTCCAGGCTCTCCTGCTCTATGCCAAGCAATGAAAAAGGCCATCCCAGTTATTCAAAGAACAAATTGAGTAAGAGTACTTGCTGGAAGAGATCTCTTCCTCTCTCATCACCTTATGCTATATAGTGATTTCTAGAAGCAGGGTGATCTTTAGCTTGTCCAAAAGCTTAAACGTAAGTGCCAAACAAAATAATTTGCTACCATCCAGCCTAGGGATAACTTCCCTATGAGTGGAAGGAACATTGCTAGGCACAGTAGTATAGTGATGTCACATGGTTGTGGTTTTTGTTTTGTCTTTTTTTTTTTTTCCTTTTATATAGAGAGGTTTATCCCAGTACTAAGAGTTTGGCTGAAACAACCCAACAGGAGAGTTTATTCAATGGCTTAAGTTAAATGCAATTTCTGCTGGCTTCCTTGCCTCTTGTGATGGGGAAAACTAAAGGGCTGATTCTCCCATGGGATAGAAACCAGCAGTTGGTAAGCACAGTGCTGGCTCACCATGGTAATGATAAGTAGACATAGAGTTTAGGGGCTGTTGGAGTGTTTCTCCATGTTCTGGGACTTTTGATGAAGATACATAAGTAGCACTATAGCTCTTGTTGGAACAGAAAGAGGCCAACAAAACGTTGATAGTTCAGATACATTATACTCTGCTCCCTCACCTTGCCTTTAAACAAATAATGTCTCTAACAGAATTTGACACATAATTTTACATAGAAAAAGAAAATAGTTGCTTTCTTAAACATGTGCAGTCTTTGGATTGAGCGAATTGCCTCTTCTCCTGAGGTGTTTTCTTTGTCTTCTGAGTATTTTCTACAACTGTTAGCACTGCAGACCATCGAGTCCCAAAGAGACAAACAAAGCATGTGCCAATTTGAGCTGAAGCCCATCATTTCTTTCCAAGTTTGGAAATTTGACATAGTTCTGATTTCTTGCAGATAATTTTTGAATGGGTTTACTTCATCAACCCCTTATATTCAGGGGAGAGGAAACAGAGGATAAATAACCCTGAATACCGTGGTCTGCACGTGCAAGAGAAAAGGTGATTTTTTTCTCTGTAAGTTGGTTCAGCTATGGTCTGTGATTTGTCAGTACTGTGGATACTTAATGTGTGTCCACTTAGGATAGAACTGGATGTTTCCAAGGAATGGAACGGGATGTTACTGGCCACTGAAGAATGATTCTTTTTTGTTTTGAACTAAAATTAAACCAGTGCTCCAAAGTGCAGGTCTGGTCAGGAGCAAGGATTTACCATGTTTTAGAGGAGAAATTTATGTCATAAGTGCCTGTGGCCTCTAGAGATTTCATGGGACTGTTCTCAAAGTAATGGTGTTCCCTTGTTTGAACCGCCTTGGGGTTAGAAGCTGTAGATGTTCCATAAGGCTCTGTTTTTCTTTGCATACTAATTTGTGTTCTTGTCTGAAAAATGAAGCATGTTTTGCTATTTTTCTTAGTTCCTATAATATATTACTATTTTCTGCTTCCAACTACAAAGAAACTTTTCTGGTCCTTTGGGCTTTTTTCTGGTCTGCTGGGTGCTAGTGGATGACACGTATGTCTGCTCCAGAGCTTTACCTGTGCAAACAGCTTATGAAGGTTGAGGCTGTTCCAACCAAACATGATTAAAAGTCACAGAAATGGAGTTGGAAAAAGCTATTAGGTCACGTAGTTCCCACATGCACTCCCCCGGACCAGTACAGGTTTCCAATGGTACATTTTTGGTGCTTTCCAGAAGGGGTCAGTGCAGGTCAGTGTTCACTTTGCATCCAAGAGCCTGCCTCTCTTCCCCCTTCTTGAAAAATTAGGAAACTTTCCAAATCTGGTGACAGGTATGTTGCAAAACGTCTAGAATTTTTAGCAATTCGATGTTGGGTGATCAGAAGCAGAAGAAATGTTTTCAAAGGCAGCAGTTGATCATCCAAGATTTTAAATGAGGAAATTTCAATGAGCTTTTAAGAGTGACTCGTTAGGGGCATTTGTATACTAAATGCTGCAAATCTGGAGAACTGTTCTGGGGACTCTTGGTTGTGAAGACACAAATCCACAGGTTTACCCTGTTGGTTAGTCTGTTTTTAGAATACACTACAATAATATTTTATAGTTGCATAATAAAATCTGGATAATTCATATCAAATTTCTGATTGTAAAAATCAAACCAGCACAAAACCTTGTTAAGTTTGAACAAGAGAAAAAAAAAACCTGCATTGCACCAATAATATGGTCATCCTACTTAAACCACTGCGATAGAGAAACCTTTCTGAAGATTATCCAGTGTCATGGGCATGTTTGGGCACAGAGGTTCCTGCATGTTTGTGAACGAGGTGTTCTGCTCGAGGGTGGCCCCATGCTCCTCCGCAGGGAAAGGCTTGTGCCTTTCACACAACTTCTTGCCCACAAAGCCTCTATCTGTGAAGACTTTGGAGAGTGGAGGAGAATGAAATTGGGAAACAAATGAATAAGTTGCAGCGTGGAGGGAGATGAAAAGGTGGCTGGAGATGGTGAGAAGGTAATGCTGCAAAGAGAACGGGGAGAGATGGCACTCTGGTGGGAGAATGAGCAACTTGTTTGAGAATAACTTGTTTATATTTTTAAGGTTTTCTTATTTTCCCAGTAGATATGGTTATTTTTCAAAGTAAAATAACCAAGTAATAATTTCATTACGTTTCCTTCCAAGATTTTGAGCTAAGGGTAAACAAGGAAAATCCAGTGGGAAAATTAACCCGACTTCCTTTTTCAAGAGCACTTCAGTTCTATTTCTCCACCCATCCTTCTCCTTACGTATTATCACTGCTACTGTTCTTATACCCAGTATCTGTGACATTGGCGACAGTGGCTGTAGCACCTCAGTGGTGGCATTTGTGGGATGGAGAAACCCTTAGGATCCCAGAAAATCACTTCTGATACAGAACTGGTAAGTTCTGAGATTTCCAGTGTTTAAAAAATCATAATGACTTTTGACATTTTGGGCATGTTCCATATGGGCAAGTCAAAATGATGTAAAACAACTGAACCATTTGCACCAAGATTTGATCTCTGGCCATTAATATTTGCGCTGCATGGGAGAATCATAAGGAATAAAAACTCTGTAACAACACCATGGCAATCAGACCAGCAGACTTCCAAAGCTTTAATTTTTCCAGATGCCTTTATTTTTTTTTTTTTTCCCAAACCCAGGTGAAGGAGGGACTTGTGGAAAAACAGACAGTGAAAACATTGGAAGTTGTAAGGGATGATTGGCATAAAGGCCACCACTTTGTTGGGTGTTCAGACACCAGTGAGTTGACACATAAGCAGTGTTAATTTGCATTAGCTGAAGTCAGAGGGTTTATCTGGGCCATAAAAATAAAATAGGTTTTATACATTTTAAAGCATGTTTATACATTTTTATAATAAAAATGTCGTGTCTTCAGATGTTTCCAGGCTGGATTGTAATGAATACTGAGTTTTCTTTCAACAAAAGGCATGCTTGTAAATGGCAAGGATGAGCAGGAGGAGGCCTGGAATCCTCAGTTCATTCCCATGGAGAGAACCCTGGGGTGGACTTTTGCCGAGGAGTCAGCAAAGCCTGAAGGCAGCTGCCTACATAGCTGTTTTGGGCTGTCGGCTGAAGCAGCTATAGCCTTGACTCAGTTTCTCACTTGTTGCCACCAAAGCCCAAGGTTTACCAGAGAGGCCTTGGAACAGTGTAGGCAAAACCAGGGATGCCCAATCCTTCCTTCTGGCAAACTGATGCATCACTGTGGAAACTGCTTCACTGAGTAGTGTGAACAGCCATCTGTAGGTTTCACAGCCTTGTCTCTGTGTGCAGGAGGATCCTCAGGCTCAGCCTTCGATTGCTCCGGCCAAGAGGCTGTGAGGCTGCCTGAGCACAGAGCTGGCTCTGCAGCACGTTCCAGCCAGGAATCAAACACCTAGACTTTAAGTGAAGTGGGATTTTCGTAACAAGGCATAGAGTCAAGACTTAAATATTTTGGAGGAGAGAGTGACAGCTGGGTTTATACTTCGTGAGAACAGGCTCTGACATAACAATGAACTTTGCAGTCCTCCTCTTGCTCTTCTTCCCATATTTAGCTCCATGAGATTGTAGAGGGGGAAGCCCGTGCTGTGCTCTGATGTTGGACCATGATGGGATGTGATGGAGAGATCTCCAGCAGGGTTTTCCTCTTATGGCTCCTCCAGCCAGATGGCTTCAATCTACTGACCAATTCTCTGTGCTTTGTGTGAGGTCTGTACGCAATTTAAATGGAGCCTGTTCTCAGCTAGTTTTGCCTTTTCTTTGCCCCCCTCCCCCACATGCACATATATTCCTATCTGACCATTTTCATGCTTCCCCTTTTCTATAGCCATTCGGGGAAATTATGCTGGCACCATATAACAAATAGATCAGCTGGATTCGCCTCAAAGCCCTTCACTTCTGGAGGCTTTCAGTCATCTAACTCCTCTGAGTATTTCTGAGAAGAGCACTCGCTTAGGCAACTGTGCGCCTGGTGTAGCTCTTGGAGTGGTATTTCTTTGTGATGCTGCTGTTGCCCAGCTGGTTCAGAGTTTAGAACGTGGAATTTCTTGTACACACCTATGTTTGCTACCACCCTGAGCCCTGGCAGATTTGTCTAATCAACAGAGCACGGTTGTCTGAACCTCAATTTATATTTGCATTTTGCAAATCTGGAAAGAATGTATTTGCTCTCTAGTTGGTTGTTTTTTTTTTGTGGGGGGGTTATTTAATTTTTTTTAACTCCCCCTGATATTGTTCAGTATGAAAAGCTTCAAATATCATGACAAATAAAAGCAGTGACTGCCCTTCTCACTGCATTTTTATCACTTAGCACCAAAATGACACTGAGTAGGAGGCAGTCTTATTAGACAGTCTTCTAAATAGAAGACAGTAGAAGACAATAGAAGAGTGATAACAGTACAAGGCAGTAGGATATCTCTGTTTTGTTTCAGTCATCAGCAAGCTTGCTTCCTGGATTGGCATGTTGGAAAAAAGATCAGATAGGCTGGAGCGATGGTTGTTGGTCTGTTAAAATCAGTTTTACTTCATCCCTTAACTGTATGTGCTTTTTTGCTTTGCAATCTGTTGCATTGAATTTTTAGTGAATTTTTTTACTTTCATTAATCAGTGGCCTGGAAGAATCTTGGAGGCTGGGGCAAAATAATAGTGTTTTCCTCCTTTCTGGTCAGGTGAAAACACAATATTCTCTTGCATTTCTTATGGCTTCCTAACATGAGTCACAGATGGCTTGATACCATATCTGCTTAGAGACAGATAAGGGAAAAGGGAATTTCCCTTGGTGAAAGAAAGGCATAGGAGTACTTTTATACTTTGCAATTCTTCTGGTACATTGGACTATAGGGTCTACATGAGTCTGCCACACTGTGCAGCTCAAAGAGCTGTTCCACTGATGAAGATTTCCAAAGAGTATTGTAGTTCGGTGCTTCTTTTCATTTCATAACTGCCAGTTCTTTCTGGGAAGGGCACCCAGATACTGTTTGTGTGAGTGGTAATGACAGGTAATTCCCATTTTGATACCCAAGACACGGAAATAAGCTCCCCTCCTGACCCCAAAGATACTTGTTTCTGGTACCCTGCAGATCTAGTATATAAACAAGAAGGACCCTTCATCTTCCCCTGAGACAAGACAAAACTGTTAACTGTAATCTTACTGAGTGAATCAGAGAAGAATATGAGCTTGGTCTGCAACAAGAAAGCTGAGACAGTGCTCGGCAGAGATGAAAGTGAGATACTGATGGCGAGAGTTTAATTGGGTTTTCATAAAGCATGTTGTTCTTCACAATTTGGCTAGTTCTTGATTGTTTCTTTTTATGAGTCTGGCAAGACAATGAAACTTCAAACCGTTTGCTTTACAAATGGAAAAATGAACCAGACTGATATTCAGAAGAGCACTAGACTCTTTGTCTCTTGTATTGAGAAGAAGCAATTCAGCAGCGAGGGAGCAAGAGGCTCTTGTAGCCATACAAGCACAGTTTAGCAATAAATCAGCTCAGCTGCAGTCCTCACCACATGATATTCTTTAGTTGCCACTGGGGAGAATTCTGCTCATCTCTAGACAAGATTCTGACTTGAGTTAGTATTTCTTTCCGTTTTTACAGATGTGGTGTCCAGTGATGGATGGGGTGTGTTAACCTTCTACTTTTTCACACCTGGTCCACACCTGTTTGGGATCTCATTCCTGCCCTACCAGGCAGCAGCTCTTGAACTTTGTTGAATCCTGGATCTCAAGCCAACAGAGGGTGGTGAGCAACTTTGAAACTCTTGGCCAGAGGGCTTTTTGTTTTTAAAGTCAGAGAGGTTGATAGGTTTTGTTTTGTTCTTGAGTGAATATTCATTCTCATGACAAAAAAACATTTCACAATAAGCGGTTTCCATTTGACAGTTCTTTGGCAGCACATGTGTGAAATAAGTTGGTTTATTGTAGCCCAGTTGCTAGTGGGTGAGAATATCCCTGTCTGAAAAAGGCATCGCACTTTTATTGCGGTCATTGATAGTTTAATCAAAGCAGTTGTGGACTAAATACTCCTCAGAGTCTAAACTTGCTACGAAACATAGAAGCAGATCCCCCAGCACACTGTGGAGAAACTTGTTCTTGTCTGTGCAGCAATATTGGGTAAGAAGGAGGCTTTCATCGTCAGGGCTTTGGATTAAAGAGCATGAAATTGAATACAAAAATTAAAAAACAAAAACCAAATGACATTGTTTAGAATCCTGGGTTTTTTCATTTGCACTGCAGGAGATGTAGAAATTAGTATGTGAACACTAGCCAAGTTTAGGTTGGTCAAGACTAGAGAGGAACTGCAAGGAAGCTCAGAGAGACCCAGCTAAGCTTACTAAAAAGGCAGCTCAATGACAAATTAAGTTCCTTGTTGAATGCCAGAAGATAATGCATGATTAGGAGAAAACTCATTTGTTCAGACATCTTGAAGTGCTCTAATTTAATTCCTTTAGTTCCTTTAGTTTAAGTAAATACCTCAACAGCACTACTCAATGTGCTCATCAATATTAATGACAATAACTTGACTGGACAGCATGTGAATGGCCAGTATGTGGAGAGTCACTGTAGTTATTAATAGCACAATTGAAAGCCAGAGTAAACATCATGTTTCAGGCTTTGAAACTAGTATCAGTTCAAGTTTGGATGGTGGACGGGTTACTAAGCAGATTTTACATCCTCCCCTGACTTGGCTGGTAGTATTTTCTGGAGGCAGAATACTGAACTAGAGACCCCCCCGTTCTGTCTGTATGGGCTGAAGGAGGAGTCATGACTGAGCTGCATGGAAGGAGCTGAGACAAGAACAATTGGGGTGTCATAAGTGACAGCCAAGGCGTGCCAGTGGACATAGGTTATGGGATCACAGGGCTGAGTTGTGATTAACTTGTGAGTAGGACCAGCATGTCCCTGTGGCATTAGGGACTACCAAGGCTCAGCTACTGGGAAATATGTTGTGGTCCCAGGGCTGGAATAGCAGGAGGGATGCAGGACAGTATGAGGAGTGTCCACAGAGTTTGTAGTGGGGACACCAGGGAACAACTGAGAAAGGAGGGGAGTTGCTGGTCGGAAAAGAGGGATGTTGGCAGAGCTCAGTGCTTGGAATGACTGGTTAGTACTAAGTTGTTTTCTTCTTCCTCAGATGCCACTATGTGTCAATCTTTCCTGTTGTTTGGTTTTGTTTTTTTTTTTCAATTTTCCTTTAAGAATCTAAATCCCCCTGAGCAGCAGGTGATCTTGACTATAACATAGAGGAATAAGCTTGGGAAAGTTTTGTTAAAAGAGAGCGGGTTATAAAAACAACCCTCTCTGCACGGCTTGAATCTGTCAGCATGACGCTGCCGACGATGCAGCTGGAGAGGAGCGCGGCAGGCTCCTCAGCCCTGAAGCAGGGCAGCCCACACAGCCTGCAAAGTTAACGGGCCCGGCATGGGTTTGGGGGAGGTGTGCCTGTCTTGCCAGGTGGGCCATGCATGGAAGTCAGATGCTTAAGTGGCTGTAAGCTTCTAATCAGAAGTGATCGTTTTGAATCACGGTTCTGCCAGGGGTTGTAAAGGAGAGAGGAAAATCCATTAAAGTCTTCCTGGGCTCATCTGAGTGCCCTCTTTGGGACTCAATTATTGGCCCCTTGCAAGATGAAATATGTCCTTGTAAGGATAGTTCTCTCTACAGGTGGCTGTAGTGTGAGGTTGTGCTGGTGTCTGGGCAGGGAGCAGTCAAAGAAAGCTAGAAAGAAAGTAGCTGAAGGTCTGGGGCAGCTTGTGTCACTGAGACCCAGGATGCCCAGGTTGTCCTGCTCAGGGTCACAAGCCCTAGAGAAGGGGTTGCTGCAAAAATTTCCATCCAGACAAATTGACTCTATTTGTTCCTGTTGGCTTTGCTTCTGTCTCCTTTGTGTTCCAGAAAGGGAGAATTTACCCTCTGCAAATTCAGGGCTTACATGCAATTTTCCTGGAGCTTGGACAGTCAGCCAAATCGGCAGGAACTTTTGGAAATGACAGGAGCCAGCTGAGGTCAGTTTTGATCCGGTAGGAACTTTACTAAACCAGTCTTCATTAGAAAGTCACTTTCATTAAGCCAAGTCAGTAGAAACTGCAGAGAGCTGGCTGAAAAGGTGTAATTCCTGGTGAGGAGCTCTTGAATAAAAGTCACCTCCTAGATGAAGGAGCCAGAGCCATGCTGAGTTATTTGCTGCTAGAAGGGACTTTGTGCTCAACTAGCTTAACTAGACTAGGCTCTTTCATTTTTTTTTAACTTTCCTCATCATATACTAAAACCCTTTCCAAACAGGCAGCAGTGTACCTATAGCTTTTGCATAAGGAGTAGCAGAATGTACTATGACCTTCGTGGGTGCCCTGAGGCAGGGTTGGACCCGTCTCTCCTCACAGCTGCGTGCCATGTCTCTTGCCATGCAGTAACACATGTGAGCATGCCCTTGTGTCTGTCAAGGCAGCTTACCTCTTCTCCCAGGGTTATTTTGCCTCCCATTTTCTGGGTTGTTACATCCTGATGATGGCATATTTTTTTGGGGATGCTTCCAGGCTGTCCTGTTTCTAATGCAGCATCTGATCCCTGTCCTTAAGGTGCCTAGCTGAGGATGCAGGCCATGTGGGTTCAATTCTCTGCTTTGTCACAGACTTAATGCGAGGCCTTGGCAAAGGCGTGAAGTTTATTTTTTCAACCCATTTTTCTTTTAACCTATCAAATGACACATTTTTAGAAGCAAATGTCAAACTCCAAGAGAACAGCAAGAATTAAGTTTTTGCATGCTGGCCTTTCATGAGAGACAGAGTACCTACATGCGGTCTGTGTGGTTGTGCTTGAGAAATAATAGCTTAATTACTGAATGATCAAGATCACAGCTACATTGGCAGAGCCACCTAGTGGGAATATGATCTGCACGTCTACAAGTCTTTCTGCTGGACTGGGCATCATTCTCTGCCTCCTCTCTTCCCAGCCTAGGGCTATTCCTTGTTTATTTAGTGACAAACATGAGGACAGAATGGGGTTGCATCAGTTTAAGTGCATCTACATGAGGCCTTTTGCTGGCACAGTTACATTGGCAGCTCTCTGACTGGATGAGCTTTGCAATGTGGGACAAGCCTTAGTCATTGAGTTCCTCAAGGATTTAACAATAACTGGGACATAATTGTGCCTCTCTTCCCTGTAGGTCTGTGTGAAGATGAACGTTAAGATTTGCACAAGCTGTAGCTGAAGGGACCACTGAAAACCTGTGATAGATACGGTATCATTCAACCAAGATTTCATAAGATGTTCGGTTTATAAGATGGCTTGAAACATGTGGGCTTGATAAGGAAAGTGCACAAGGCGGAGAGGTAGATTCAACTTTTCCCTAATTCTGAATGTCCTTTGTGATCCTACAAAAGATACCCATATTTATATATGAAGAAGGAAGATTTAAAACTGGGGAGCATTAAGGTGTTCAGTTTACTTTTATCTGCCACTTTTACATGGCTTGCAGACTGCTTTGGTTGTTGGTTCTCAGTCTGGTCTCTCAAATAGAGAAAAGTCATTGAACTGGGGCAAGCGTGGATAATGTCACTTTACTGTAAATTCAAGGCCTTTCAACAGATCTTTGTTAAGTCCCTGCTTCAGGATTAGTAGTTCTGAGACTTAGTGCACAATTACGTCTCTTTGTAAACAAAATTGTGAAACAGCACCAACTCTATCCTTGCAAGCTTCTGCTGGTGGAAGCTGTGTGACCCGAACTGTTCCTCTGCAGATCAGACTGTGGAATAGATTTTTCCAGCGTGGCCTGTTAAAGCATCTCCTTCTCTTGGACTGAAAGCTGATGGCCCAATTGACCTAAAGCTCTTGGCTTCCGGAAGAAGCCCTGATCCCACTGGTTTCAGAAACAAACATTCCTTGTGGCCATTTCTCTAAAGTTCAGCATTTCACATCAGTGCATACTTGGCCATTATACTTTAAAAGCANTTTTTTTTTTTTTTTCCCAGATTCTAGAGAACAGCAGATTCAGAATGTCTGGTAATGCAAGAGCAGTGTGATGCCAGGGGTTGTATCACTTGAAGCATAGAGTAAACATTCTGGTGTTATAAGCTGGTGGCAAAGGAAGTTCTTCAAAAGCCATGGAAAGACTACCTGGAAGATCAGCAAGGGTGTTATATGTGCATGAGCTGCCTTCCTTTTTGCAGCTCTCAAAATCTATCTTCCTCCTGCAAGGTGATTTGAGCACTTTAGGGAGTGGTAAGTGAACCACACCTTTTCTTCCAAATTCTTCTCCCTGACCCACCACTGGGCCTTCCTTAATTCTGCCAAGGAAAATTCTTTTAAAGTTCAGTGTCAATGGGCAAGTGCTGTCTGTTCTCTGTAAGGACAACGAGTATCTGAAGGATCTAAAAATACTGTTCTGCATTGAGAAATAGAGAATCTGTGTCCTTTGTAAGGACCTAGATGGCATAGAGTAACCAAACCACAAAATTTATTAACTTTGTCCAGTAATTAATTGCTGGGAGGTAGCATGGGAGGACAGTTTTCAGAAAAGACTAATTTTCATTCTCAGTTTCCCGAATGGATGGATCTGTCTGTCCGCTTACCCACCTCCCTCTCCTGAGCACGCACAAGGTGCTGATGAAGAATACAGACCCCAAGTTAGGTGTTGAGATAGATTTTTTTGCCTAGGAGCTGTGCCTGGCACAGACAGCTGGGGACAGATCCTCAGGAACGCACATGTAACCTTCCTTGTAATTCGGGACAGTCACGGTGCGAGCTAGAGCAAGCTGGGGCAGTTTTCTCTTACGCTACAGATGGATAAACCTCATGGATCATTAATCTGAGGAAGAATCAGATAGTAAAACAGGAATCTGTTGGGAAAGCTGCCCTGCTAAGACATCTTTCCCACCGGGAAACTCTCCACTGTCCCTTTGCACTCACAGTCCTGACAGTAGGCACTGGGTTACACAGAATGCCAGGGACAGAAAAGAAACGTCTGAGTGATACCTAGTTTCCAGGCCATTTCTTCCAGCCCAGGAGCCTTTCCATCCCATCTCACTCCTGGTGTTTTTATAAATGGCAGAGAGGAACTACGCTGTAGCATACAAGTCATGTTGCTTTTGTTTCTCTTCTTTTAATAGCTTACAGTATACACTGGATTGCGACATGAACTGCAAATGCTCTGCAAAGGGTTTTTTTGCCCTTCAATAGAAAGATTTCGGTCTGTTCCCCAGTACAGCTCTGCCTCTGCCTTGTAATGGGAGGCCTCCGCACGGGGAAACACGTCCTAGGAAGGCAGAACAACAGGGCGGGAATTAGCGGATGCAGAGGAGAGCCGCTCGGTACTAATGGCCAGATAGGCTCTGACAGCCTCACACCAATGGGCCACTCTGCTCCACAGGGAGTTTATGAGGCCTTGGCTTGTGTGGCCACCTCCACTTACGAATGAAAATCAAAACCACATTGATGTCCCCCTCCCAACAGCAGCTGCCTGGTTTTTTGCATGAAGCGTGCTCCCCTGCCCCTCTCCAGGGGAGCTCCATAAAATAAATGGATTCATTACATGCGGATTTCCTTTTCCTTCTTCTCTGGAGAAACAAAGAGCCTATTAGACACAATATGGAAATGCACATACAGATGCACACACGTGCAGACAACATGAAAACGCGCACGTGCACATGCAGCGCATAAGCTCCCTCCCATCTCTGTACCCAGACAGTGCCATAAAATACGTGCAGAAAACCCCTTCTCCTTTACATGCACAGCTCTGCGGACACACAAGCCGGTATTCATTCGCGCAGGTATGCGTCTTAAATTCTAAACTAACGAGGGCAGGAAAGCCCAGGGCAAATTGCCTCCCCCCAGAAGGTGCAGCACTGAGAGTGCGCTGAGTGGGGGTTGCTTTCTTTCACCAAAGCCTCCTTCCCTTGGTGCCCAGGAGCTGGTTCCACCAAGAGCATAAGGGCCCCGTCCTTCCCAGAGCAGGGCTTGCTTGCAACAGGCTGTGGGCATCGTAACCACAGGAGCTGGCAGGCTGCCAGCTCTCCCTCCAGCTGAAGGAGAGGAGGGAGGGTGCTTTGTGGCTGAGAAGAGGCAGTGGGATTAAGGTAGGGAACTGGCTGGGAGCCCTTCATTCCTCTCATCTCCAGGTGGCGGCAATGCTGGCACGGGAAAGAGCTGGAAAACACACCTTCCCCGGAGAGCTCTGCCTGTGTGCAGCAGCCGCAGATGCAAACCTCACACACCTGCATGCCGGTGTGAGAGACACACTGGAAACCTTCAAGACACTGCCATAAGGTGTGTGCCTCGGGACAAGACTGCAGGACCTGGATTCGTTTATGTTGTCTTGGGTCAAAGCCTGGGTTTGAGCACTGACTTGCTTCCCATGCAAACTGTGAACGCCCTAACCCTCAGGTCCAATTCCCTCCAACTTCAGTCAGAAAGCCGTTGGGGCTCTGAAATCCCAGCCTCGACAGGGTGCTGTGCTGTAGAAACAAGAGCGAGATTATAGCAGCACTGGGAAACTGGTCATAATCTTTATGAGCTCCTAGTTACCTCTGCTCACCTGACTGGGAAGCCAGGAAGGAAACAGAGGCGGGAGAGGAGAGCTGCTTTCTCTCCCTGGCACCCAAAGATGCTGTGCCCTGGGACAAGGGAGGGGGACACAGAACTCAGCTGGAGGGTGAGAGGCAGACAGACGGTGACATTTGCTGGGTCAAAGCCCAGGACCATGCCAAGGGCATGCCATTAGTGCCTGAGCTGGGCCGCGCTCTGCCAAAGCTCTGGTGTTCAAGGGAAGGAACGGAACATTAATCTCCTTTTTCATCCAGAATCCATACTACTGTCGAGCTTTTTTAGCCTTTTTAGGAAGCGGTGGTGTAAATTTAGGAGGGGACAGCAGCAGGCTGGAGGCAAAAGAGACCCATTCAAAATTGAGGGGTGGGGAGAGCAACGTTGCCAGCAGAAGGAGTTCAGATACACGATCCAAGACCCAAATCTCTGAAATCATTAATGTCTCAGTAGTGTAAGAAGATACTGGTGTTTTTCTCTGGCCTACAATATTGGGCTTTTGGGTTACAGTCAGGCTCCATTGCTAGCTTTTCCTGGCAGCTATGAAAAGTAGGAACTTTCCCTCATAAGATGTATGTTTTCACATAATTGAGTGAGTCTTGAGAGCTGGAACTTTAAGAAAAACACTGACTCAAAAGGGATGTCTGATGAAATCTAGAAAGTCAGCAGCACAGAGGGAGACAGACCCTGCATAAGAGAGTTTCTGAAGAGCTGCCGAGCTGCTGAGCTGAAGCCCTACAACTGAGAGGAGCTAAAAAGACCTAAGGTATGAGGGAGCTTAAAGCAGTTTAAAATCAGTATCCTAATCCCTAAGGTTTCTGACATTTCAAGCTGGAGCACAAAAAATCATGATAACTTCAAAATCATGAGCTTTTGTAAAATAAAAAAAAAAACCCTGCATTTTGTCTTTTTGCCTCGTTTTCTGAGCCTTAGAGTTGCCTTCAAATCACATTTTGTAGTTCTCCCCACAGTGAAGAGTACTAGAAACTTCTCTCATTTAGTAAACATGTTGCATTGGGGTCACAATTTTCAGTTTTCCCCACAATCAAGGAGACTAGAAATTTGTCTTATGTAGAAAATGTATTTCTCACCTAATCATCTGTCATCAGGATCTGGAGCTTTAAGGAAAACCAGGAACAGTGTAATGAGATCCACAACCCATCACAAGCTCTGGCAATGCTACTTCAAATGACTTCAGTTCACTAGTGTCTGCAAGGACTTTGTATACGCAAATATGGAGATTGCAATCTTGACCCTTGAAACCTGGAGCCTGGAAATGGCCAAACTGGGTGAGCCCCCAAATCCACTGATTCCCAGATCCTGTCTCTGATGCCCCAATGCTTTCTCTGATGCCTTTGCCAGATGCTCCAGGGGAAGGTGCAAGAACTTTGCAGTAGGCAGATGTAACATAATCTGTTTCACACTTAACATCGCTTTTGAGTTCCTACCCATTAGAGATGGGATTTGGTCCAGGATTACAAATTTTACCATCTTTCCCATAATCATTGTTACCCATCTTTGAGCTTTTTTTATTAAAAAAAAAAAATAAATTCTTTCCCTTCATCCACATCATTGCTCAATCTTTTTATAAGGTTTGCTAAATTCTTGGCTTCTCCAGATTCTTGTGTTAGGGATGGCTTAGTACAATTACAGATGATGTGAAATAAATTATTTATTTTGAGGAAGTTTGGATTAGTTGCTTCTTCACCCTACTGAATATCTGTTCACCCTTGTGTTTCCATGGACAACAGCAACACCCAGTTGTCTTTCTCCTGCGAATATTTTGTGTGCTTTCATCAGGATGCCTTCTAGTTGCAAGAATAAATGGTGCTGGGGATTTGTGCCAGTGAATCTCTTTGCTCGAGTTTCCCATCGGTCCGTAATACTTTACCTTATTTCTTTTACAGACCCTGCTTCCCCATAGTGTTTTTCCCTCCCTACATGTGTTACCTGACAGATGAGGCTTGGACTGAGACAGCCTCTGGTCTGTTTCCCGCTGTGACCTTTTGCATCAGCATCTGCTCCTCTTTAGACTGTAAGCTCTGCGTCCAGGATGAGCCTCAGTGTAAGTATGTTTGTGCCTGCAAACAAACCACGATTTCAACTGGAACCTCTGTGCTCTGCTGTAGCGCACACAGTGACTAGTAATAATTCACACTGAAATAAACCCTGCTGAGCCATTCACAGGGTTGAGTTGAGAGCTCCTTCTTGGTGACCCAGTGGCTTGATGGTGAGGCTTGTCCCCAGAGCATGAAGCCAGTGGCTTGGAAGGGCTGCAGCGCTCCCGATTCTCCATAGGAAAGCAGAGGACACATCATTCTCTCTAGAAAGTCTTGCCCCTGTCTCCTTCTTTTTCCCCTTATCTTTGAGGACATTAGTATGCAGATAGGATCAAAGGCTGGTAGATAGGAGATAGACTGCCTGAATATTCAGCAGTAGGCAGTGACAGGCTGTGCACTTCAGAGCAACCCATCCCTAGCTCACCAGTGAGTGAAGAGGAGGGATGGACGCAGGGGATCAAGCCCTGACCCTTCTCTGATAGTCACCCCTCTCTCTTAGACTCCGGAGGCACTTGTTGCCGTTTGTTGAACCAATACCTCCCCTCTGAATGGAAAATCCAGCTGGAGATGTGCCTGTGATATCTGACACTCGTAATTCACGGTATGTTGGCCTGTTCTGCAAATTGGAGTGGGAGCACAAACAGCCCCTCATGACTTGCCAGCCACGTGTGGGGTTCAGTAGTCACACCGTGTGTGGGCTCCTTGGGGAGGAGAAGCCTTTCAAAGCAGCAACGGGACTGTGATGAGGGTGAGAAATGGGACTGGGGAGGGGTGACTTCTCCCGGGTTTGGAGCTGGGCAGAGAGGCAGGTGAGGTTTGATAACTTGTGGATTTGTTCAGGCCTGGGAGCTGGTGGGGATTTGGAGGTGAAAAGCTGTGCAGCTGGCAAGGGACCCAGTGTGCCAGGAGGACAGAGGAATTTGCCTGTGCTTGTGTGGGTTTTTTTTGGCTTTCTCCTCACTACAGGCTGCCTCCAGGGACTGGGACTGCAGCTTCCACCTCAGAGTTCAGCCCAGCTTCCTCCTGGAGAGTAGCCTGTGGCTTTGATCAACCATGTCAATGTGCCTCCATCTCAGCCTGCTCCTTGGGTGTGGAGTTCAGCTGTTCAGGCAAGTGGAGGCTCACCTGGGGGTGGACGCAAGCCCTGCTGCTGTGACAGCCCTGCTGGAGCCAGGACTTTCTCTCTGAGGCAGGTTCTTGAGAGCAGGATGGAGACACAAATGACCAAGGCAGTGGGAGGGAAGCAATGCTGCATCTGCCAGCCTGGCCCACTGAAGGAAACAGAAGGCTCTTCTTGTGTGTTTGTCATGTCCTGGCAAATTACCTGTGTCTAGTCAGTCCTTCCTGAGCAGCTGGAGTGCACAGCAGTAAAGTTTGTGTTTCAGGCAGTGATGTTTTTAGATGCGTCTTTTCCCTGTCCCAGCTGGTGATCCCCTGGAGAAGGAGTAATGATGAGGGGGTAATATTCTGGCTGGTAACAGGCTATGAAGATCTTTCCCACTCCATCACATACACTACACCATGGGTTAGCAGATGTGCATGTTGGAAACCACCCCCAGGTTGTCTTCTCTGGGCTCCAGTACCCATCACTGTAAATCTTAGGTACTACCCAAATTGTTGAAGGTCTGAAGCCTCAAAGTTTGGAACTCTTACTGGCCTCAGGACAGGCCCACTGGCCCAGCCTGCGTCCAGACACAAAGCCACGGCTATCCTCTGGTTTTCAGACAGGATATTTTCTCCCAATAGTAGAAATCTGAAGGTAGACTCAGGTCTGGCAGCCTGCATGGCCTATTAAAACCCAGCCTTATAAAATATGAGCTGGGAAGCAAAATTCAGCGACATAAGAGAAAGAGGAGGAAACCACCAATTAGGAAGAGCCCCCGAGGGGATGCTTTCTCAGGAGCCAGGAGGCACTCTGCCAGCAGGGCTTTTGGAGTGGGACAGGGCTGGCTGGGGAGGGCAGAGCCTGGGGTAGCTGCTTTGCACAAAGACTTTCTGCAGTCAGGACAGGCTGGTCCTTCGATGACACGGAGAGCTGCTGCCCCCAAAGAAGGGCATCGAGGGATTGCCCCCGGCTGGGAGAGGTTTAGCATCCAGGAGTGGGGAGGAAGAAGAACTTCAGTCCGAGCTTCTGGCAGTTTGGTAAAAGCTGGAGGATGATTGTTTAGTTCTTGGCCCATTGGGCTTTTGTGGCTGGCTAGGGGTCAAGGTTGTTGTCTGTTGATGGTGATGGAGTGTGGTTTGTGCTGCCGGCCACACTCTGATAGAGATCCGATAAGCAGCACTGAGATACAGAGAACTGACTGACAAGGATATGGATTGCGAACCAATACCATGTGCTTTCTGCTGGAGAGGAGTGGGTATGCAGTGTGGCTTGTATTTGCTCCAGTCTGTACAGTTTTTCCTGGAGATGTCAGCTTCTTACCAGCTTCAGGACCTGCTTAGGCAATGCAGTCTTGAAAGAGGACAAGGACTTACCTACAGGGACTGTCCAGGGACTGTGAGGAGGGCTTCCAGCAGGCAGCCTGAAGCACCTGAAATCCCACCTGCTTTTTGGGGTGCCAGCAGGAACTTTGTAGTATATTTAGGTCCCATTGATTTTCTCAGCAATGAGGTGGCTCAACAACTGGCTGCCCAGACAGCTTTTAACATCTGCTGTAGTTGCCGTTTACTACCCTTGTGTGTATTGGACACCTGGCTGATCTCTGTAGGGGTTCAGTGCTTTGCTTCAGCTCTTTAATGACTGGATCTGAGCTTTGGGAGCAGCTCAGTCATCTGTACTGATCCCCCTGAGTGAAAGGACACATGAACGCCGTGCCTCAGGTCAGATCTGCCAGGAGAGGATTGCTGCAGTAAGTGAGCACAGGGGCATCCCAGAGCATGGTGGACAATGTGGCACAAAGGGTTTTGAAGATGCTGTGAGAATCCCAGAATCACAGAATGTTAGGAGTCAGAAGGGACCTCAAAAGATCATCTAGTCCAACCCCTCTTCTTGATCGGGATCACTCAGATTAAGTCACACAGAAACACATCCAGATTGGTCTTGAATGTCTCCAGAGAAGGAGACTCCACAACCTCTCTGGGCAGCCTGTTCCAGTGCTCTGTCACCCTCACAGTGAAAAGGTTTTTCCTTACATTCATATGACACTTCCTATGTTCAAGCTTGGGCTCATTGTCCCTTGTCCTATTACTGGCCATCACTGAGAAGAGCCTGGCTCCATCCTCCTGACACTTGCCCTTTACATATTTATAAACATTAATGTGGTCACCTCTCAGTCTCCTCTTCCTCAAGACAAAGAGACCCATTTCCCTCAGCCTGATTTAAGAAGCTGCTTAAATATTTGCTTGGCTTGAAGCAGGGACTGAGATCTCATTGATCACGCTCATAGTGTCCCGGACATTTTCCCTATCTTGAAGTTTTTGTGTGGAGCTGTTTCATGTTGTGTAAGGGATTTGGTATTCATTAGGTGAGGGATTTGAGCACAGGCCTCATCCTGTGCTGTGTAATGAGTCAGTCTCTCTGGTCCATTTGATACAGACCATGAATCTGTGTCTTGAGTATCTAACTTTGACCTATGTAATCAGTCTGCCTTGATAAATTTCTGCAGAGAGGTTAGTTTCCAGTAAATTGATATTTTTTTCAATTAAAAAAAAAGCTTACTGAGAATTATCAGATATGGTCTAGTCCAGACATGTCTGACTTCTTCCCAGATGAGAATCTGCACCAGAAATCATCTTGTACCAGCTGAATCTCATACAGAAAAAAAAAATGCTCTGCAAAGTCAGGAGCAAGCATTTTCCTGCTAGTATATACAAGTGAAAAAAAAAAACAACAAAACAGAAAGGAGCTTTAATTTGATACACCAGGTAACAGAAATAAGGCTGTGGAATATTTTGGAGAATAAGTATTATGAGGAGCAGGTGAGGGAACTGGGGTTGTTTAGTCTGGAGAATCAGAAGTTGAGGGGAGACCTAATTGCTCTCTACAGCTACTAGAAAGGAAGTTGTAGAGAGGTGGGGGCTGACCTTTTTTTCCTTAGTGATGAGTGATAGACCAAGAGGAAATAGCATCAAGTTACACCAGGGGAAATTTAACTTGGATATTAGGAAAAACTTCTTCACACAGAGGGTTGTTGGGCATTGGAACGGGCTGCCCAGGGAGGTGGTGGAGTCTCCATCCCTGGAGGTATTTAAGAGATGGTTAGATGTGGTGCTGAGGGACATGGATTAGTGGTGGATGGCAGGTTAGGGTGATGGCTGGACTTGATGATCTAAAGGGTCCCTTGCAACAATTCTGTGATTCTATGATTCTACCTGACTACCCATATCTGATATGAACAGCATGGTTGAAAGGGAAACGAAGTGAACAGACATTAGAAAGATATCTTCTGAGTCATTATGGAGTCAACAGGAAGTCTTCATGATTCAAGATTTGGCACTTGTTGAACCCAATGGTTTATTTAGTGACAAAAGAAAACTAGAATATTGGAAATGCTACTGTCTAACAGACCTGTGATCTTCCTCTTCATCAGGGAAGAATCCAGCAGTATTTTACTGAGAAAATGAGAATTCCTGAGAAAATGAGAAAATTCCTTAGCCCTGTTCATAGCGTTCTAAGACTTCACCATCTCAGTTTTCTAGCTGCAGTGAAATCTCTCATCGTTTCAAACACATCTTGCTCTGTGAGAGTGTACACATACATTAATTTGTTAGTCTATTTGAAGCACTAGTTCTCTTGCTCATTAGGACAAGCTATGTTTATCCATTTTGTTATGTTACTTAGAGCCTTTATTTTTCTCTGCCTTTGAAGTGCTGAGATGCAGAGACACTCTTGTTGGCTATTTGTGGACAATACCTTTGTTTGGTGTGGTCATTTCTCTCCCGATAAAGTAAAATCTGAGCTCTTCTAAATTCCTTTTGGAAAGAAATGTTACTGGGAGGAAGTTTCTTGTGAACCCTAGTCTTCTGTGGACCTCAAATATTGGGATGTAATGATGTTAATTGACAATAACAACCATTATTTTTTTCTCTGATGATCATTTCAGGGGCACTGCTCTGGCTGTTCCTCCTCCTTTCTCCTCTGCCCATCCCTTGGCATGTGCTGGTATGTCCTGCTTTCCCACTGTCCAGGTACTGTTGGGGAAGCACAGATGTGTCTACAGACCAAAATCCTGCTGTGACTTGTTGAAAATATTACAGTGACAGAGAAAAATCTTATATTTTATAGCCAACTCAAGAAAAAAGGAAGGGCTTTGCCTGGATGACTCATTCCCCTTTGATTATAGTAGAAGCAGCTAAAGGATTTCCAGTCGGTTGCCCCATTAGCCAGGGTGTCTCGCTGCGGATCTGTTGCCATTGCATACATAGCAGCAGTCACGGTTGTTGCATCGGTGAGCTAAAGAGGGCACTTGGGGCTTTTGAGCAGCAAAGATAGGGTCCCAAGAAAAGAACTAACATATGGAAACCATGCAAACCATGCCAGGCCTGCTCGCCGTTATGGGCCTCATCCCCACCGCCTCTTGCCAAGCCCGGCCATAGGAATGATGTCAGTGAGTCGCTCTACGGGGTTCTGGAGAGCAGTGAAATGCACCCAGTGAAGTCAATGATGACATTTCCAGCCCTGGGGGGTTACACAACCATGGATTGCCCCCACGCCTATTCTGTTGGATGCAGATCTGGCAGCAGGACCCTTCAGCTCCTTGAGTACAACTCATTATATCTGGGAACACAGCCAAGGGGGAATGAAGGAAACTTCAATTGGTGTGAATCCCAGCTGCATGTCTGCTTAGCAACACAGATTTTTGTAAATACATTGTCCATGGCTCTGTGATCTCTGCTGGGTTTGGGGGTTTTTTTGCTGTGAGTAGAGACCTGTGTGGGAGCTGGGACCACCTCTAGGACCACTGGCCCACCGTGGCCAAGAAAGAAGTGGAAATGCTGACTCTGTCAGCCACTGGTGTTGATGAGCCACCTTCCAGGTGCTGTTCCTCACAACTGAACAGTGGGAGCAGGGGTTACCCTGCATCCTGTAGCAAGGAAGGCAAAAGGCCTCTGCTCATCTTCCTAGGCAACCACCCAGTGTCTGATGCAAACTCTGGGTTTGCTGGAGAACTGTGCTGCAACACATTTTAAAAGCAAAATGGTGAAGACCTTAAAGCAAGACAAAGCTCTGTGGAGAAAAAAAACCCTTGCATTAGAGACAATGTTATTGTAGATTTAGTTTGGGTCAATATCTTTTCCTTCATCTTTCTGAGATGTACCTGATCTCATATCCACCTGTAATTGAGCTGGGAGTGAACTGAGGATCCTGTGTACATGTTTTGAAGGGGCTGTGTGTATAGATGAAGCAAGCCCTGCATTTTTCTTTATCCCTAGGTGCCTCCAGAGACCCTGTTTGGTCCAGTGGGTGGAAAAAGAGCTCTTCCAAACACTGACACAAAACGTCTGGAGCAGGACTCCGAGTGTCCCCTTCCAGCTCTAGGACAGGAATTGGCCTAATGGATGAAGCAGACCCCCAGGAGACAGGAGTGCTGAAATCATGTGCTAGCAGTAGGACAGGGAGAGGTTGTTGTCCAGGAGGGACTGGAGAGCCACGATTCATAGCCTGCCACTTTATCCATAATGAAGAGTCTTTTTCAGATTGTGGAGGTGGAGAACATGGGTCAGTACTTATCAGTATTATGGACAAGCCACCCAGAAGCTTTGTTTGCCTTTGATTCCAGTCTGGGTTCATTCAACTTTTGTCTGAGTCCAGATACAAACTCACTCCTTTCCCTTTGAAATTGTTTTCCATTATTGGCATGAATGAGAAAAAAAATTACTTCATTGCCTCCCTGAGTAAACAGATTCCACTCTGTCCTCAGAAAAACGAAAGCTGAGGATTCATTTTCATGAGGACCCACAGCAGATGAATCAGAAAGCTGGACTTTTCCTGTCCATGAGACTGAGCTGGGCTGACAAAAGTGTGTGAGCTGAATGGGGAAGGCGGAAGTGGCGTCAGAAACTGCCACCTCCACGTGCTGGGAAAGTGGATTGCGCTGGACGTGAATGAGACTGAGGAGGAGGGAGACCTCCAGTTCTGGGCCTCTGGATAGTTCAGCTGTTGAGCCAGATGAGTCTGGGGCTTTGCAAAACAGTGAGGGGGCAAGGGTGAGCAAAGAGCCAAGAGCGTGTGTGTGCGAGGAAGATGTTTCACCTCTGGCAGTGGGCCAAAGGAGCGGTTACGTTACTGCAGCCCTTGGGGACACACTCGCAAACACACATGCTGGCTTGCACACGCATGCTCTTGCTCACACACATGTACCACTAACGGCACACCGAGACTGATCCCAGAGGCCAGCCCTGCTTCATGCTGGTCCCATTAACGGCCAACATCTGGCGAGGTGGCTGGGGTGGAGAGTCAGCTTGGGCTGGCGAGTCTTTTCCCTGGCTGTGAGTGAAGGGGAGGGTGGGGGGCTGGGCTGGGGTGGGATAGAGTAGGTTCTTCTTCTCTAAGCACAGCCTGCAAACGCTCCTGGTTCTTCTGCAGAGAGCAGAGGTTGAGCAGCTCTCTGCTTCTAGGTTTTCTGTGTTAAAGAGCTGCTGAAAGGCAATAGTATGAAACCTCAAAACCAAAGGTCCCTGGCTGTGACTGACCATAATAGCCAAGTATGTTTTGCCAGCCCTGTCTGGCTTTGACAAGAGGCCTTCACTTTGAGACAGAGCATGGGAGCGCAGATATCCTCAGTATATGTTGTTAGGAAGGATTCATTATGGTAATGGAGAAATTTTTCAGAAATCTGTTGAGTTGGTTACAGATTTGGGTTTGCAGCATCCATCCCATGGCCCTGTGGCAAACGTCCCTGTGTCAAATCAGTGGCATTTGGGCCCCCTGGGATGAGCATTCACTGACGTGTACTGGTGGGTGATGGTGACCTTGATAGAGGATGTGTGGGTTCACCCCACTGCTGCCTGTGGTGGTCCAGCTCCTTGAGCTTTCCCCTAGGTCCAGTGTTCAGTGAAGTGGGGTAGAACATGCACTAGTAGAGAAATACAGGAAAACGTTGCGTTTCTTAAGCCGCACTTGTTCTTCATCTGGGAGGACTCCCCTGTGGGGTTGGGTGGCTGTCCTCCTGCTTCCCTGCAGCTGCACCCCATCTCACCCCTGAAGTTTATCTGCAGGGGCCTGGAATGGCGATGCTCACACCTCAGCCAGCCTGCAGAGTCCCTGTCCTCCCCGTCGGAGCTCCAGGCAGTGGAAAACCTCCCCTGTGTCTCAGTCTGCCTGAGCCTGGGTGGTGGCTACACTGAGACAGCTCTTAGCAAACATACTGAAGGCTTTCTGAGCATCAGAGGGGATATTATCCAGCTCTGCTGTTATCATAGCCTCCTCCTTGGGAATACAGGTAGGAGGGCTGTCAGGTGGGGAGAGGGATGGGAGAGGTGGGGGGCTATGAAAAGTAAAGAGAAAGGGTCTTTTCCAAATAGTGAGTAATGACATCTATTTTGTGGATGTCATCTCTACCAGTCTGGCATGGGACTCCTGAGGAATAGGCGCTCGTTTCCCCTAGCTGAGCATGCCCATGCTTCCTGACGGCTGCACCCACTGGGAGATGCTCTGTCTGACATGCTGCTGAGCTGAGGGTCCAGGAATAGTGATGGGGGGCAGTTGGGGATGGGAATGACATACCTTGGGAGCATGTACCTCAGGGTGCAGTTGCTGGGCCTTGGGAACTGAGAGCATCAACATCCTTCCCTCTCTCATCATTTCACTGCCATTCGTCCTGCCTCTAAGGCATTGGGTAGTGAGGGTTGACATGAACTTCAGAGTATCTCTCACCCTAGCGATGTCTCCAAACCAGAGCTCTCCGCTGGGGTCAGAAAGGCTGGGCTCTGCCCTGGGTCTCTGGTCACGCGTGGGACCAGAGAGGAAGGCTGAGGTTAGAGTGTGACCACGCACCTAATGACTCCCCCAGACGTGTGTACGCATGGCATGCCACCACCAGACATAGTCCACACTTCCTCACTTGCTCACCATTGACTCACAACAGACTGGAAAAACACAGTCCCACTCTGATGCTGCGATAAAGCTGTAAGTGCTCTCTAGTAATACATGAGTAGCGTACGTGAGCAGCCAGTTGGGACATTCAACATCTGACCTCGCTGAGTTGAAGACTGGGTTGTTTACTGTATGACTGTGTTGAGTTCAGCAGCAAACAACTCTGGACAGACCTTCATGACATGCTTGAGGCTGTTTTGGGAAGACACCAGTTCTGAGGACACCATCTGGATGTTCCCTCCCCTTCCCTTCAAGCCCAGCAGATGAGTGTTGTGCAATCAAAACCCTAAATCTCAGGTACTGAGGAAACGGGAAATCTTGTTGCGTTGTGAGACATTTCTGCTAAGAGGGAAAGAATTCATCCTGGTCGGTGTTCAGTGGGGAGCACTCACCGGAGGTCAACCTGTCTGGGGCATCATGACAAGGCAATGAGTGAACTGGTGGTGGCCAGGGAATAGGCAAGGCTTTGCCACCATCTTCCCTTCTCACTGGATACTCCAGAGGGGTGGCATCCAGGCACAAAGCCCTGCTGAGGGGGATCCTCCACAGGGGACTGGCCAGCTCCCACCTCAAAGGCTGGGAGGGGGGATGCTGTCTCTTCACTCAGAGCTGGAGGATTAGCCTATGTGAGACACATGGGCTGGTGATTCCTTTCCCCTTGGCATGTTCAGGATGCTGCCAGGGCTGTCAGCTGTGTGCAGCTGTGCCACAGATGTGCTTGCTGCCAGGCACAGTCGCAGCATGTCCCTGTCTTTGCTGGTGGGCTCTGGAGAAAGCCCAGAGAGATCTGAAGTGCAAGCGAGAAACTAAATATTCCTGGGCTCTGTGACCCTTTCTTTGAAGGCTCTGCTGTTGAAAGAGCTGGTGCTGGTCCAGCCGTGGGATCAGCAGGGGTGTCCTTTATGCCTTTACACTTCGTCCCTTTGCTCTTACACACGTAGGGGCTTAAGGGCCAGTGTAGCAAGGGGGAAATATCTGGTCTCCTGATGTGTCAGGCTGGGAGGACAGGAGAGTCAGTCTGCCTGGTGAAGGGATGGATCCCAGCCATGATCCCCCAGGCACCGGTGGAAACCTGTTTTGTAGCCTGAAGCAATTAGATGGAGTAGTTAGGAGACTTCAGGTTGTCCCTGGGGTACCCAGTGGCTCCTTGGCCTTTGACAAGCAGAGGAGAGGAGTCCAGACCAAAGTGAAGGGAAAGAGCAGGGAGTTGTGTGGACAACCTGACACAGGGATGTACTTCTCTCCTTCATGGGGCTGGAGCCCTACACATTTGCTGTCACCTAAGGGCTCCAGTCCATGATGATCCCAGGTTACCAACACCTCCTCTCTGCCATGTAAATGTTCACAGGAACAGGAGTCTCAGCCACAACTGTGATCTGATCTGACGTGGTCCCTATGCAGCCAGAGCTACTGTAGAGATTTGTGATACCGCTGCCAGGCCTTGCTTTATGTTTGCCTGCCAACCTAACTGACTTTCAAACCCTTGGTGGCACTGGGCTGCCCTTCAGCTAGAGCAGCAAGGAGGAGTTTGGGGCTGCACTGTGTCCCTTTGAGATGGATCACACTAATCCTCTGGCTTTGCACTTCTGATCAGCTTGACAATGGGTACCAACTGTGTCTTCAACCAGCATATTCCACCACCCACTCTTTTTTCCTTGCCACTGACTCCCATTCTTATTGTTTGTGTTCCTCCTCTGACAAATGCAGGTCCCCTTATGCTGAGTCTCTGTGATGTGCAAGAAACTCTAGGGTGGCTGAGAGCCTGAATATCAGGTCTAGAGCAGACCTCCAGCTGGGAGACACTGCAAGCCATGCCCACAGGGGAGTCTGGTGTCTAACCTGCTTCTGAAATGAAATTTGTCTCTGAGGTGGACCACTGGTCTGCTCGGGTCTGCTGCTGGAGGACAAGACCAACTGAGACTGGGTCCATTTTCAGGGAATTGGTGGAAGATAAAATAGTATAGCAGTGACACTGAAGCCTACAGAGATAGAGGGAAGCTTAGAGGCACTTGGATCTAAAAAGTTGGCACCCAAACTCAAAAAACCTATGTGAGAGAGTAGCAAGAGACATGTTCTCAGGTCAGCTTCTGACCCTTCTGCTTTGGGTAGGGCTGTTCAGCCATGGGATGCTGTCTCAGAGGTAAATTTTACTCTAGTCTCAAAATAGTGTAAAAATGCCCTTCTTCCTCAGAATCATGACACCTCATCTTGTGAGGCTGCAGTCACAGATCTGAGGGTTTGGTGTAACCCATCAGCAATAACAGGGCCCTGAGTGACTCTCAAGTAGCTGCTGATGGGATCCAGGGATTAACCTGACCTGTGTGTTTTGTCCTTTGGTATACAGGTCTGTCCTGAACATCAGGACGCAGGCAGTGACGAGTGACAAAAGAGTAACCTGGGAAACAGGAGAGGGAAAACACAGCGGGAGGAGGCAGCGATGGCTGAGCCTGGGGTTGGGGCAAACTGATAGCAGGGTTTCTCCCCACTGCATTATTACTTAGCAAAAGGGACAGAAGCTCACAAGGCTGAATTTTCTTTCTCCTAGCATGGCCTCTCAGGCTCAGGATGGATGTTCTAGGGTTGTTTGTAGCCTTGAAAGCCTTGGTGTAAACGGCTGTCTGCACCATGGATTGGTGTCCAGGTGTGTGACTGAGTAAGGGTAAATCTGGCTGCTGAGCCGGAGCAGTTTGTTTAATGCTCTCTCCACTGGTTATTAGCTTGTTGCAGAGTCAAGTTGGCATGTCAGGCTCTGGGAGCTTTGGTGAGAGCACTTGTGAGGGCAGCAGGCTGCGTTAAGCCCTGCAGGCAGCGAGAGTGTGCGGGGAGGCTGAAATCTGTGGAGACGGCCCCATTCCAACCCCAAAACCGAGTGTGGTTTCCTGCCAGCATGCACGGGTCTGCGTCTGCGTGGGGAGGGAGGAGGGAACAGCGTGATGCTATTCCTTATGCCCCTTAAGGGAAGGACGAAACAGGCAGAGGTTTCCCCCGCGTTCGTGATGCTGGCGGGCTCCCCAGCTGCAGCCTGAGCCTGACGCCGGACTGGCGAGGCTGCTCTGAGTCACGGGGCGTCTGCACGCTGTACAGCCCGAGTCCTTCCCCAGGCACGCATCAGAGCTAGCGGTGCGCCTGCACGCCTCCACTGCGGCCTGCACGTAAGCTGTCCCCCCGGCCACCCAGCCTCTGAATCACAGGTCTCGGGGTCCTGGCTTTGAGCAGGGGGATTTCCCAGCACCCAGCTCAAGGGTTTGCGTGTGGAGAAGCCTCTGTGCAGGAAGCTGGAAATTGTCTCCAAGGATAGGTTTCTGGCCAAGCCAGGGCTGAGGAAGTGCATGAGTGGGTAGAAGCCCCTGAGGGGCTTTGCTGTGTTTTGTGGGGGTCTGTCACCACAGCAAGCACAGGGACAGGGTGTGCTGTCTGTCCTGCAATACCCCCACCCCACCCCAGGTGTGGGGTCTTTTGCCCAAGTGCATTTTTACTTCTTCCTGCAGTTCAGGGCGTCACCAAAGCCATCTCCCTCTGTGGGGTGGACAAACCTTGACACTACTCCCTTGCTGAGTGGGTGCATGAAAAATCTCCTGGATGACTGGGACTGACTGGGGCTGTGACAGCCTGTGTTGGGGGAGGGGGGACACCACGACCGCTTTGACAGAGGGTTTGCTTCTCTGGGTTCTGCCAGTGTGGGCTGGGTACAGGGGTGAGCAGAGCGAGCAGTGCTTGTTGCCCTGTCTCCACTGTGGCTGCTCCTTTCCTGGCCTCTTGCCCACTCCACTCAGTGCTGAACCCTTTCCCCCTGCATTTCCAAGGGGAGAAACTCCTTTCGAATTTCCTGTGCTTCCACAGCTGTTGTGGGAGATGCTGGGGTTGCAGAAGAGACATGGCAGCAGCAGGGACCTGGCTGACCTATATTCTCTAGGTATGTGAGTGGAGGGTGCCCACCACACCCCCTGAGCTGCTTCTCACACACTGCGGGTGGGAGGAAAGAATACTTTAGCATCAGCCAGGCACGGATGCCAAACAAGCAGCCAGTAGAAAGGCAAATATTTTGGCTACCCCAACACATCTGTTTAGAAGCAGCTCAACCCCAATTTTAAACAAAATGGGGAAGAAAAGACATTAATTGAAGACATGTCCTTAGGAACGCGATCCCTTGGCTGGGGCCCAGCATTGGCAGCCTCATTGGGAGATCATGTGTCACACAGATGAGGTGATCACCCAGGCTCTGTTGCGAGCTCCTTGTGCTGCTTTTGGTCAGGTCACACATGCCCTGAAGAAGCTGAGGGTGGCTGTGCATGGCTGTATGGATGCATGGCATTCTCTCAGGAGTACATACCCTCCCAGCATCACACATTCCCACTGCCATTCTCACCTTCCTGCACAGCAGCATCCTTTTTCTTGGGAAGAACTCTGTCAGTGGTTGGCCACTTCTGTCCTTCATCTTTTGTAGGCAGGATCCAACCCCAGGGGTTCCTAAAGCAGATCAGCTGGTTTCCCAGCAGCCCCTGGCTGCATGTGTGGGACTTGGATTATCAGATTGGGAACAGTTGATCCCAAGTCTGTTGACAAATCCACAAAGATTCGGTGAAGCTTAGACACCGCTCTCCTGATAGTCTCCTTTGGTTGACCCCAGATCTCGTTAATCTCTGCTGCACCCAGAGGCAAGACTCTGCAAATAGCTTCAGATGGAAAAGTGGTGCATGGTGTGCAAAAGGGGGTCCCCAAGCTTTTCAGCTGCCTCCCCAGTGATCTCTGCACCCCTTTCTGAGCTCGGTGGTATTCCAGGTATCTGAGCTATTTAAGCTGAATTCAGAGGTGAGCGATGTCTGGACTGTGGTCACAGGAAGGTGCTCATCCTTGTTGATACACCATTGCCAGCATGCTCACTGCACTGTTACCCTGTGCCTGGTGTGCCCTGCAGCACCAGTGCCCCCCTCCCTATCTCCTTCCTCAGAGTAGAGGCAGTATAACCTGCCCAGTTGCTCCAGTACACCATGTGGAAGTCTGAGGGAAGGTCTGGAGGAAGGCCAGACTCGCCCCCTCCCCTACAGCACGGGGGACTCTCCTCCCTCTCCCTCCACCAGCAGAACAAAATACATGAACCTAGGGGGTTTCAGGGGCCTGGGAAGGGGCTGGAGGAGCCCCTTGTACAGAAATGGGTATGGGGAAGGAACTAGCTGCCCTAGAGCCCAAGAGGACCCTCCCCCCCCCAACTCAGTGCTGCAGCACTCAGTATGGGGTGAAGTCTCTGAGGGACAGGCCCTGGCTTCCCGTGCTGAAGCCCCAGTGAGTGCCCCTTTGGTGGTGTCACTGGGGCTGTCCAGGTGTCAGCTGGGGCTGACATTCCCATGTCTCTTGCTGGGGCTGGCCATGCTCTGGCAGGAAGAAAGGTGATGGTTAACTGCTGTGCTGTTCTTATTCTTACACAGCCTCCTCTGTTGTATGCAGCCAGCCTCCGGGATGTAATAAGTACTAAAGTTGGCGTCCCAGGCAGAGGCGGTGGGGGCAGGGAGTGCCTCGGAGAAAACCCTCGGCTCGTGTCAATCAGCGCAACTTTTTATTTTACAGATCACACTGCAGAGTGCTTCCAAGTATGAACAAACCTAAACGAAGACAGCTGGCAGAGGCTCTCGTCATCTAACTTCTTCCAGATGTGTGGTCATATGCCGCAGTTCTGACTAATGACATCCCCAAGGAAACCCTGGGGATGCGGCAGTGACGAGGCGGGTGAGGGGCACGCCAGGAACCTGTTGGTGGGCTGACAGCACTGACTCCTTGGGGGCTGTTGCCTGGAGACCATGGCTGAGGAGGGACCCTCTGCCTTCCCACTTCCTTTTTGCAATCAACATGGATCATGGGGTGCCACGGGACTACCTTGGCCACACTGGGCACCCAGGCAGCTCTCCATGGGTGGGTAAAGCTACTTAATCCAAGAGCGGTGTCCTGTGGAGATAGCTACTTTACAGCCTGAAAGCCAGAAAACCACACTTAGTAGGATGGTGCTGGAGCAAATTAGTGATGTTTTCTGATAATGAATTGAGGTTGAATTGTTTATGCTGCTTCCCACTTGGGATCTCGTTCAGGTCTCCCTGTGTGATGCCTTTCTCTGCCACAGAGATGTCTGAGAAATCAGTCTGGGTGGGAAGATTTGTAAATCCTGCTGCTTCCCCCTGAAATATTTGTCCCACACATCCCCATTTTATGTTCCTGCATTGCCTGGGTTCTATTAGAGCTGTGTACAGTCTCCAGAGGGTTTAGTTTCCTCACCCCCCATGAGTAGGGCCATACTAGTTTTATAAACTGGAGCCTGATGGATGCTCGGTGCCTCAGAGATGGGTCAGGAATTGGGGGGCGACAAGCCCCTCTGACCCCAGGAGGGGTATCATGTCCTTCCAGAGTGTTGCCTCCTTCAGGCTTGCTGCTCAGGCGGAGGAGTCATTTTGGGTCTTCCCATGGTCCCTGTTCTCCCCCTCCTCCTCTCTACACCTTTGTAATTAACCTCTGAACTCTGGCTAATCCCAGGATTAGCACACCATGGGCTATCAGTTAGGGCTCCCACCACCCCCTGTGTGTACTGGCATCCCTGACAAACTTGCAGGGGGGTCCGGAAAGCCAGGTTGCCCCTGAGGATGGAGGAGGCTCGTAATGGATGGGGGGTGGCAGGAGCCTGGTGGGTGGTGAGGGCAAATCCAGGGGTCACCTGTGGCTGATAATGATCTCCCAGAGCCCAGGAGCAGGATGGAGAGGTGCAAAGAGCCCAAGGAGATTGCAGCAGCCCCTTCAGCATCCCTTCCTTGGCCCCTTCTGCTAGGCAGAGTGGGCTGCAGAGGCAAGGGGAAACCTTGTGGGCTTCCCGTGAAAGGTGTAAATCTCTCATCTGCCTGCAGATGAAGGCAAAGGATTAGCTCGTGACTTTTGGTGCAGTGTCTCCTGCAGGACCTAGCTGTGCACATATTTTCCCTTGGGAGGGTATCCCTGGGAAAAAGGTGAACTTGCTCGTGTGGTTTGTTCAATCTCAGTGCTTAAGATGCCCTTCAGGTCTGTGGGTGAGCTCTCTACTCCCCTTTCAGCCTTCCTCCACCTTTCCAGGCCTCCTCAGAGGCACTTTGCAGCTCCCAGGTGACTGACTTTCCAGGAGAGCCCCAGACACATTCTCATTTAACCTAACAGAGGCAGAGCAGTGACCTCTGTCACTTTTCTTCTCCCTCAAGATCAAAACCTTCCACATCTGATGAAGCATGTAGCAATATGGTCAATTTAGCCATCAGAGCTGCTTTTTACCTCCAAGACATCCAGCTGTGTAATGGACCACACGCTGGAAATAACAGAAGCACTGGACTTGTGCTGGGATTGTGACTTGAAAAATGTGAAGGTTGGCCTGAAGGAGAGCGAAGACCGCAAAGGAAAACCTCACAGACAGCGATCAAGGCATGCAGAATGGATCCCAGTGCCAATTTTCCCCATCGGAGCTGCTTCTCTGAGGCCTTCAGTGTCTGGTAACCCCTTGGCGTAAACACCTGCGCCTTCTCTTTCTGGTGTAACTCCATGGGCTGCTCTGGGATACCCCTGGATCTGAGGAGGATTAGCCTGGAGGCTGGAGCAGTTGTTCAAGATGCTGGGGACTGACCCCAGTGGGTGCTGCCTGGAGGGGAACACATCCCTGGGAAGGCACCTGGATCTGCAGTAGCATGGGTTGCAGCTTTCCTTCCTCCCCAGGGTGGAGGAGAGCACTTTCTCCTGCTTCCACTGTGCCCCAGGGAGGGAGGGAAAGTCAAGGAGACCTGCTCTTGGGAGGCCTCCTGGAGAGCGAAGAGGTCTGCGTGAGCTGGCAATTTGTTTGCACCTCTCATTACGTGGAGCTGGGAGTGGGACTGAGCAGGTACAGGCAGACTCGCAGAGGAAGCGGGCGATAAGCTCCCGTCCCTGCCACGAGATATGCTCTGTGTGTACAGGATGTTTGGTTTCCTATTGATCCCGTCCAGGGGTGGTGGGAATGGGGAGACACAGAGACAGGCTTTGTGGTTTCTTTAATCTGATGGTTTCCCTGCCTCTTTCTCCTTGCAGGCAAGTTCACACGTGAGGCACATGGAATGACAAGCTGGTAAGCTGGTGACAGATGACTCTGCCTCAGCAGAGTCATCTGTGTTTGCTGGCTGATGGCGGTTTGTCTCAGGAGTGATTCAGGCTGACAAACCCAATCCTGGCCAGTCACAGGAGGACCTTGCTGGATGGCAGGGTGAGTCTACATGAGGACAGGATCATCCTGGGGGCTAATACTGAAGGTACTGTCCCTGTACTGGGGCATGCTGAATTGCCATTTTCTGACTGGAGAATTTCACTGGTGGAGTGATGTGCTCCAGGAAGATGGAGCATCATGCTTTGCTGAAACAACACATCTCTTGTGAGAGATGCAAACTGCTAGCATCAGCAGGATGAAGGACTGAGTTGTGAAGAGACATGAGAGATGTGCTCCTTCCACTGTGTCCCAGAGCGGGAAGGATAAATCACGGGGAGCCCTTCTATTCCAGTCAAGCAAGCTCACCTGAGCAGAATGATGCTGTAAAGGTGACAGGAAACTGCCAGAGAGCAGCTCCATCAGAGACAGGTAGAGGCTACTAACTAGTGCAGGAGAATCGTGATATCTAGCGGTGAAGCAGGATGGCTATGAGGAAGAGAGGCACTGCACAGACGAGGAGGCTGGACTTCACGGAGCATTTCTGAGTCCAAGGGACCTTATCCCCAGGAATTCTTCTCTCTGTTTATATAGGTGGAAGTTGATGGGACTGGACTGTTCATGTGTCTCAGTCACACTGGCTCCCTGTCCATAGAACGGGATAGAGGGAAATCCGCTGGAATTTCCCATCTCACCCTTCCTTGCAGAGGTGGTGAAAGAGTTAGACTGGGGAGGGAGAGGTTAAGAAATACCATTACATAGTACAAGTACTTCTGGGGACATCAAACCCTGCCCCAGCTGATTTCTGAGATATTGGAGGGGGCCCTGTGGTGTGCACCCCCAGCATCTGAGCAACGCTTTGCTTGTGAACATGATAAAAAAAAAATACTAAAAAAGGCTTTTGAGACAATCCGTGTCATGCCGCACCACCGGGTACTGGGGAGCTCTGGGCTGCCCACAGAGCAGGCCCTGCGTAAGCCTCAGGCATGTGGCTGGGGAATCCCCAGCTGCAGGGAGGAAAACTGCTGGGAAGAGGCACCACTAGCTTCTGTGAAACACTTTCATTCATTGCCAGTCCAGGCGAGAACTGAGCCTGGCAAAAGGTGGCAAGGGGATGTGTTTCATTCCCAGCAGAGCCAGCGGGGGCTGGTTTTGATCAGAATGGATCTGGCACTGGACTGTAGCACGGCTGATAACTGCAACCTGCCGCCCCGAGTACCACTTGGCCTGGAGCAGGCTCGCTCATGTTTGCGTTTGGAAGGGCCTCCTGGGCTCCCTGCGCTCGCTGTTGAACGCCTTCCAAGGCGGCTTACTTTCCTCCCTTTTTATCACCGTTATTATTTTTTAATAAAGTTCCCCGATTAGCTTCTCAGGCTTCATGGCGGAGGGGCCTGGGAATTCATTTCCTCTCCTTGGCCACTTGCAGTGGTTTCCAGGCCAGCCCGGCGCTGCCACGAGGCCGGACTCGGTGTGGTGGCTCCCAGCAGGGCGAGGGACACCAGATCTGTCCCCATGCTACAGCACTCTTTGGGATAGGACAGAGGGGCTGTGGGGTGGTGGGTAGTGGTGACATGGGGGCTGAGCGTGGTGCAGGGTGTGTGGGCATGGGGTATCCACCTATGAAGCAGAGCCTGCAGTGCTCAGGAGGGGGGAGATGTTCATCTGAAGAGCTGGGTGGGAGCAGTCTTGGCCCAGTGAGCTTCAGCAGTTGTGTGAGAGGAGTCTTGTGCTGTGGGTTAAATAAAACCAGGGGAACAGGGAGCCAGAGAAAGCAGAACTCTCCTCATATATAATATGGGGATGGGGAGAATTTATCTTCCTGTCCTTGACTTCATTCTCTTCTGGATCTGCTGTGAGGATTTCCTCCGGTCCTCAGCACTGTTTATTAACATCAGTTATGTTATTAGTAACGATAATGAAAACATTGGCATTAATATCAACACATAGTATCTGTTGCTATTTGCAGAACTGCAGGCAGAAGGAACCCCAGTCTACATAATGAGGTGACACTGCGGATGACATCAACTCTTTTTACCACCTTCTCTATTTTTTTTTCTCTCTCCAAAACCAAGAAGCAACTTTTCCTCACCTCCTCATTGTGCTGGGGCTGGTGGAGGCCAGTGATGTGGGGTCCCACAGGGAGGTGGGGGTGTTGTAGGAGCCCAGGCTGGGTTGCACTCAGGTCCTAGCTTGGTAAAACGCCGCAGTGACAAACATAGCTGACCTGGGGAGTCACTTCCAGGATATCCTGGGGGAATTCAGTCACTGCAGGAGGACAGGATAAGTTCAAGGCTCATTTGCCCAGAGTCCAAACTGAGGCAGAGAGGGGTCAGTGACATGAGCAGATCAGAGGTGGAGAAGCATGAGCAGAAGAGGCTTTGGGTTCCTCACTGGGAAGCCCAGGCAGACATACTTACTCAAAGCCCCTGGCAGACAGAGGGGAGATCCCAGTCTAGGGGCATCAATGGCCAGGGAACCAAAAGGACAGGCATGGCCCTGGCCTGAGCACCCTGTTTGGGCACACAGAGTGTGGCTACATCCCTGCTGTTGTTTTCTTTTGCAGAGCATTGAGGCAGAGGCAGAGGCACAGGCAGGAAGGGAACGTGCCTCAGTTGGAAAATGTAATGTATTAGGGCCATGTGTTGTACTGGATGGGCTTCCCAGAGAAGATGCACTGCAGGTCTGTTGTGTTGATAAGCCTCAGTGACCAGCAAACTCCTTGCAAATGTGCAGCATTGAGAGATATTTGTCTAAGTTGCCCTGGCCACCTGATTTCCACTGGCTCTTAATCCTCACTAATTCTCTTGTCTAGAGCCTGAAGGCTCCTAGATATATGTGATTGCTGGGACTCTGTGGGGATAATGGAGATGCTTACACCCTTATTCACCTTTTCCCTCTCTTCCTCTGCCTTCCCCATTGGAGTCCTTTGCTCTTTGGCTGTGTTTCTCCCTCTGCAGCACCTCACCTCCTTTGGTCCTTGGCTGGCCTGGAGGAGAAGCCACCCATTGCTAGTACACATTCTTTGATTGCCTTAATTTGCTCAGGCCTTTCTCTCCCCAGCTGACATGCCGAAGATAACATATCTCTCCCTCCCTTTGCCTCGATCCCCTTTCCCCTTCATTGCATGTATTTCTCTCCATCCCTGTGACTGAAACTTGGCAGGAAATTCAGAGGCATGCTCAGTCATTAAAATGACTACTCCAAGGAAAGCCCAGAGCACAGCCTGAAGCAGCAGAAGGGGTGGGGATGAGGTCTAAGCTGATCCACATCATTTCCATGTAATCTGGGAATGTGATTCCTTCTCCCCTGGATAGTGATAGCCCCTGGCTGGCCCCAGCAAACCCGGAGATGGGAGATGGGATCTGCTGGGATAAGAATGCTTGATGCTCCAGTCTTGACTCTGGGACTCCCCGGATGACTTGTTAACCATCTTTGGAAGATGTCATCCCCAGATGACTTTAGCAATTCATTTAGTGAGTCCCTGGGCAGGAGGATAAATGAGAAGTGATGTCTGGAGGTTAAGGGGAAGATTCTTCAACCTAGGTTCTGGAATCAGTGTTCTGGTGTTTGACAGTGTCGGTGCTTGGGTGTACATGTGTGGTGCTAGCATGTCTGCATGTCCATATCTGTTAACACAGCAGGATGCCACTGCCACTCAGTTGCATGTACTTATTGGGTATACTCTGTGTGGGCACAGATTTTGTCTTCCCTTGCTGCTCCGTCCTTTCCTGGCTTGGTGCTGTGTCCCTGCTTAGGGACAACCAGCTAGATGCCCCAACATGACAGGGGGCAAAATGGAGGAATTTGGGAACACTGTGCCCTTGCTGGTAGCTTGGAGAGTAAACAGGCAATGTGGTAGTGGGATGAATGGTGTGGAGAAACCCAGAGAGGCTTCGGTGTGTCACAGCTTTCAGTCTTGGGTGAAGGGTGCATGGCTGAAATTGCAAAGGGGCCAAACTCCAGGCAGATAAAAGGGGTGGTTGCACAACCCTCGAACCCAGATGAACAATAAAGTGCAGAACACATGTAATATTTTTAATGACCAACAAGCAGCGTTAGCCAATTGCTTTATAAAGTGCCCCAGGTGGTGCTGTTTAGCCACTGGAGCCAGGATCTGCTGGGACTTTGGTCAGGGTTAGGTTCTCAAGGCTGAGTGTCCAACTGTGGCAGCGGTGAGGAGCTGGATGAGCAAGGGGTGTCATGAAGAGCAGAGGTGATGCTTTGCACAGAGCCACTTACTGGAGCTGGTGAACTGATTTTGTCCCTGCAGGACACCATGATAGATGAGATCCCCTGTTTCTGTTTGGCAAGAAGCAGACTAGAAATCAGTGATTGGATCTCGCGTGCCCAGAGGACCTTACCACTCTTCAGCTTCATTTAACCTTATGCAGCTCTGATGGCATTTTTATAGCACGGAGTCACTGGATCTGGCTGTACAACAGCTCTGGGCAAGGCTGGGCTTTGATGTGCTGTGGTTTTGTTCTTGCAAATCCCTCATGAGATGTCTTTCAGGCAACATCACAGCTTTCCCATGGGATAGTGCAGATGTAAGACATCATTAGTTCTAGAGAAGATGTAAAGAAAAGCTGCAGCTGTTCCCAGCTAAGACTGCCCTGTCTTGGTGGGAGTGAGGTGATGTGAGCAACCTGTTCAGAGCAGGTCTTTGTGAATCCCTGCCCAGATAAGCCAGATCTTTGGAGTAACAGGAACAGGCAGTCTTCATCAGCCATTCTGTATCCCTTTTCTCCAAACACATGGATTCTGTCCAGACCATCTGAGGTTGGCTGATCACTACTCAGAGTGTAAAAGTGCCTCGTGGGTTCTGTTAGGAAATCTCTGGTGTCCCCCACATGGCATGTTGGGCAGCCTCAGCTCTTTCATTGACTTCAGCCTACCACCAGCACACTTTAAAGGAAGCCAATCTGGAACACAAGCTGCAATGGTCCTTGGAAACCATCAGCTCCTGAGCGGAAAGAAGCTTTATGAACATTACTGGAAGCTGCTGTGGCTGAGTTACCAGAAATAAACCACTTGGATCTGAGGCCATGTGCTCACAGACCACTGCGTTTCCCACTCTAGTAGCTGGGCCACCTTCCTTGCACTTTATTTCTTCTCAGAAGGGAGATGTTCTGTAAATGCCACCCACTGCTCTTGCTGATTTGGGTGGGTGGCAATGAGGCAGGAAGACAAAGGTGGGTGCCTTGCCGAAGGCTCCTGTTATCATAGATAGTTGTGGGATTGGTTTTTTTTTTTGGTAGAAGTGCCTTTTCTGGGAACTTCTGGGTTCCAAAAGAAGTAGCAAGAATAGCTCTTCTGAATTCACCAGCAGTTATGGAGCTGGGGGGCAGGAGAAATCTGGAATGAAAGGGCTCTGCCCACAGTCCCGGAGCAGAGGATGTGTCCCTGGAGAGACACAGATGCCTCAAACAGAGGCTTTGCACGCATGGAGGTGGCAGGATAAGTGGCCCTTAGCCAGCGCACCCCTGTTATTTTCCTGCCTGCCTTTGATTTTAATTGAACTGCAAATATGACGCATGAACTACATGTTAACCTGCTTCCCATCAGGAAGCGTGGGGGCCGATGCCTACACAGCCCTCAGCAGCTTTCTTTTCCCACCACCCCAGGAGAAGGGGATAGTGACCCCTTGGCCCTGGCTTCCAGGCAAAAACTGAGGCAAGGACGGACTTGGCTGCTGCATGCAGAGGAAGGAGTCCTGAGCCCAGGACTTTAATCACATACCCATTTTTTTCCTCCGTGTGAATACCTGGTGAGGAGGCAGAGGATGAGAACAATGCAGGGATGCACAAAGCTTTTGAAGGTTCAGGACAAAAGTTGTGACTTGTGCGACCTCTGTGTTAGACCGGACAATTCAGGACTCCTGATGATGCCCAGCCTTTGAGCTTTGTAGAAGCAAAGAGCCCACCACCAGATCCTGTTGTCCAGTGCTAGCATCTGACTTCTTCACCATGTTCCTTCCTCAAGGGCAGGGCTTTTTTGGGTGGAGAGTGGTAAGAGCCCTCTGGGGCTGAGGCTGGAAACCTGTTAGCAGCATGTTCTCCCTTCTGCGCTGCCCTACCTGCATGGACAATGTGCTGAACTTGCCAAATTGGCCAGGATCCTCACCTCAAATAACAAGCTAGTTGCCAGGCAGTGCCTGTTTTTCTGCCCTGGAGTCAGGGGGAAAGAATGTGGTGGCTCTGTGTGCGGAGGCTATCAATGGGGGTCAGCTCCTTTCTGTGCTGATTGCCAGCCTTGCCAGGTGTTGGGAGCCAGCATGAACCCTTCTCCAAGGTGCCATATGGTCCTAGCTTGGATGCGTGGGGCAGTGCCTGAGTCTGGAGTGGGTTGAGGTGATGCTGGAGGGTATTACTGGGTTAACTTGTGTCTTATGCTTCCTGTGACATTGGGTGGCTTACCATGCATGTGGGGTTGCCATAAGCCAACATGCCATCCTGTGGAGCTGGGATGATGGTCTGGAGCCCAGGGTCTGCCAGACCATGGTCTGGCACAGGACCTGCTCCTTCTTATGTATCCTCTTTCCTGAAGTCTCAGAGGCCCTTGAGGAGCATGTCATGGGCTCTGCAAACCAAACCATTCCTGAAACTGACAGTCTGCTCTTTGCTGTCCCCCAGCCTCTTTCTTGAGACATGGCCAGTGGTGCATTTATCAGATGGTGAGTTCAAGCCTCACCATGTGGTGGGAATGGCCAAGGGTGTTAGGGTGGAGGCTGACATCTTGTCACAGACTAAGAGAGAGACCAGGACAAGATGTGGTTTCCTTACCCTTCAACCAGCAGAAGACAGAAGATGTTTTATCTTTATCCCAAAAGATCCCAGGACAGACCCTGTTGTGTCTAGGCAGAGGATGAAGCAATTTGTCAAATGGGTGCTATCCACTAAAAAATGTGCTTCTCTTCCATAGTTATTCCCATCCTGTTGCTGAGCTGTGAAGTTCCCAAGAGCTCAAGAATGGAGGAAAAGATTCATGTTCAGCTCCTGTCTGGGCCGTGCGATGCGTGTGTCAGCACTTTGGGTGCAATCAGGTTTGAATGGTCAGTGAGTTTCTTCTTCCATTGTTTGGGTGGACCTTTAGGGGAGAGTGAAAGTTTTTTTTAGGGATTGTAATTTGTGACTTTGAAACCACAAGAGTGATGGAGGGTCTTAGGCATGAGTAGGAGAGACAAAACCACTCCTGGCTTTGAGGATATTAGTCACTGTCACTATCACTTTCCTGGCTTCCTGCTTCCTGCTTCCCACCTTTTGTCAGTGTCCTAATTCTCCATGAATCACATAGGATTTTGGGAAGACCATGCTTTCCTCATTATCTGTACAATTCATAGTGCCTCATGGCTGCTACTGTGATGTAAAAAAAATGTTAGTAAAATAACCACAACACACTCATTTTGAAACAGATGAGGATTCAAATTGACAGTTTCCCCTCTATATTTAGGAGTAAACCCACACGTCCTGAAAAAGCTCCAGCTGGTATGAGGCTTACCACGCGTAAGTGTCCATGAATATTTGAGGTATGATATTAGGAAAAACTTTCTAACTGTCAGACTAGTTAGTGCTGGAACAAGCAACCTAAGGGCTCAATGGGAGATCCTTCCTATGATATTTTCAGAGGGGCTTAGGCTGATACCTTCCAGACAGCGATGGTGAAGCCTGATCAGAGTCCCTTTCATGTCCACACCTCTATGATCTATCCTACTTTCTATCCTGGAAAACAAAGTCCTGTTCAATGTCTCTGTTTTTAGACATGGGAGCTCTCTGATGGGCTAAGCTGAACCTACAGACAGGACTGCACCCATCCATGGCTTTCCTCTGTGAGAGGCCTGCCATATCAGTGACTGAAATGGTGCCTGGGGGAGGGCTGCAGAAGACAGACTAAGAGCAGAGTAATAGTGACAAAAGTGAGACCAGAGTTGTGAAATCATTTGTATGCTGCAGGAGTTCCTGAAAGGGCTCCTTGGCAGAGGCATGAGCTCTCCCATACAGCTCAGCACAGTATCAACCCCAGGAGCCATGGCTCCAGCATGGAAAGGAAGGAAGCCCCACCATGCCTGGGCATGTTGGAAAGGACACTAGACCGAGTTCACCTACCTGTGCTGCCTGTTACTGGGCGGGTGTATCCAATGTCTTACCAGAAACACGGAGGCAAAGGATATGCTCTGGCATCTCAACCACCATCATGCTTCCAAGAAGGAAAATTACACAATTTATATTGTTTTTGATTTAATTAAGATGCCAGTGCAGGCAACATCATGTAGAGTACAAAAGCAAAGGGGATTAGTCCTTTACACAACCCTTGGGTAAGAATCAGGATGCGGTAGGTGCTAAAAACCTGTGACTCGTGAAGAAGACTGGTCAGACTCATGAAGGAAAAGTCCCTCAAGGACTGTTAAAAATGAAGACAGAATCTGGCACAGGAAGTTTTGTGCCACAATCAGCCTGGGAGAGCATGCAGAGGCAATATCGCTGTTGGCCTGCTCTTCTCTTCTTCCTCAGGCATCTGCTATCAGCTAGTGTTTGAGACAGAGCACTTAGCTAGATGGATGCTTGCTTTGACCCAGCACATCTGTGCTTGTTCCTTACATGTGGAGCTACAGGGAAGCTGCTGTTGCTCATAGAGTTTTGCCTGTGACTAGCCCTGTCACATTGGATCATAAATATTTTGCAGGGGAAAACTGCACAGGGTCAAAATGGCATCCTCTTCCCCTTCTCCCGTGAAAACACAGATCACCTCCCATTCCCAGGCTGCTGATGGGTGCTGTACCTGCCCAGGCTGCTGGTGCCAGGGATACACCTTTTCTGCTGTCTCTCTGTGTGCCCAGGTGTGGAGTTAGTTCCATGGGGCCAGGTGGAAGCTCTCCCACTTGTGCAACTATGTTTCAACTGTACCTCTTCTCTCACAGAGAGAAGCATGCCCAGAGGGAGAGGGTGACCCATGGGAGGTCAAGAGAGGTCGGATGGCCCTTTGGCATCTTTAGCTAAACATTGCGTGATTTGTGCAATGCAAATTCCTCTGGGAAGAAATTGCACTGAGCCCTGTGACAGGGAAAGGAGTGGGAAAGGCTGTGCACATTGCGGCAGAAAGCATTTTGGGTACCTTGAGGGAGCCTGGTGAAGGACAAGGGGACTCCTGAATCAAGGTCCACATTATGCTCTGAGATTTGGTGAGAGACACAGCAAATACCAGCCCCCAAGCACTACTGTGTCAAATCCTGGTGGCACAGGAAGGCATCCCCCACCTTTGAGCCGCTGTGTGTGTCAAGACTGAGCCCTCACAAGGAGCTTCCCCAACTGATCTGCCATGGAGAGATGGGGCTTGGTGTGGAGACGCAGGCACAATGCCTTGGAGAGACCCTACTGAGCAGTGGCTGCTGCCCAGCACATGGCGTGTCTGGGCTTGGGTCTGCTGGCAGAGGGTTCCTTTCCAAGGGTCCTGGAGGAGTCTCTGTTGGTGGAAAGACCTGACAGGATTCTCCTGCTCCTTCCTCCCCCTTTGCCTGGTGCTCTCCTTTGGGGTCTGTGGCTGACACAGAGGGTCTTTTTGCTGTGTTGCTTTCCTGTCCTCTCTCTGATACTTGAAGAAAAGATGAGGATGGAGCCAAGGGTCTCCCCTTTCACACCAGAAAACATGAAAGAGCTAGGTGCTGGCAGGACACAGCTGTTGTCTGGGCCCCGAGCCGGGACCTGGGGCACCCCTGCCATATTTGCGCAGGGCTGGGCGCTGTCCCTCAGACCCTTGTTACCAACCCCAGCCCCCTGCGACCCGCTCCCAGACAGGGCGACCAAATGGCCGCCCCCTGGCCCCAGCGGGTCTCTTCACACAACAGAGGGGCTGTGTGACCTGCCTGCTCCCAACTTGGTTGCTATAGGAAAGGGAAGAGGCTGGAGAGAATGTGTGGGGCCTATTCACGCCCCCAGCCCCGATTCACAGCGCCCCTGAGGTAATGTTTGCCCGGCTCGCAGTGATCTTGCCTGATAAAGGGGCCTCTTAAAGGCGGGGGGTGTTGGGGGGAGGACCAGACTGAAGGGGCTGGGAGAAATATTTGCCTTGAATGCCAGTAACGTGTGGAAATGCAGAGGTGGGGCTGGGGGTGGGGGGGGATGATAAGAAAGGACCCTTTGAAAAAGAGGGAGGTGGGGAAAATTGTGCCCAGGCGCCTGGCCAGCCCCACGGGCTCACTGCCTCTGCAGGGTCCAGCCGTGCATGGGGGTGTTGGGGTTCCCCTGTGTTGCGGTCACAAGATGACATTTTACAGGTACAGGTGTCCAAACCCCTGCAGCGAAGCTGTGTGGTGCCTTGTATCCAGGGATGTTTTTCCCCCGACACTGTAGACGCAAAGGCAGAATCAGCTCTACAGCAGCAGGGTCACGCCACCTTTCCAGAACTCACCTGCAGTTCTTTCCATTTGCCTGTCTCACCCTGAATGTTTTCGTTATCCAAATTGCTAATATTATTATAATTGTTTGTGCTTTAGTGCGGTCAGAATGCCCTTTGGGCTCACCTCTTTTGCAAGTTGTAATGGAGGATGGGTTTTGTTTCGGAAAACCCCTTCAGCTGCATGCGAATCCTGGGAAACAAAAGCGGAATTCTCCTTGCCTAAAAACAAGCAAAGCAAAGCTCCAGTGATCCTGCAAACGTTTCCACGCACAGAGTAGGAAGAGGAATTTTGGCACAGGGCAGGCAGTGGTCACCTCTTAAATTTTCATAGCTAATCTTAGAAAATGTCCGTTTTGTACGCTTGATGTTCTCCTTGACTGGCCTGATCAAAGCGATGAGACAAGTACGTTGCTGCTGTCGGGATACTTTGCAAGATGCAAACTGCATCCAAAATGCATTTTCAACATTGCTAACAAGGCCCAGAGGTTTCCTCCCCAGGACACTGTTATCTCTGCTCCAAAGGAGGTGTGAGGAGGATGGTGGGAACAGCTGGATCATGAGGTCCAGAGAAATAACCCAAGCTGAGGGAAGGTGCACAGCAAGAGACTGGTCAAACCATTGGTTCATGGGACTGTTTTTTAAATGAGCTGGAGCTGCTTGGCTGGGAGACTTGGTATCAGTAGGCACGGATGGCTGGAAAGCTCTTCCCAGTGTACCACTTGGGTCAAAAGAAAACAAAGATGGGAGTGGGGTGGAAGGGAAAAAAAGAAAAAGCAGCAAATATTATAATGGCATTTTCTCATGGGAAGGGAATATAGTCTCCAGCTCTGGTAAAAAAGAAACAGAGGGGGCTGGGGCGCTACTATTGAGAATGGCTGGGAGCCTGGGAAAAGCACTTCTATAATGAGAGAGGGAAAAGATGAGGGTGATTTAGGATAAGAAATGTTGTCATTGGCTTCAACTAGAAGGAGAGCAGGTCTGCTCCTCCTCTGGCTTTTTAAATGGCACCTATTATCGTAGGAAGAGACCATACTCGAAATAGACAGATGAGAAAATGGTTTATAAACCCCTCTGTTTATACTGAGAGAAGGATGCCTAGGAGTGGGTTTCCTTTATTAAAAGGAGTAGCCCCTCACTTAGGTAAAGGAGGGGAAAAAATAGCCCTCTGCGAGGGAAAAATAAAAGGAACATAAAAAACACTTGGTTGATGACTTTGGGAGCAGAAATGGTGTTCAGAAAGGTGATTTCTGGACCTCAAAGCATAACACCGGGGAGGAGAGGCAGAAAGCAACAATATTTCTTTTGTTTGGGATTTAGAAACACTCTGGTGGTCTTGCTGTCCTCCTTGGCAGCCTTTCCACAGATGGCAGACAACCAACTGGGGAACGTTGCCCCTCAAGCATTGGGGATATGCAGCACAGCAAACGGAATCTGGGTCTTACTGCAAACTTTATATTTCATTTCTGTAGCTAGATCAAGGTATTGCCATTGGGCCAGCTGCTGTTAATACTGTGTTTGTACTTACTAGATACAACTCACTGATTTCTGGAATTCCCCTGCAAGGAGCTCTGATGGGTGATGCAGGCTGCATCACAGAGAGTTTAGCTTTCATTCATTTACAGAAGAAGCTGGATTCACTTGAAGTTTGCTGTTGCTTAAGCTCAAAGTGCCCCCCTACCCCCTATTTATGATTAATATCCACCAAAGGATGTTTTTACTCTTGCATGAAACTGTTTCTTTAAAGCCTGTGTTGCAAGTGACCTGGTGAGGCTGTGCACTGTCTGAGCCCTCTGAGAGCTCCTGTGGCTAGCGTGGATTAAAGGAACTAGGTCAGGTTTCTAAACCATAGCATACATGATGCTGCTGTTCCAGCTGGACTATCTATAAAAGCTGGAAAAGGAAATCAGAGTCCTGGAAAGAGGTTTTGTGGGATGTGCACTTCTCAGAACTCCCCTGAAAAGCATTCCAACTGTGCAGGCTGGAGTGGAGAAACTTAAAAAGGTTTTTCCTAAATCAACCCAGCCGACTGAAATCCACGGGACAGCTTGTGAGAATTTTACTCATGAGATGGACAGATAGTGAAAGCAAACAAAATGGAAGAGAAAGCATTTTTCTATATGGTGTCACTCCCATCATTATGTTATGTGACCCATTACATAAGTAATTATGTTTCTCTTTCAGCCTTAAAAACAAGTAAGGGACTTTAGTCTCCCCTGCAAAGAAGATAGAATGGAAAACTGTCTGTGTGAACAGAGCAGGACTGCAGAATGGCCCAGGATGTGCAAGAAAAAACAAGTTAGCAACCCACTGACACTCCTTCGGGGAAACAGCAGCAGAACATGCCACAGTCCTAGGCAGCAGTATCCTCTGGCCAGGCAGAGGCACTATGTCACTGTCCATCTCATGAATGTTTTTGATCCCCAGTTTTCATGAAAGTGTGCTGGCTGCTCAAGCCAGGTTGGAGCCTGGCCAAAACAGCAGCCTGATTCTGTGGCAAGTGCTCTGGGATCAGACCACATGTGATGAGTACCCCAGAATTGTGTTGCATTGGGAAGAGACTATTGCTGTGACCCCTGCTGTGCCCTGGGAAAGTCACCCGGACGCAGCTCACAGAAAGGAGTAGGGCTTGCTTTTTCCAGATCCGGGATTTCCTCCTCGGCCCTTTCCTTCTCATGTGCTGCACCACATCTTACCCTGCTTCTGTATGCCAGGATCAGAAAGCAGCATGGGAATGTTCCATGGGCTGCCAGCCCTCCTGTGCAAACACCAGGGATGGTGTACAACTGTCTTGTCCTCCCCAGAGAGACAGGTGCCCTTGCTTCTGCCCCCACTGCCACCGCTGCCCTCACAAATGCCCCCACCAGCCTGCAAATCTGCCCTGGCAGCACTGGCACAGCCCGAGAACGGCCAAGCACTCTTAAGCGTGGGAAATTTCTAAAGAGGCAGCCTTCTGTAAACCATGTTTTCATCTAACCAGTCTAAATATATTTCAGTTTCAAAACACAAACTTAAAAATAACTTACAGAAATATTTATATGGACACCAAGAGTAATTTTCCAGCTTTGGGGATTCAGCCTACAATCTATGGCAACTGCCTTTCTGTTCTGTCACTCTTCACTTGTTATTAAGCCTCTTGTTTAGGGAGTGTTTGAGTCTTTTTCCTTAAGTTATCTTGCTTCACTCCACCCTGCCTCACAGACCCAGAGGGCTTTGCTTCAGTGAGGTCAAGACTGATACTGTAGGGTAGTTTTTCTCACAGTTGCAATCATCACAACTCTTGACAGTACAAGATTTCTTTCAGACCAACACTAGCTCAACATTAGGAGTTCAGCTGGGATGAGGAATAGTGTATTTGTGGGAACTCCTTTTTTTATTTTCTTGCCCTGCTCTGTGCTCATTTGTCACAGAATCACAGAATGTTAGGAGTCGGAGGGGACCTCGAAAGATCATCTAGTCCAACCCCCCTTCCTGAGCAGGATCACCCAGATTAAGTCACACAGAAACACATCCAGATTGGTCTTGAATGGCTCCAGAGAAGGAGACTCCACAACCTCTCTGGGCAGCCTGTTCCAGTAATCTGTCACCCTCACAGTGAAAAGGTTTTTTCCTTACACTCACATGGAACTTCCTATGTTCCAGCTTGGACCCATTTCCCCTTGTCCTATCACTGTCCATCACTGAGAAGAGCCTGGCTCCATCCTCCTGACACTTGCCCTTTACCTACTTATAAACACTAATGAGGCCACCCCTCAGTCTCCTCTTCTCCAAGCTAAAGAGACCTAACTCCCTCAGCCTGCCCTCATGAGGAAGATGTTCCAATCCCTTCATCATCTTGGTGGCCCTGTGCTAGAATTTTACAATGAGTTCTATGTCCTTCTTGAGCAGAGGGGCCCAGAAATGGACACATTATTCCAGGTGTGGTCTCACCAGAGCAGAGGGGGAGAAGGACCTCTCTTGACCTACTAGCCACCCCCCTTCTACACACCTCAGGATGCCTTTGACCCTCTTGGCCACAAGGGCACATTGCTCACCCATGGTCATCTTGCTGTCCACCAGGACCTCCAGGTCCCTCTCCCCTGCATTACTCTCTCTGTTTGCTGCCTGTCTTGGTTCACACATAAGGGTGTTATGGGAGGGGCAGAGCTCAGCTTTTGGCATATGTATGTCAGCATTGCACAAGAGGCCTAAATGTGGGAGTTTGACCATTCTAGGTGTTTTCTTTTAATAAAAATGGTAAGGGTATTAACATAGCCTCCTACCTTGCAGATTTCACCATCATTCATTCATTGCTGTCAATACTTTCTGCTGTGGCACTGTCAGCTATCTGGAGGTGTACCAACCACTTCCCCTCATCTACACAGACAATCCCCTTTGCTAAAGAAAGGCTCGGCCCTTACTAAAGCATCACAATAAGGTCAAGTCCACAAATTCATATGATACATCATATGAGAGGGAAGAAGTCTGTTGGGTTGGGACAACGGTTCTGTGATAAAGATGTGTTGCATCATTTGTTGTATGTCTCGGCTTTTCCAACGACATTCTCTTACCCAGGAATGTCTTCCAGGAGGCTTGAAAATGTCTCAGTTTTTCATTTGACCAGATTTTGTTTTTAAATCACAATACGATAGTTGTTCAGTACATATTGCAGCCTTGGTGAGAATCTGTCCTATGTTTAGCAGGAACAAACAGCCCAGGGGAAGGTGTGCTATCTGTAATGAAGAATATTTGGATTCCAAGAGAGGTCAGATGAGTGCAAACCCCACTGAAGCTCTATGAGCCTTCAGCCTTGTTCAGTGCTGCGGGAGGAATTGGGCTTAAAACAAGAAACTACTGGAAAACTTGTTCTGCTGCACAAAACATTTGTGCTGCTGGAGAGGCAGTAGCTTGCACAGACACAAACACCCAATTACAACTAGTTCTGCAGTGTCTTTTATGGGAGCAGCTTGTGACACTTTAATGTGTCACCACCACCGAGTCTCTGGTTTTGATTTTCAAAGTGAGGTTCAGCACCCTACTGGCTTGATAGTGGTTTTGCCCTTCTCTCCCCTCCTCCATGTTTTTTTTTCACATGTAGGGGTTAGAGAGGGTTATGTCAGTGAGTGTGTTTCAGTGTTTTTCATCAAACTATAACCTAAAACTTCATACAAAGCAGTGGGAACAGACTCTAGGTCACCAATTAAATGCAACTAGCTAAAGAAATGTCACACAACATCTATTTAAAACAGTCCAAACTCCAGGCTTGGATTAAGTTCCAGCCATTCCTAAAACACAGGATTAAAAAGAAAGCTCAGATTTCCTTTAAAAAGGAAAGTTTCCTGCTCTCTGCCTGCATAGAAAAGATCAAAACACTGAACTAAAGAGAAGTGATGCAACAGCTTCTTCTGGGGTCCTGAAACCCCAAGGGTGCGGTTCAGTGCTTCAGTCCGTCTGGCAGCAAAAGATGGATGGAGATTTCTGTCCCAAAGCATTTGCTCCCAGCCCTGCTTTGAGGTTCTCTGTGCTTTTTTTTTGGCTTTGCTACTGCTGTCATCTATGGGCTGGAACATGGAGTCGGTTACAAAGGGACACATAACTTGCCTTGATATTTTTTTTCTTTAACCCAAACCATTTCAGTGAATGAGGTCTCTCTCTGTGGTCATGGACAGCCATGTAGTGGCACCACTGCGGGCAAGGGGCGGGGAGAAGGACAAGCTGCTGTGCAGGGTCAGGAATGTCAGGATGGGGCTGGAACTTCATAAGGAGTTTTGCTGCCAAGGAAAAATTGTCATTGATATGTCCCTGAAATGGCAGAGCATTGCAGCACAGGTTGGAGAACAAGCAGTCAGGCTTGGGAGAAGCAGGAAGCTTTTAATCAGCTTTGTTCTTGAAGAAAATGTATCCAGGCTTAGAAGCTCAGAAGGGGGTGAGCTGTCCTGCTGACCTCGTTGGCGGTTTGTTTCCAAGGCTCATCCATAGGAGACCGGAGCAAGAACTTGTCATGACCTGTCATGGTCACAGGCCTTCAGGGCATCATTTTCATTCCCCTGAGAGAGTCCCTTCCATAGCATGGACGTGATAGTGGCCACACTGTCAGGAGGATGGGGGCAGTGTGGGGTGGGACCCCATGATCACCAGTCTCGCTTGGAGCAGGATACCACTGTTCCATGGAAATCTCCCATCTTGGCGTGTCTCTCCCTGGCCCTATGTAGCTTTCTGAGGAGATTACAGCTACAACTTGGCATGGGGCACCAGCTCCACCACACTGGCAAGACAAGGCCAACTAGCGCACCAATTTCAGACCAAGCCAGTAGAGGTCACAGTAGGTCCAACAAATTCCCCATGCCCTTGCCCAGTCCAGTCTGCCCCCACAGCTTACCACTGACTGACTGACCGGTTTTAAACCCTCCTCCAACTCAACAGCCCAATGGAGCCAGCTTGTGGGTGCTAGGTGCCTTCCTGGGGGGACAATTTAGGTGCTGGAGTTAGGTCACAGTTTGGTTGTGACTCTCACACCCAATGTGCTCCTGCTGCATTTAATGTATAATATCTCCTTGGTGAAATCAGTTATGAGGGTGTGGACATGTTTTCTTCCTGTCATTGCACAGAGGGAAAACACTAGACGTGCCAGCCTGTCGGACTCCCTTATCTTCCCAGACCTCTCACCTTCATCCTTCCCATGCCAAGTTCATGCCCAGGCTGGAGAATGTTCCTTCAGGTGATTGTGTCTGCAGGGGACTACTTCAAGTTTGTGTCTGCATGTGCTGCATCATCCCCATACCAGCAACTGCTCTAGGAAAATTGCCTGAGCATCTCCATGCCATAGTTTGAGTGGATCCCTCTTGTCCTGAGCTCTCTTGGGTCTTCCACAAGAGCTAGGACAAGTCCCCATGGAAAGACATGTCCTGTAGAGGCAGGCATACTTGCAATCAACCAGTCCATATCCCTACTCAACTGCAGCGCCATGAGGAAATCACAGGCATGGCAACTGCAAGACCAGATTTGTAGTTCTGTCTCCAGAGATACTGAGGACCTCCTTCCTCCATTTCTAGCAATGGCATCTTGAGCAGGGTAGAAACAGAAATCAAAACTTCTATTTTTCTCAAGAGACTATTGGAGCCATGAAGCTCTGTATACCTGTGCTGAAGGCAAGGTCTGCACAGGGTTGGGCTGTGGATGGCTGAGGGTTCCAGCGGGCTAGTGGTCCCCTTTCCAGGGCACTTTTCATGTCAAGGACTTTCTTGGCACGATACTTTGGTAGCTTTGGAGCCCACCATGGCTGTGGCGTGTGTCACTGACTGATGTCCCCCAATGCCAGTGCTCTGATGTGGAAAGTGTGAGATGGCTCTGGCTGGGTGAGCTGGGTGAGTGAAGCATGGTAGCTGGTTCCTGAAGGTCTCTGCCACTGGAGGGGGACAGAGCACCTCGCTGCACAAGTAAGTCCCCCCCACCCCTCCCAGAGGAGACCCTCCCATGCTCAAGGGCTTTCACCCAGTTCAGCCTGGTGGATGGGCCACTGCTTGCAGTGCCGCACCCTGGAGTGGGTCATCGCGGGATTGCGCTTTTAGCAGAGGAGGGGAGACGTTTGGCAAGAAGGCAGCATTTCACACAACAGCAGTGAATCTACTGAGCCTGCCACCATGGGTGGCGCAGCACATCCAGGGAGAGGTGTTACACAGGACCCTGGCAGGGGTTGGGCTTAGGAACTCTCTGAAGGTGGACACAGACCCTTTGGGCTTGTGCTCCTGTGCCGTCTTTGGTTTCCAGTTGCTTTGGCCTGACCATTTCCATCACTTTTGGCACTTGGAGGGCCACTCACCATTTTTTTCCATTAGCCCATGGCTTGAATTCCTTGAGCGGGGCAATGCTGGTGAGGAGCACTACATCCGTGCGATCTGCAGATGCTTTCTCCAGATCCTGGGGTGCAGGATCCTAATGTGCAGTGCAGAGGCTACATCAGCTGGGTTCAGTGCTGGGCCAAGGCCACCTTCAAGATGTGACATACAGGGACACCATCCGTGAGGTGGAGGTTGGGCTCTGAAATGTCTCATTTTGCCTGGCAGATCTTCCTACAGAGAAGTGCTAGCAAAGGGTCTCTCCGAGGAGACATGGTTTCAGCTCGGTCAAGAGGAGAACACCTGGGTGGCTCACACCTTACTCACTGACTGGGTTCTTGTGCTGCTGTTATGCCAAGTACAACAGAGACCTGGGTGGCAGCTCCCCCTGCACATTTCAGGAGGGTGTGGTGAGATGGGAGAGGCCATTCCCACACTGGGGTACCCCGAGGAGCAGACAACTCTCTTGATCAGCTTGCTGTGGCCGACAAGACCTGATCGATGAATGAAGCGGGGTTTGGCATGCTGCCACCAGGTACAGGCTGCATTGTGCAACAGTGTGTGATGCAACTGAACTTTATATAACCTGATGCAACACCTATAGCTGGAGTTTAAAGCTGCAGGTCCTGGGACATTAGGGTATGCTGCATAGACCTCCCCTGTGTATACATACATGAGGTCAGCTGGTGTGTGGACAGTACCACTGCTCTGGGCAACTCTAGCTTTACTCTTGGGTTTGAAATTGCTGAAAACCAACAGACAACTGTGGCTCATTAAGGGTGAATAGACCAAGAGCAGAGGCAAGAGCCAGGTATATTGCAGATGGCGACTCTGCAGTTCAGCTTGTGCCCATCATTCCTACCTGCAGCTCATCCAGCTCAAAGCCTCTTTCTAATTCAGTCCCTCAGCCCTCACCCGTCCAGCTCTGGTCCCCAGTTCTGCCCCTGTCCTGCAGTCCTCATTTGCAGCCCCTCTCCCTCAGATGCTCCTGAAAGGCTTCCTCTTTTCACAGCAAGTCATGACTTTGAGCTCTAGGCTATGCTAGACAGGCTACCTTGGACCCTTCAGAGCTTATGTCTAGCCTGGAGCCTTTGGAGGTGGGAACGCCCCTTTCCTGGGGAAGGACTCCGATGCTTTGCAAGAGAGGGAAATGTAAGATAATTTCCTTAAAACTGCCCATGGCCTGACTTTCACTGTTGTCCATCCTGAACTTCGGGACAAAGTAATTCCTCATCTTTTCTTTGGCATTTATCATATTTAAGCTAAAAGAAAACAGAAGGGGGTTGCTGGCCTGTTGTTTTCCATACAAGCAATGAAATTTTGCAGCTGCTGTGAGGTTCAGCATGTGCATGGTGCCCAAGTAAGGGTGGGGGGAGTGGGAGCTTCTAAGGGAGGAAGGATGAACCCTGGAAAATAACCAGTCACGGTGCCTGCTTTTCTCTCTGCACTGGGGAGGGGG